>JACEFZ010028225.1:0-502500 GCA_014155875.1 Cepaea nemoralis
CTGTCACGAATTGGCAGCCTTTACTTCCCAGAACAATTTTCGGTTCACTTTTGATGGGCCATGTAGAGGATCAACAGACGAACAAAACTGTTTTCTCTATATTCAAGGCTATACTGTCTTGACGTAAGCTTGCAAAACCTGCAAGTAAACAAACCACCAGGAATGGCTTTCTATTTGGGAAGTTAATTTGACACCAGTACCTGTCACCCCCTTTAGGTTATCAATCCAGCCAGACGGGAGGGCAGACTCAGGGGACTGAATAGTAATTAAAACCAACCAGGCATGACGCAAGCAAACCTGGGTTACCAACAGAGTTGTAAACTGGCTGTTGACCATGAGAACCTAATTGTTACCTTGACATGACACCTGATAAGAATAGCTAGGAAATCGCCCAACCGCGATGGCTGACCCCATCTGGTAGAGACTAGAGGCGCAAGGTGTGAAATCACTGATAAGACTCAGTGGGCTAATAATGGTCAGACCCACAGGTGTGAAGGCTAGTGTGCATGCAGAAAGAATTTTATGACTGGACAGACTTGGAGTTAATTGCAATTAACGTCAGGGGGAGATAAGAAGAATTTAGGAATGGAATTCCTGGGAGATAAGTGTCTACTGCTAGGCTAGGTATAAAAACCCCACTAGACCTGTTCCCTTTAGATTAAATCTGACTTCAGAACAGGTAGGAACTATCTCAATGTTTGTAGTCATATGCATGATTTTTATGTTGGCTTCTATGAAGGATTTCTTAGTAACTATGCAACAGTCTTTTAGACATATGAACTTTCAGTCTATATCTGATCTAGGTTATTCCAAGAACTATCTTTGGCGTAGGTACTTGAGTGTTCTTTCTAAGTTCTGTGTTCAATATCATTGTGCTGTAAGTGTTACTCTTCTGAGAAGTAGAAACTTATGGAAGGCAGGTCTTGTCTAGATATACTTGAGGTGTCGTAGCAGATGCTTGCCATCTCTTTCTAAACTAGACTAGTCTCTTTTTGGTGTGTGCATTTGTTGTACAGATATAGTCAACTGACTATTTATTTAATTCTTACAACAGCAGTAACTAAGTGGTGATTAAACCGGGCAGCTCAGCAAATATGGCTGGTCTGTTTGGTCACTTCAATTAGACTTGTTGTATATCTCATTTTGTAGCTATACAATATTAGTACTCATTAATAATGCCTGATGCTATTATGTTGAGTATCATTAGATGTCTATCTTGAAGTAATATAATGTTTACGGATATGTTGGATGTATGTATGTGTAATTTCATATGAATATACGATGCTAGGAATATGCTTCGTACATATTCTTTTTGTGTATATACATCTCATTTCGTATACCTACAAACTAACTAGTGCATTATGCTATTATGTTAAAGTATCATAATATGTCTAGTTTAAGTAATGTTTTATGTGTATTGGATGTTTGATATATTGATTTGTCATATGCAAACCTACCAATATGAAGTGTTATGCTATTGTCTGCGCATTGGCACATTGGCCAATGATTGTGTTGGAAGCAGAGGTGTAATGGTACAGACATTACCCACAATTGGTAGTATAGGGTATATGGTGCTAAACTTTCTCAGTGTATTGTGGGCGTGCGTCCACGGTAATGCATGGAAACCTGGCACAGCTACTTGTCACGGCTTGCAAGCCCGGATGATCAGGCATTGTTATAATACCCTTACCGACCCTGTGAGCTGCTAAACTAACATTGGACGGAGCGGCTGTACGACACAGAATTTCTGTATTAGCGACATGGACATGGGGCGGCAGAAATGTAATCATTACAGGCGTGTGAGACAATTGAAAAGCCCGTCCCAGACTAAAGACAGTAGGGAGAAGGAGGATGGTGAACGCAGTCGAGCTGAAAGATAAACTTGGCCAGACTGGTCATTGTATATGTTTGTGTTATATGTTTTAATTAGGATTGCGCTGATGTAGAACTGATATAACACATTCTCACAAGGAGCCCTATGTTATAGATCTCAAGACTAGAGACTACTGACTAGGAGTGTCAGGACTGACAGGATCTCAGAATACCGGCAAGCTGTTCTCTTTTGTTGAGTCTACTGGAGAGTGGGGATCTGGACCACAGTTCCAGATAGATGAAGTAACAAGTAAAGTTACGTAATGTTTCTCATCACAATATGTTATATGATTTTATCATCCTCATATTGACAATCATCCGATGTCTATTGTTATGATTAGCAAATAAATGTTGTAGTATTGTAACTCATAGTTCTGTCATTATATTTTTTTCCAATTGTGCATACGTGTTGTGTGTGTACATTGGTGGGGGTTCACTTACACACCAAGGAAAGGAGCAGTCAGGGAGAAAACTTGTACTGAGATAGTCGTCTATAATCACTATATTTAGACTTAAAACATCTATCTTAGCTAACCTTCTCTTTCTATTCCTTGGCGAATATTCAGCACAGTTCATTTCAATTTTGTAACGAGCCACTTGGAGCTGTACGTTGGATATTCATGGGCTTAATCTGTAGTTCAGCCATATAGATTTTGTCCCTAGTCAGTTTCTGACTTTTAGGGGTTGCTCGCCAGTGAAAAATACTTTCATCTAGTCGGTGGGGCACCCCGACTTCTGACAATCACAACATAAAATATCAATGCCTTAGAAGAATATGGAATAGACCAGGTCACCACACTGCTAAGTGCAATATATGATCACGGAGATATACCTACTGAATTATTTAATCCTATATTTATTGCAATCCTGAAGAAATCAGGAGCCTTGGAATGTAATCAACATTGAGCAATTAGTGTAATGAGCCACACTACACAGATTTTGCTAAGAATTATCATGCAAAGAGTTAGGAAGAAAATACAACCCAAAATAGGAGAAGAACAATGTGGGTTTGTAGAAGGCAAGGGTACAGTAAATGCTGTACATATGCTGAGAACATTAATTGAACATTCTGTAGAAGTAAACAAAAACCTACACCTTAGCTTTATTAACTACACAAAGGCTTTTGATAAAGTCAGACATGTCAACATGATAGAGATACTTGCAGATCTACAAATTGATGGGAAAGACTGTAGACTTGTAAAAAACATATACTAGAAACAACAAGCTGCCATAATGATTGATAATGAAATAGGTCAATATTAGCCTATTAAGAGAGTTATGAGATAAGGATGTGTAATGTCTCCAGATCTTGTTTCCCTGTACAGTGAATGTAGAAATGAAGAAGGTATGAAAGAAATCATTATTGGAGGAAGAAACAAAATATAATATTAGATATGCAGATGATACAGTGTTGATTGCAGACAATGAGCAGGATCTGCAACATTTAGTAGGTGTGGTGAACAACTAGAGTTAGAATTAAATTGTAAGAAGACACAGATTATGGTTGTCACTAGGAAGAGCAAAATACCACAATGTAATATACAAGCATCATCATCATCATCTTCCACTTTTCCCGTCAAGCGTCATGGGGAGAAATAATTTGCGCTCCAGCGCCCGGTGGGCGGCACTGGATAGATATACAAGCAAATGGGAATATTCTTAAACACGTTAATCTGTACAATTATCTTAGAGCAGTCATAACATCTGATAGGAAATGTCTTGAAGAGATTAGAACAAGAATTACCATGGCGAAGGTAACCTTTTGCAAGATGGAAATCACTGACCAATAAAAAGATGTCATTTTCAACAATAAAAAGAGTGTTGAGGTGCTACATAGAACCTGTGCTTTTGTATGGATGTGAAGCGTGAACAATGAGCAAACAGGCTGAAAAACATCTGATGGCTGTGGAAATGTGATTTTCTGAGGAAAATCAAAGAATACCATGGACAGACAGAAAAACCAATGACCAAGTCCTACAAGAAACATATGAAAATCGCAAACTGATTAGATAAATCAGACATAGACAGTCAAAATTTTTTTGTTACGTTATGAAAATAAATAAATTGGAGAACTTGGTGACAAATGGCAAGATTGAGTGGCAGAGAACAAGAGGAAGGCTGAGAAATAAATATCTGGATGGCTTGACCACATGGCATTGTCGACACAAGAACACTAAGCTGATCCACGACACTGGTGATCGAGTGAGATGGCGAGACATGATCCCCCATGCTTACCGGCATGGCACATGATGATGATGATGAATTCCATCTTCAAAATTGTTGGTCTTTCATTATTATTCCGGAAATATCATACTGTTCTTCTCTTATATCTTCATAAAGGTTTTTCACATAATCTGTCCATGCATGTAAAATCTGATCTTTTTCTATTATGATTTTTCCATCTTTTGTTTTCAGGCAGCCAGTTGATGCAGATGTTCTTTTATTAGTAAGCTTCTGAATTATTTTGTTTATTAATTTGGTACTTTTACTGTTGTGTTGTTTTTCAATTTCTATACAATTGTTCTCAAGCCATGCTTATTTTGCCTCTTTACATAATGTTCTTATTTTACTGTGAATCTCATCCATTTCTTACAACCTACTTTCTTTAATTTTGCGATAGTTGTTTCTGCAACCAAACTGATTGAAGTCTTCAACATTTCCCATTGATCATCCACATCTTGAAATATGATCTCTAGATCAGACAATACATCTAACCTGTTCTTTACTTCTGTGTTAAAATTGTCTTGTATTTCCTTTTCATTTTTCAATGTACATAAATCATGTTTAGTGTTTTCCTGGTGTATACTTGACTTTCTTTAACTTTACCCTCAATGTGCCTGTAATCAGTCTATGATCACTGCAATAGTCTGCATTTGGAACTGTTTTTGCTACTGTTAAGGCATGTCAAAACCTTCTGCTAATCAGGATGTAATAATTCTGGTTTGTAATCCTGCTGTCAGGACTCCTCCATGTCCATAATCTTCTTGGGTGTTGCTTAAACCAGGTGTTTTTAAAATCATTTCATGCTCTTTTGCCCATTCTACAAGTCTGTATCTTGGTTCTCCCAAACCAAGTTTGCCTACTGTGCGCCCATCACCTTGCTTTCCTATTCTCACATTGAAATCACCCATTATGATGTTTATTTCTGAATCTTTACAATTTTTTCAAAGCATTCTCCATGTAATTATAAAATTCCTCTACACTATCTTCACTGCTTTCTCCTGTTGGGGCATATATTTGAATAACATTATGTCAAAAGGTGTGCCGATTAATTTCACCAATAGAACCCTATGTGACACTGCCCAGTATCCTTTAACAAATTCCGTTTTCAAATCTAAGATAATTTCTACACCTCTTTGCCTTTCCTCTCCCGAAGAATATATAATTTTAAAATCCTCCCCTGTCTTAATCCCTGTCCCTTTCCATCTCGCCTCACACATTCCTAATATTCTCTCTTCCATTTCTTGTTTGATGTTATTTAATGTTCCATCTGCGCTTAAAGTATGAACATTCCATGTTGCCAATTTCAGTGTTGCTGTCCTTTTCTTGTGAAGTTTGTAATTTGATGAATCATGATAAACTAGGCATCTTTAAAGAAGGTAGTTTGTCATTGCTTTCCTTCCTGACAGTGACCATACTGATCAGTGACCATAGTCATTGTCTCGTTAAATAGATCCTCTGCCTACCGTCGTGGAACTAGAGACCATAACCAACAACTATCTTTCAGGTGCCCTCAAAATTCCATCTACCACCTGCCTTCTAAGGTTTCTTGTGAAAAACATTCATGAAACGATTACGAAAAACACAATTATTCCATCACTATTTGACCGGAAGTCCCAGGTATATGTGATGAAATGTTCTAAGACCATATATGTGATGAAATGATCTAAGACCATATATGTAATGAAATGATCTCAGACCATATATGTGATTAAATTATCTAAGACCATATATGTGATGAAATGATCTAAGACCATATATGTGATTAAATGATCTATGACCATATATGTAATAAAATGATCTATGACCATATATGTGATAAAATGATCTAAGAACATATATATAATGAAATGATCTAAGACCATATATTATTACAAAAGCATGAAAGAAACATTAACAAGTGTCGTAGAATTAAACAAAGCATTCATTTTGAATGAATTATGCACCATGAGTTGGTCAGAAGAAGTCGCCGTAGGTATTCAGGCAAGCATCCCATTGCTAAGGTAGGCGGCGAATGCCGTCCGCAAAAAAGGAGTGTGGTTGCTCACTGAACCAAGAGTTTACCACGTTAATTACGTCTGCATCTATGTGAAGTCTTTGCCCCTTGAGAGCTTTTTTAGAGGTCCGAACAAATGAAAATCAGATGGTGACAAATCAGGACTATAGGCTGGATGTTGCAGAATTAATTCCCACTTCTTCCTTGCTAATGCTTCCTGCACAATCTTTGCGACATGCAGGACGAGCATTATCGTGCAACAAAATCACACTGCGGGAAAGCATGCCAGGTCGTTTAATCTTGATGGCTTTTTGCAGCTTATCTAGTGTTTGCAAGTAGTGGGTAGAGTTGATGTTGACACCAGGTTCTTTACAGTCAGCCAACAATAGCCCTTCATGATAAAAAAAATGCGCTCAGCATAACCTTACCAGCAGAAACCTGTAACTTGAATTTTTTGGCTTTTGGTGATCCAGTATGCTTCCATTGCATGCTCTCTCTTTTGCTGCTCGGCTCAAAGTGGTGACACCATGATTCATCGCCTGCCACTATGCGGAAGAGAAATGCATCACCCTCCACTATGTAACGCAGCAAGTGGTTCAAACACCATCCCATGTGTTCCTCTTTTTGGTGGTGTTCACCATGGTCAACATCCGTGGTACCCACTGTGAACACACCTTCCGATATTGCAGTTTTTACGAACGACCTTTTGAATTGTCCCAGTTGACACATAAAATTCTTACACTAGCGAGCGTATGCTTTGACAGCGGTTCATCTATCTATACTGCCGCATCAATTTTGGAGATGGTTTTTTTCTGTTGCAACAATATGCGCTTGACCCGGCCTTCGAAGATATGTCGTGAACTGACGTCCTTTCCGAAACATTCGTGCCCAGTCTGTTACTGTTGTCTTCGACACACATTTTTTACCGTATGCTGCCTGCATTCTTCGATGAATGTCCACTGGTCGACATCCTTCAAATGAAAGAAACTGAATCACCACTCTTTGAGCTTCTGTGGACGGATTTTGGATCAACCGGGCCATTTTCTCAATGGTCAGAAACAGAACCTATGCATCATGGGATGATAAGCACGTACTCTTTTATTCATTGGTCAGTACTTATCACATGACTATGAGATGATCAGTTCAACGTACGCAATTACGAGCGGTGTGACACGAAATGGATTTCAAATGAACACCCCTTATATAATGAAATGATCTAAGACCATATATGTGATGAAATGATCTAAGACCATATATGTGATGAAATGATCTAAGACCATATATGTGATGAAATGATCTAAGACCATATATGTAATGAAATGATCTAAGACCATATATGTGATGAAATGATCTAAGACCATATATGTGATGAAATGATCTAAGATCATATATGTGATAAAATGATCTGTGACCATATATGTGATAAAATGATCTAAGAACATATATGTGATGCTTGCAGTCATGTCTGAGTATGTTTGAGGACCTTGGCTTCATCAGCAGATGGAGAATAAAGATTGAAACACTTGTCAGGTGAGTTGATATCAAGATGTCATTGCTTGTGTAATTCATGTATCTCTGAGGTCAACCGAGGTGATATACAGTTGTCCTTGCTTGTGTCATTTGCTTATCTTTTAGATATATATTTGAGATCATGCTCATATGTTACGGATTCTGTTGATCTTTCTATTGACTTAGATATCCAAGTTTGTCTTTCTGTTGTATTTCGTGCAGCATTTTATGTAAATGTAAATTAACTTTGTCACATGTAAAATATTTGTGTGCTTTATGTTATCTTGTCTCCTACTTCAATTGGTCTTATTTATAACAGATTATTGCTTATCTGTTCATAAATTTCCTAGCACAAGCAGCACCCACCATATTAATGTGTCACATGATAGAGATACTTAGAGGTTTCTCCTTCAGCTGTCTGGTCTGCAGCAGACATTGGTAGTCATGACTCTCTAATCTTCTTCAGATGTCTGGTCTCCAGCAGACATTGGTAATCATGATTCTCTAATCTCCTTCAGCTGTCTGGTCTGCAGCAGACATTGGTGATCATGACTCTCTGATCTTCTTCTTCAGCTGTCTGGTCTCCAGCAGACATTGGTAGTCATGACTCTCTAATCTTCTTCAGATGTCTGGTCTCCAGCAGACATTTGTAATCATGACTCTCTAATCTTCTTCAGCTGTCTGGTCTGCAGCAGACATTGGTGATCATGACTCTCTAATCTTCTTCTTCAGCTGTCTGGTTCCCATCAGGCATCGGTCATCATGAGTTTCCAGTCTTCTTGACGATTATGATTCTTTAATCCTCTCTGTCATTTGATACTTTGATGAAGTTGATATTACTTATTGACACATGCTTGGGGTCATTGACATTAAGATCAGTGTCCTGAATAGCAAGGGTACACATAAACAAGTTCACGAGATAAAATAGGGCGGGTAGTAAGTCCCCCAGAGGGGGAAAATGAGAAGACAGTGATTGAAGGGGGAGCTGAGAAGAGGTCAGCTGGCTAGAGAATTGTGAGAGTTGGAGCTGTGAGGTAGTCTTTGTGTGGAGCATTGTGAGGGGCATAGAAGGGTTTAAAAAGACAGGGACAAACATGGACTAGGGGGAGTTGAGTTTAGACCGACTAGGAGGAGGTCGTGGTCTGAGAAAGTGAAGAATTGTGACAGAGTTAGGAAGAGAACTCCGCACTGTGGGTTCCAGGGATAGTGAGTGGAATTCGAGACTCAAAGTGGGTTACTTTGAGTCGGGCCTAGAGAGAGGCTAGTATACCTGTCGTGTGGGATGAGATTTAGTAGGCCTTGAGAGGCAGTGTTGTTCGAAGTGTTCTATGGGGATGGAGATATTGTATTATATTATATTGTATTGCTACTAGTAGAGAAAAAATAAACAAATTGGGTTTCATTGCATGGAGTTGGGTGAGAAAGGTTGGTGTTTCGTGTTGTGTCTGGCTAAAAAACGTCCAAGATCAGAGTTGTTGCATAGGAGGTGAGGTTGCATGAGGTATACTTGAAGGTTAATCAAGTTTATGACTGGTTCAAGTGGAGTACTTAGAAATTAACAGATTTATCAAGAAAAGTTTGCTGAAGTGAACTTTCGAAAGTAACAAGAAAAGCATGATTACTCACAGATGGAATGGGTATTTAAGAGCAGCAAGTTACATCATTAAGTGTATAGAAAAGAGGTAGTCTTGAGGTTAGTTTGGACAGGAGTGAAGATGCTTTGAAATAAAGTTAAGTTAAAACAGATGGAAACCTTGAGAGAAGTTTGGGAGGAAATTAGGTTTGTGAAGAAGTTTTCTTTTTTTTTCTAGCAAGCTAAGAAGTTAAGTGAAAGCTAGAGAAGTTAGTTTGCAAGTTTTGAAGTTATAGTCCTACTAAGATTAAAGAAAGTTAGTTTTGAGTTTTGACTTTGAACTAAAGTTGAGTTTTTTTTAAACAAAAGTAAGGTTTGGAAAGTTAAGTTCTGAAATGAAACGTTGCAAAAGGACTGAATTAGGAGGAATGAGGATAGAAGAGATTGACATGCAGAGATAGCAGAGAGGAGACATTCATTCATTCATTCAGTAGCATGTCCTTTGCAGAACCTTGCTCCCGTAACAACCTTCTGGTAACCTCTCGATCATAAGCAAGATGTCCTGCATCCTAAACACCCATCTGGAGATCATCCGCCACATTCTGCACCCATGTCGTCAACTGGCTGGGGTTAGATCCCAGATGGGCAACCACTCAGCCAAAATCATTTTCTTCTACTGGTGTTTAGTTCTGGATGCAGTTTGAGATCCCCTAACTCTGTCAGAAGGGACTAATTACCACCCCAGATCCCAGAGAGAAAACGTGGAACAAATGTCTGTTATGCTGATTTAAGACACTATCCCTGATACTCAAGAAAACAGCCAAGAAGTGGCTCGTTGAAGATAGAATATATCTATATAGATTTGGCTGTACTTGGTATCACCAGAAGTGAGAAAGGAGGAGTTAAGATATGCAATGTAATCTGGTTACTTATGACTGCATAGGCAAGTTACCTCCCTGACATAAATTCCTACTTCTGGACAATATGTGTTCGAACCCCCACTAAATGATATAATAATGGGTGCACTAGATTATTTAAGCTACACAAACATTTATAAACATTTAGAATTTATACGGACAAATTGAGTTTTAAAATACAACAACTGTGTTTATTATTATGTTCATGATGATAATATGATGGTGATGATTATAATGAGGTTATACATAACTCATCTGGCTGAAAAGCTCAGAAGCACATAGGTCATGCTTCCCCCGGTGAGACGCAGTTCACTGTCAGACTGAAGGAGTCCAAATTGGTTCCTTCACTGGGTTCAGTCACTTCCTGATATGAGTTGACTGTCCATTGCTCCTAAGAGATCTGGAATGAAATGAACGGAGATGGGTAGTATCTACGTCTACACATCTCAAACACATATGTCTATACATTCATATAAACATACATTCAAGTCATAATATATGATGGCATGTTACATAAACATATATCAGTTCTAAACAAATAAATATATATGTATATATTCATAAAACCATTTAGAACATCTATAGCTCAAAACATACATATTCACATACATTTATGTAATGGAGTGTTTCCCATATAAGTTCACCTCACTTACTCTCTCCCTTTCGGATTCATTCATACTGTCTTGTCAGAAGGACTGGTCGCACAGTCCCTGTCGAACATTAAATGCCTTCCCTGAATCTGTCTGGGATATTGAATGTCCTAAGTCATGTCTGTCCTCATGCAGACATCATGCAGACAAGGTGAACTGGTGCCATTCCTCAAACCAAGTGGTTTCACCACAATCTTGGTAGGCACTCAAAGTGTTGGTCCAAATAATCAATGTTAATTGGACGCTATCAAGAGACTGGTAGCTCTCAGGAATTTCTCCTAAGTAGTCAGTCTCCCCAATGTTTAACATCATAGAGGATGAATCTAAATGTATCTCCTGTACATGAATAAGCCACACGCCCATGTAGCTTGGATAATGGATTTCTCCAAATTATCACATACAACAAATCAGACCACCAAGTAGCGAATGAAAGAAGAAGATAAAGTTCACAGTGAAATCGTAAAGCTAGAACTGGAACATTAAGTACAAAGAAAATCCACTAGTGTAAAGTTTGGGAGAATATGTAGAAACAGGAAACTACACAAGCCTTCAGACCAGCAGACAAACTGATCAGAATAATAATAATGTGTATTACCTGAGGTTATAGCTTTTGGAAATTCCATAATAAAACTTCATACAGAAGTCAAACAGAACGAAATGATAGTATTTCTCCAGTAGGTATCCTTTTGCTATACGTGAGTTTGCGTCTGAGGATTGTTCATAGTTTTATTCTCTCTGTTCCTGGTTAGTTTCCTCGTGGGCTAATTAGCTATGTCCCATATTCATTAACTCCGCCTATTTTATTTCATGTAGGATGAGTTACCGGAATGGATTAAGTCCCAAACTCTTCTCACCCCTCCTCCTTTCCTGTGAAGGGTAGTTTCATCTGTCAATCAATAATGAAACATGCTTCGCTAGTGATGCAATAGACGTTGCGTCATAACTACATCCCCATCTGCGGTTAACACAAGCCTTCCCTGGTTGCTGGCAGGAATGTGTCAGCCATGTGTTCCTACTTTGCTGCCAGATTGCGATGAGGTGTTAAGCATCTGGTCCTAATTGCTCCTTTGTGTCGGCAACTACAGACGTTGTCCTGGCTCCACAAAGTCTGGACTTTGGATAGGTGTTAGGCCTGCATTATATTGCCATCTTTAGATCAAACAGGTTTTTCCCTAGGGAGGCAATGGAATTGCGAATAGAAAAAAATTATATTCGCAATCAAATTGCGGGAAGTAACAAACATGGCACAGCGTCTGCTCACTAGTCAATTTTAGTTTGGGCCATTAAGAAGTCTAAGAAGGTGGTTAATTTAAATAGGAATGTTCACTGTTGCGAGTTTAATTCTGCCGATTTTTCCGTAATTTTTAATGAATCACTCTTCTTCTTACTTCTGTCCGTTCTTTTGGCATCCCGTTTTATTTTTACATTACGTTAGTCCTGTTTAAATATCAAGAATAATTTTTCAGAACAGGTATCCCCAATACAAATAACGATCCCTACAAATAATTCTGTCCCCAGGCGAGTTCAAGAATTGTTAACTTTCGTTTCTGTACACTTACTGTTACCAGGCATCCATGTTTGTTTACGTTACCGTCCTACTATTTATGTCCTGATAATATCGCAGCAGTGATGATTCTCTTAATTTGACACTTTCTATGGCCTCCATTGCATTCTCTCTGAGTGACTCTGTTCTGGTCCAAGCTGACAGTAATATGCTTCGCCTCAGCAAGACATGATTAGGCAATTCAAACACCAGGATTTCGATTGACTGGCCTCATTAATTAATAAATAAACAAGGAAAAGGAAATGCTACGCATATTATAAAGTGCAGGAAAACCCGGTATATCTGAAGCAGGTGGAAAAGAGAGAGGAGAAAGATAGATAACGAAAATAGAGTGAGAGTCAGAGATATGAGAAAGATGTATTGAAAGACATTAAAGAGTGGTAAAGACAAGAAAGGGAGAGGTGGGAGATTGAGACTTAGAGCGAGCGAGCGAGAGAGAGAGAGAGAGAGAGAGAGAGAGAGAGAGAGAGAGAGAGAGAGAGAGAGAGAGAACTCGTGTTCGGGTGGCTAAGCTCCTTTCCCAAGATAACAAAAGTAGAGGATAGATAAGAACAGAAAGACAAGTGTGCAGGTTCTTGCGGAGCAAGATAAACAACACCTAATACACAAAATCCATAGAAAACATATGCCTAAAGCGAAATCATCAGACAAGCATTGGTGTCACCTAACTCCTGAAAATGGAAAAAAAAAAAAGTCACCTCCCCATATTGGAATCGAACCTCAAGCTCCCGTGTACCAGGCGGAAACACTAACCACTATGCTACTGAGGACACGTTATCGGATCAACAAAATATTGTAATGTGGACACGCGCATAGGAATAATCACGTGACCTACTTCGATTGCGAATATAATTTTTTTATATTCGCAATTCCATTGCGAATAGTCACTCCGTTTTCCCTGAGTAGCTCCGCCATGTATTGTCGTCCCCAGCCCAGATTTCACACTTTGCGTCTTTCTCTTCCATTCTGCTGAAACAATCAGAGTTTTCAACCTTTGATAGCACCGCCGACTGGTGCTGTGGTGTCTGGGTTTTACGTTTGATCTGTACATCAAAGCTTTCTCAGACCTAGCATTACAGAAATGATGGGGCGTGCGTGGTCAAAATGTATTTTTCTCTTGTTTTCAATCTCTGTTAGTTTTTCCTTATTCCTTGGTTGGGGACTCAGATTATTTTCTGGTGGACAATTATTCTTTTACTTAGAGAATGATAGAATAATTCTTGTGCTGTCATGGCGTTTCGTCACAACCCATCTTCTCTTTGGCCTTCCCCTTCCTCTCTTCCCAGGCATATTTTTGTGTGTGTGCATATCCCTTACAGGACGTTGGAGTCAACATCAGCATTTTCAGCTGCTGTTGGTGTACTAGGCAAGATTACGCTCAGTAGTTTGCCATTGCTTTCTGAGTGACAGGCTCACATATCCCCTAAGTTACCAACGCGGCAAGAACCGCTACCGTTTCTTGCACACATTACGTTACTCACGAGAATATATGGGATTACGGAGAAAGACATTGACCCCTAAGTCACTGAGACCGCCCCTCCATTATTGTTCTTTCCAAACTTTCGTGACATTTCAAGTGACCAAAATATTTCAATTTTCTTTGTGTTATCGTCTTTAATAGCCAACCTTCTTAGTTTTCAGCTCTTGAAGTATGGATGTATTTGTTCTTTTCTTTATCCAAGCTATTCTTAGAACTCGTCTATAACATTTATATTCAAAGGAATTTATGTACTTTTCAGCTTGTTTAGTAAGTTTCCAGGTCTCACAGGCATATGTTGCAATGGGAAAGATTTATGCTCTTAAAAATCTAATATTTTTAGTTCTATCTGTCCCTCTCCACAATTTATTCAGTTGTTTTAGTCTTTGAAGAGCAATAGATATTTGTCTTTTAATTTCTTTCATTGTGTCACCATTGTTGGTAATCAATGACTCAAGATATTCAAAATTTTCCACCACCCCCAATTTTTCCTCATTAACATATATTTCTTTCTCCATAATAGTTTTATCTGTATCCATTATCTTTGTTTTTGCTATGTTAAGATATAAGTTGTGATTTTCACTATTCAATTGGGTTGAGGTTATTAGGTTTTTCTATACCATTATGTGTTGTGGATAACAACACTGTATCATCGTATCGAATCTCTGGTATATCATGACCATCGATATTTAGGGAATCATATAGCTCCCTGTTTATATCATCTCTGACATTTCAAATTATATTTTCGGCGTACAGGTTAAACAAATAGGGGGACAGCACACAGCCCTGATGGACTCAGAGAGCAGAAAGCATATAATATATAATAGAAAGGAGATGGCATATAACAAAGAGCACAGAGAGTTAAGTTATGAGTTAGGGAATGTTGCTGAGAGTTGAGCAGCCTAGCCCAGAGAAGTCAGTTCAGACGTTTTTCTTCTTATGTGCCAATGTGCTCAGTAAGTAAGTGGCACCTTGCCGTCTTTACAGATGAAAGTATGTGGATTGGAAATAAAATTCCATCGCACAATGCCTGGGCTTAGATTCAGAGAATATGGGTTGCCCATGCAGCTTGATTCCTCTCTTGGCCTTGCCTTGTTTTCTCCAGAGGAAAGGATGACCAGTAGGTCTGGAACAAGGTAGGCTGCAGATGCTGCCGGCTCAGCATCAAACTTCCAAGAGCAGGAGGTGAGTAGTGGCCAGGTCCTCACATCCAGGGGATTTGACTTAGAGACGTTCAGCCATATCCCTCAGCTGAGTGCCTCACACCAAGTGTCTGGACCTGTATGAGCGTGTACTACTGTCAAACTCTCCGCCCGACCAAGTGTCTGGACCTATATAATAGTGTACTACTGTCAAACTCCCCGCCTGACCAAGTGTCTGGACCTGTATGAGCGTGTACTACTGTCAAACTCCCCGCCTGACCAAGTGTCTGGACCTGTATGAGCATGTACTACTGTCAAACTCCCCGCCTGACACTATCTTCAGAGCAGATCTCTGCCGACAATGAGCACCGGCTACCACTTAACTCCCGTAGCGAGGGGCCTGCGCCCCACTCTCCACTTGACTGAATAAGTAAAGAAATGAAAAAAAAAGTAGTGGTATTTCAATTGCGCTTGCGCTCCCACCTATGCTACACCCTTCATATGTCTTTACAAAGTTGGACTAGAGTCAAGCTCCCCACTGATTCTACCAAGCCCATCTCAGTGTTGTATTGGAAATGGACTGTTTGCAAGAATTGGTGAATTTTGCTTAAAAAAAAGTGACATTTCTGGACACAGTGTTTATCTTTAGTCTAGATATTAAAAAGACTGTTACAGTTGTTGAATGGTTATCGGTGTTATACAAGTCTAGTTTGAGGGGCAGATCACATGATGACCAATAATAAACAACAATACGACACAGTCAAAACACAACCCTGGTGGTGACAGTTAAACCACACCCCTGGTGGAGTGAGCTTTACAGGGTGTGTTGATTCTGGTGGTGACGGCTGTTACATTGAGGTTCAGTAAACCACTAGCTTTGAGTGGATGAATGTAACAAATTGATGGAAAGAAGAGGTAGAGAAAATTATATTATGTTGGCGTTGCCAATGAAAGCATGATGTGTTGTGTCATACTTTGAGAGTTAACTGTTACTGTTTTGTCTGTGCCAGGTTTCTGTTGATGGTGAAGAAGGGCTACCGCAACCCGCCCTATCACAACTGGATGCATGCCTACTCTGTGACTCACTTTTGTTACCTCCTGATAAAGAATCTCCACTTGCACAACTATTTAGAGTGAGTAATCTCTTGTGTATCTTCTCTTATTTATCTTCCCTCGTCTGTCTGTGTATAATGACATGTGTACAGCAACTGCCCAGTGACATGCCACGGAAGATGTGACACGGAGGTGAAGGTAAGAATCGCCACATCCAGACCTGTCTAATAGAATATACAATGTCGTAAACATCAGGAAGATCCAGACAAGCACAGGTATATGCTTATTGAAAGCTTATACAGGTTTTGTTCTTGCGTATATGTGCACAGGCTGGACAGGGAGAAGTGCTGAAACATACCTTTTGAGAAGAATGTTGACAGAGAAGACAAAAAATACTGAGGTATTGAGAGCTACAGGTGTTGACAAATAATTCATGTATACTATACAGACAAGACAAGTTCAATTTTTCGTGCATAACAACAGTCGAGGAGGGATAGGGAACTTAGCTTTATGACTGGAGAGGAATGTTGAGTCATGGTCACCAATGTCTACTCCGGACCATGATTGGAGAGGAATGTTGAGTCATGTCACCAATGTCTACTCCAGACCATGATTGGAGAGGAATGTTGAGTCATGGTCACTAATGTCTACTCCAGACCATGAATGGAGAGGAATGTTGAGTCATGGTAACCAATGTCTACTCCAGACCATGATTGGAGAGGAATGTTGAGTCATGGTCACCAATGTCTACTCCAGACCATGATTGGAGAGGAATGTTGAGTCATGGTCACCAATGTCTACTCCAGACCATGATTGGAGAGGAATGTAGAGTCATGGTTACCAATGTCTACTCCAGACCATGATTGGAGAGGTATGCAGAGTCATGGTTACCAATGTCTACTCCAGACCATGATTGGAGAGGAATGTTGAGTCATGGTCACCAATGTCTACTCCAGACCATGATTGGAGAGGAATGTTGAGTCATGTCACCAATGTCTACTCCAGACCATGATTGGAGAGGAATGTAGAGTCATGGTCACCAATGTCTACTCCAGACCATGATTGGAGAGGAATGTAGAGTCATGTCACCAATGTCTACTCCAGACCATGATTGGAGAGGAATGTAGAGTCATGTCACCAATGTCTACTCCAGACCATGATTGGAGAGGAATGTAGAGTCATGGTTACCAATGTCTACTCCAGACCAGGTTCCCGAGGATGTATACAGGAATGGTTCATTCACAATAAAATTAGGAAAAATTAGCAACATGACTTTCCTGTTCTTTATTCTTAGGCGGACAAACACACACTCAAAGTGTAATAATATTGTTGAGTGTTCTCTAATCCACAACTGAAAGCATTATTGGAAATACTGATGTTTGCTAATAATGAGTTGATACTGACAGTTGAGTTGATATTAATGTCGCTAACATTCAGTTGATTTTGACATCATTAACACTGTGTTTATATTGACAATTGAGCTGACATCGCTATCATTGAGTTGACATTCACATCACTAACACAGAGTTGATGTTGACATTGTGTTGATTTTGAAGCTGCTATCATTGACCCAGTTATCAGTTATCAGTTGGGGTATCTTCGTTGCACTCCGGACATGTCCATAGGTGCTCAGATCCTCCCCCAGCATATGCATCAGCGTCCGGTGGCTAATAGTGCCAGTTCTGTGTTGGTTGACGAGGCACTTTGTTTTCCCGATGTACCTCTCGCGTCTGGCTGTGCCGATTCTTACTCCCAGGTCTTTCATCCTGGACAGCGATGAATGATATAGATGTCGCTAACACTGATTTTAAATTGGCATCACTATCATTATTCTGATACTGAACTTTATAATATTGATTTGATATTGATGTCACTAACATTATGTTGATATAGACGTTGAGATTGCTATCATTGAGTTGATATAGATGTCGCTAACACTGATTTAAATTGGCATCACTATCATTATTCTGATACTGAAATTTATAATATTGATTTGATATTGATGTCACTAACATTATGTTGATATAGACGTTGATAATATCAAATTGATATTGATGCTGCTATCATGGAGATGATGATGATGTTGCAAATATTGAGTTGACATTGATGCTGCTAAGATTGAGTTGATATTGACATCAATAATATGGAGTAGATGTGAGTGTCACTGAGTATAGGTCAGTGACGGAGTGTTATTGACATACAATGTCCACTTCTACCTGGAGCACACCTGGTTCAGTTCAGTGTGCAAGATCTGCATTATCTACAAAATAGGGAAGCCATGATATACTCACCCCAGTCTTGAGATGATTGATCAGACATTAGCCTTCTCAGAAATTGGCAAACTTAGAGGACCCATGTGTATTTGGATCAGACATCTCAGAATTTGGCAAACTTAGAGGACCCATACGTATGTGGATCTGTCATCTTCTCAGAAATGTGCAAACTTTTAGGACCCATGTGTGTGTTGATCAGAAATCTTCTCAGAAATGTGCAAACTTGGAAGCCATGTATATGTGGATCAGACATCTTCTTAGACATTGGCAAACTTAAAGTGCCCATATGTATGTGGATCAGTCATCTTCTCAGAAATCTACAAACTTGGAAGCTATGTGTGTGGAATATACATCTTCTCAGAAATGTGCAAACTGGGAGGCCATGTCCATAAATCAAATATCTTCAGAAATGTGCAAACTGGGAGGCCATGTCCATAAATCAGACATCCTCTCAGAAGTGTGTAAACTTATAGGCTGAGTTAATAGATCAGACATCTTCTCAGAAATGTGCAAACTGGGAGGCCATGTCCATAAATCATACATCCTCCAATCCGATCCGATTTGTAGAAAAAACAACTTTCCTACTCATTCAACCAGCCTCAATGGCAGTGGTTATAGTTGTAGTGGTTCATAGTGCGGTATAGATTGTTCTGGTCTTTCTTCTCAGAAATGTGAGAAATGGGAGGCCATCTCCGTAGATCAGACATCTAGTCTTAGAAATGTGTAAAGGAGATATTCACCATGATTAGGCTAGTCTGCACTTGTGCTACAACAGTTGTTTGGTACACATAAAATGGAAGATTGGGAAATGTTCACCATTGTAGCGTAGCGTCAGCTACGATGATAAGGAATCTATCAAAGTGCTGCGGATAGACTTTCTAAGAATAGAAAAATAAGTCACTGGAGAAGACAGGACTGAATAGCTCGTTATTCTAGACGGAGTAAAGGTCCCAGAACAAGTCTAATCTTCTGACAGTGTTCAGGCAGACAGGAATGGCGTACAACTATACTTGTATAAGAAAGACAGTCTGCCAAGGTTGTCTAGCTACGTGCCTGAAATAAAAAGCTCGAGCCCCCAAAACTCTAATCACTCTCACTGACATGGAGAAAGACAGAGTAACATATATAACAGCGACAAACTTTCGTAACTTCTCACTCTACTATGACTAAGGGTACTAAGTAAGGTAACAACTAGTGGGTGTAAAATTTAAGAAACTGACAATGTTGCATTTTAATCATTGACATGGCCTGACAAAGTTGGTATTATTTGCATGTAAATGGTGGTGGTGGTGGTGGCCAACGGTAAGTTTGGCCACTTATCTTCTGGTTCTCCGGCTTACACAGTGCATGTAAACCCTAGTTAGTAGGCATAAGTGAGATGGTGAGTGATGCTCCACAATGAGTCAGTCACACAGGTTGGCGCATCTAAAGCTTGGCGCTGAAGGTGTCAAATCTGTGAAATATATACAGCGAGAGCAAGTGACTCTTCTGTCGAGACATCTGTAAGCATCGGCCCTGGATTGTTCCTGATGGCCAATAACATCTCATACACATTGCAGAAACAAAATAGCATGAGCTATCTGTCCCTGCTCCCTATAAGTCCCTATCCTAGGATAAATAGTAAAACACTGACCTAGGGAAAACATTTCAATAAAATCATTCTATCCTTTCTTATAAGTGAATATAATAATTATTCAGTAATAATTAAACATATAATGCATATCATAATTATATTATTAAAATACAATAATTACAAAGTAATCTAGAGATAGATACATATACAATATATTAAACAGATTACATATTATAGATATTTATGTTCAAATTCTGACGCTATATTCCTAGCATATATTTAATATAATGGTTCTATGTAACGTATATTTTAAAATACACAGTTTATGTAATTATCATAATAGAATATGATAGGCTGAAAGTTAATGGAGTGGCAGGCAAGATCAGGACTGCGAATTGGTGAGAAATCACTGATAAGAATTAACGAACATGCCCAGGATCTACCACACTAGTATTTGACAATCGTACACTTGTTTAGTAAGATTTCCTATTTTCGCGGCATCGAAATATTCATTATTATCTCTAGGTATTCGCAATCACTATCACATCCTCGAAATATCATCACTAGGAACTGCCTCGTGTTATTCCTAAACTAACGGCTCGATTAGTATGGCCTAGTCTACTGCTATACGGACTAATCGAAAATTGGGTTCTATTCGACTTTATCAAGTTTACAACTATCTCACATCGTGTACACCTCTCTAAACCTCATGTAAAGGTAATTTTCTACACAGTTACGTTTTCCCCCTTTTCCCTGCGTGCTTAGTAAACTACCTGTACGGTGTATAATATACGCGATCGAGTTTAGTCGGTAAAATAACCTATTATCGGCGGTTTCCACTATTTTACTACACACAGAAATATCGGGCGCACATGACAATATTATATTGATACAAATAACTAGACCTTACCCTTCTAATCTTCTGACCACACTTGGGTACGAAAACTGCTCTAGGTATCTCTCTAATATATTTTAAATATATTTATGGCCGTAATACGCGCCAAAGATAAAACTCTTAACACTTTAAAAGTATTTTATAGAGCCTAGCGACTAGCAGATGTTTCAACCCCGACGTCTAGATTGTGAAAGAACAAGTTTAGCTATTTTTCTCCCGACCGGAAGTGGTCGTGCCAGGGAGTTCGTTGTCGTAATTTCGCCGACCAAATTGTGAAATAGTCGTTGCCAAATTTATAGATTTAGCTGGGTACACTACTTTGTAAATTCAGCCTCTCCCCCGATCTTAATGTACCGTATTACTTCATATTAAAGTAATAACATTAAATAGGAGTTACTTTAAACTATAGCCATGTACTGTCTATACATAGATATATAGGAATAAAAACGAAATTAAATTCTTCTATAATTACATAAGGGTTTTAAAAAGAATTTACTCCAATTTAAGCAAAAGATGAAGAGGAAGCTGGGGACTTCGTCACAACCATGACTAGGCTAGTCAACACTTGTGCTACAACAGTTGTTTGGTACACATAAAATGGAAGATTGGGAGATGTTCACCATGACTAGGCTAGTCTACACTTGTGCTACAAGAGTTGTTTGGTACACATAAAATGGAAGATTGGGAGATGTTCATCACAAATGTGTTTGATTAGGCTAGTCCCACTTGTGCTTCATGTTGTCCATGTTACATTAGTATGTCTGCAGACATGGTAGTTGGACTATTAATAAACTTGTCATATACTTGTGTGACATTGGTAGTTGGACAATAAGGAAACTTGTCATATACTTGTGTGACATTGGTAGTTGGACATTTGAGAAACTGGTCTCATACTGTCTGACATGGGTAGTTGGACAGTTAATAAACTTGTCCTGTCTGACATGGGTAGTTGGACAGTTAATAATCTGGTCCTGTCTGACATGGGTAGTTGGACAATTAATAATCTGGTCCTGTCTGACATTGGTAGTTGGACAATAAGGAAACTTGTCATATACTTGTGTGACATTGGTAGTTGGACATTTGAGAAACTGGTCTCATACTGTCTGACATGGGTAGTTGGACAGTTAATAAACTTGTCCTGTCTGACATGGGTAGTTGGACAGTTAATAATCTGGTCCTGTCTGACATGGGTATTTGGACAATTAATAATCTGGTCCTGTCTGACATTGGTAGTTGGACAATAAGGAAACTTGTCATATACTTGTGTGACATTGGTAGTTGGACATTTGAGAAACTGGTCTCATACTGTCTGACATAGGTAGTTGGACAGTTAATAAACTTGTCCTGTTTGACATGGGTAGTTGGACAATTAATAAACTGGTCCTGTCTGACATGGGTAGTTGGACAATTAATAAATTGGTCTTGTTTGACATGGGTAGTTGGACAATTAATAATCTGGTCCTGTTTGACATTGGTAATTGGACAATTAATAATCTGGTCCTGTTTGACATGGGTAGTTGGACAATTAATAATCTGGTCCTGCTTGACATGGGTAGTTGGACAGTTAATAAACTGGTCTTGTTTGACATGGGTAGTTGGACAATTAATAAACTGGTCTTGTTTGACATGGGTAGTTGGACAATTAATAATCTGGTCCTGTTTGACATGGGTAGTTGGAGAATTAATAAACTGGTCCTGTCTGACATGGGTAGTTGGATAGTTAATAAACTAGGTCCTGTCTGACATGGGTAGTTGGACAATTAATAAACTGGTCCTGTCTGACATGGGTAGTTGGACAATTAATAAACTGGTCTTGTTTGACATGGGTAGTTTGACAATTAATAAACTGGTCCTGTCTGACATGGGTAGTTGGACAGTTAATAAACTGGTCCTGTCTGACATGGGTAGTTGGACAGTTAATAAACTGGTCCTGTCTGACATGGGTAGTTGGACAATTAATAAACTGGTCTTGATTGACATGGGTAGTTGGACAATTAATAAACTGGTCCTGTCTGACATGGGTAGTTGGACAGTTAATAATCTGGTCCTGTTTGACATGGGTAGTTGGACAGGTAAACTAGTCCTGTCTGACATGGGTAGTTGGACAATTAATAAACTGGTCCTGTCTGACATGGGTAGTTGGACAGGTAAACTGGTCCTGTCTGACATGGGTAGTTGGACAATTAATAAACTGGTCCTGTCTGACATGGGTAGTTGGACAGTTAATAAACTGGTCTTGTCTGACATGGGTAGTTGGACAATTAATAAACTGGTCCTGTCTGACATGGGTAGTTGGACAATTAATAAACTGGTCCTGTTTGACATGGGTAGTTGGACAATTAATAAACTGGTCCTGTCTGACATGGGTAGTTGGACAATTAATAATCTGGTCCTGTTTGACATGGGTAGTTGGACAGTTAATAATCTGGTCCTGTTTGACATTGGTAGTTGGACAATTAATAAACTTGTCCTGTTTGACATTGGTAGTTAGACAATTAATAATCTGGTCCTGTTTGACATGGGTAGTTGGACAGTTAATAAACTGGTCCTGTTTGACATTGGTAGTTGGACAATTAATAATCTGGTCCGGTTTGACATGGGTAGTTGGACATTTAATAAACTGGTCCTGTTTGACATGGGTAGTTGGACAATTAATAATCTGGTCTTGTTTGACATGGGTAGTTGGACAATTAATAATCTGGTCCTGTTTGACATTGGTAGTTGGACAATTAATAATCTGGTCCTGTTTGACATGGGTAGTTGGACATTTAATAAACTGGTCCTGTTTGACATGGGTAGTTGGACAATTAATAAACTGGTCTTGTTTGACATGGGTAGTTGGACAATTAATAATCTGGTCCTGTTTGACATTGGTAGTTGGACAATTAATAATCTGGTCCTGTTTGACATGGGTAGTTGGACATTTAATAAACTGGTCCTGTTTGACATTGGTAGTTGGACAATTAATAATCTGGTCCTGTTTGACATTGGTAATTGGACATTTAATAAACTGGTCCTGTTTAACATGGGTAGTTGGACATTTAATAAACTGGTCCTGTTTGACATGGGTAGTTGGACAATTAATAAACTGGTCCTGTCTGACATGGGTAGTTGGACAATTAATAATCTGGTCCTGTTTGACATGGGTAGTTGGACAGTTAATAATCTGGTCCTGTTTGACATTGGTAGTTGGACAATTAATAAACTTGTCCTGTTTGACATTGGTAGTTAGACAATTAATAATCTGGTCCTGTTTGACATGGGTAGTTGGACAGTTAATAAACTGGTCCTGTTTGACATTGGTAGTTGGACAATTAATAATCTGGTCCGGTTTGACATGGGTAGTTGGACATTTAATAAACTGGTCCTGTTTGACATGGGTAGTTGGACAATTAATAATCTGGTCCTTGTTTGACATGGGTAGTTGGACAATTAATAATCTGGTCCTGTTTGACATGGGTAGTTGGACAATTAATAATCTGGTCCTTGTTTGACATGGGTAGTTGGACATTAATAAACTGGTCCTGTTTGACATGGGTAGTTGGACAATTAATAAACTGGTCTTGTTTGACATGGGTAGTTGGACAATTAATAATCTGGTCCTGTTTGACATTGGTAGTTGGACAATTAATAATCTGGTCCTGTTTGACATGGGTAGTTGGACATTTAATAAACTGGTCCTGTTTGACATTGGTAGTTGGACAATTAATAATCTGGTCCTGTTTGACATTGGTAATTGGACATTTAATAAACTGGTCCTGTTTAACATGGGTAGTTGGACATTTAATAAACTGGTCCTGTTTGACATGGGTAGTTGGACAATTAATAAACTGGTCCTGTTTGACATGGGTAGTTGGACATTTAATAAACTGGTCCTTTTTGACATGGGTAGTTGGACAATTAATAATCTGGTCCTGTTTGACATGGGTAGTTGGACAATTAATAATCTGGTCCTGTTTGACATGGGTAGTTGGACAATTAATAATCTGGTCCTGTTTGACATGGGTAGTTGGACAATTAATAATCTGGTCCTGTTTGACATTGGTAGTTGGACATTTAATAAACTGGTCCTGTTTGACATGGGTAGTTGGACATTTAATAAACTTGTCCTGTTTGACATTGGTAGTTGGACATTTAATAAACTGGTCCTGTTTGACATGGGTAGTTGGACAATTAATAAACTGGTCCTGTTTGACATGGGTAGTTGGACATTTAATAAACTGGTCCTGTTTGACATGGGTAGTTGGACAATTAATAATCTGGTCCTGTTTGACATTGGTAGTTGGACAGTTAATAAACTTGTGATATACAGTAATACCTTGGTTTTCGTTAACTTTGGTTATCGCCAACTTCGGTTTTCGTCAATTTTCTCTGTGCAAAATATTTCCTGGTTTTCGTCGGCTACCTCGGATTTCGTCAGAATGTCCACTTGGCCTCACTGCTAATCTTGTAAAATCAAAAGGACCCATGCATTATTGTTTGGTGTTGTTTCTCATTGTGTAAGCATCACTTGCTAATAAAAAGTTAACCCCTTCCTTTTAGCTCTATCATGGGACCAAAGAAAGTTTCCAGAGCCAGCAGCCTTTTGAAGAAGAAGGCCAGGAACATGATCGAGTTGAAGAAAGAAATCATTACAAAATATGACAGCTCATTAAGATTGCTGAAATTGGCCGCATTTACGGGAAGTCGCCATCCACGATAAGCTCCATTGTAGTGAAAAAGGAAGCAACAAAGGAGGCTAATGTAGCAAAAGGTGTGAATGTGCTAATGAAACAGTGATCACAAACAATTGAAAATGTTGAACAGTTATTATTAATTTGGATAAATCAAAAACAGTTAAATTGCGATTCTGTTTCGGAGGCAATCATATGTTAAAAGGCCAGACTGTTGTATGCCAAGCTCATTAAGAACATGTATAGGACGAGTGCTTGTGTACTTAGTGATTTTAAGGCCCGCAGATGATGGTTTTAAAAATTCAAGCGGCGCACTGGCACATAAAAGACAAGAAGACTAAGAAGGGAATTGACTCCAGATAGTGCCTTGATACCTAAGGTCCTTATAGAGGGGAATTCCCTTTCAAACAATAATATCTGCACCTCTCTCTCCCCTCCTTGCCATCTTCCATGCACCAAAAAGTGTCTTCAGGCAGGTAAATGCCATGTTAAATGTTCATTTATTCTTTACATTAGTCTTTTATATTAGTTTTATATTAATGTCTTATTGTTTTTAGTATTTAACACTATTTATTCTCTATAAAATGTGGTTTTGATATGTATTGTGGAGGGTCTTGAACAAATTAATTGGATTTACATTGATTCATGTGCAAATATTTGCCTCGGTTTTCATCGGTTTCAAATTTTGCTGATTGTTTTTGGATGGATTATCGATGAAAACTGAGGTGACATTGGTAGCTAGACAATTGATAAACTGGTCAAATATTTGTGTGACATGGGTAGCTGGACAATTGAGAAACAGGTCACATACTTGTGTGACATGGGTAGCTGGACAATTGAGAAATTGGACATATACTTGTGTGACATGGGTAGCTGGACAATTGAGAAACATTCATGTATTTGTTTGATATGAGTGAGCTTGACAATTGATAAAGCTTCATTGTACTTAGTTGGTCTGTTTCAGAGACATCGAACTGCTAGCTCTATTTGTTTCCTGTTTGTGCCATGACATCGACCACCGAGGCACCACTAACTCATTCCAAGTGCAGTCGGTAAGTTCACCCAAATACATCACGTTGGAGTCCCGAACAGTATACAATATAGTATTATCTTAACCCAAGTACATTATGTTGGATTCACTAAGCCAAGTATGCAATGTGGGGGTTCACCAATCCAAGTATACAATGTGGGGTTCACCAATCCAAGTATACAATGTGGGGTTCACTAATCCAAGTATACAATGTGGGATTAACTAATCCAAGTATACAATGTGGGGTTCATTAATCCAATTATACTATGTGGGGTTCACTAATTCAAGTATACAATGTGGGGTTCACCAATCCAAGCATACAATGTGGGGTTCATTAATCCAAGTATACAATGTGGGGTTCATTAATCCAAGTATACAATGTGGGGTTCATTAATCCAAGTATACAATGTGGGGTTCATTAATCCAAGTATACAATGTGGGGTTCATTAATCCAAGTATACAATGTGGGGTTCATTAATCCAAGTATACAATGTGGGGTTCATTAACCCAATTATACTATGTGGGGTTCACTAATTCAAGTATACAATGTGGGGTTCACCAATCCAAGCATACAATGTGGGGTTCATTAATCCAACTATACAATGTGGGGTTCATTAATCCAAGTATACAATGTGGGGTTCATTAATCCAAGTATACAATGTGGGGTTCATTAATCCAAGTATACAATGTGGGGTTCATTAATCCAAGTATACAATGTGGGGTTCACCAATCCAAGTATACAATGTGGGGTTCATTAATCCAAGTATACAATGTGGGGTTCACCAATCCAAGTATACAATGTGGGGTTCATTAATCCAAGTATACAATGTGGGGTTAACTAATCCAAGTATACAATGTGGGGTTCATTAATCCAAGTATACAATGTGGGGTTCACCAATCCAAGTATACAATGTGGGGTTCATTACTCCAAGTATACAATGTGGGGTTAACTAATCCAAGTATACAATGTGGGGTTCACCAATCCAAGTATACAATGTGGGGTTCATTAATCCAAGTATACAATGTGGGGTTAACTAATCCAAGTATACAATGTGGGGTTCACCAATCCAAGTATACAATGTGGGGTTCATTAATCCAAGTATACAATGTGGGGTTAACTAATCCAAGTATACAATGTGGGGTTCACCAATCCAAGTATACAATGTGGGGTTCATTAATCCAAGTATACAATGTGGGGTTAACTAATCCAAGTATACAATGTGGGGTTCACCAATCCAAGTATACAATGTGGGGTTCACCAATCCAAGTATACAATGTGGGGTTCATTAATCCAAGTATACAATGTGGGGTTCATTAATCCAAGTATACAATGTGGGGTTAACTAATCCAAGTATACAATGTGGGGTTCACCAATCCAAGTATACAATGTGGGGTTCATTAATCCAAGTATACAATGTGGGGTTAACTAATCCAAGTATACAATGTGGGGTTCACCAATCCAAGTATACAATGTGGGGTTCATTAATCCAAGTATACAATGTGGGGTTCATTAATCCAAGTATACAATGTGGGGTTAACTAATCCAAGTATACAATGTGGGGTTCATTAATCCAAGTATACAATGTGGGGTTCATTAATCCAAGTATACAATGTGGGGTTAACTAATCCAAGTATACAATGTGGGGTTCACCAATCCAAGTATACAATGTGGGGTTCATTAATCCAAGTATACAATGTGTGGTTCATTAATCCAAGTATACAATGTGGGGTTCATTAATTCAAGTATACAATGTGGGGTTCACTCATCCAAGTATACAATGTGGGGTTCACTAATCCAAGTATACAATGTGGGGTTCATTAATCCAAGCATACAATGTGGGGTGCACTAATCCAAGTATACAATCTGGGGTTTACTAATTCAAATATACAATCTGGGGTTCACTAATCCAAGTATACAATGTGGGGTTCATTAATCCAAGTATACAATGTGGGGTTTATTCATCCAAGTATACAATGTGGGGTTCACTAATCCAAGTATACAATGTGGGGTTCATTAATCCAAGCATACAATGTGGGGTTCACTAATCCAAGTATACAATGTGGGGTTCATTAATCCAAGCATACAATGTGGTGTTCACTCATCCATGTATACAATCTGGGGTTCACTAATTCAAATATACAATGTGGGGTTCACTAATCCAAGTATACAGTGCAGGATTCCCTAGCACAGGTACATAGTGTAGAATTCCCTAACCCAAGTATACAATGCAGAGATGCCTAACCCAAGTACAACATCAATGTTTCCCTAACAGAAGTACAATATCAGGGATTCCTTAACCCGAGCTGAGTTGAGTTGAGTTAAGAATAGACATCACTGCACTCAGGACATTCCCATATGTGTCTGATTTTGCTATTAGTGCTTGGTCTTCCGCAAACAAGAGTTCTCTAATGGTTAAATTTGCAGATGGTTCTTCTTCTGTGTTCTCGTCATACGGTGTTCGTGTGGTCTTAGTTTGGCTTGTTTCTTTACATATATTGTCTATATATGTTATAAACAAGAGAGGGGACAGGACAAAACCTTTTCGTACCCCGGATCTTATGGTGAAGAGTTCTGAGTGTCCTCCAGTTGCTCTCACTATGCATTCGCTGTTGTTGTATAAGCTTCTACATAGGTTCATTAGATGTGTACTCACTCCATATTGTTTAAGAATTTCCCACAGCTTGTTTCTATCTACTCTATCAAATGCCTTTTCTTGGTTGACAAAGGCTAAGTAGAGTGTTTCATTGAATTTGATTGATTTTTATGTAAGTTGTCTAAGAGAAAAAATGGCATCTGTGCAGCCTTTGTTTTTCCTAAATCCAAGTTGTGTTTCGCTTAGCCGGGTTTCTATAATAGTTCTTAATCTTTTTTCAAGAAGGTTGCAAAATATTTTCCCAGTATTTCGCAACAGTGAAATGCCTCTGTATTGTGTGCAGTCTCTTTTGCTGCCTTTGTTTTTCCAAATTGGGATAATTATGGCGTTTCCCCAGTCTCATGGTGTCTGTTGTTCTACCCAAACGTGGTTGAATAGTCTATGTAGCCATGCTGTTCCTACTTCTCTTGCTGCTTTAATTAGTTCATTTGTATTTCATCTTGTCCTGGTGATTTGTTCAGTGGGGCTAATTTGATGGCTTCTATAATTTCTTCTTTCATTATGTCTGGTTCTAGTTCTTCGGTGGCATCTGTGTCAGTTTCTTGAATTCCTGTGACATCTGATGGGATGTTGAGAAGTTGTTCGAAGTACTGTTTCCATCTTATTAGGATTCGTTTTTGTTCACTTATTGGTTCTCCATTTTCGTTGTTAATTATTTCAGTTGGGTCAAAGGGTTCTCCTCTGGTTCTCATTGCACTTATCTTTTATAGAAGTTTCTAGTTGCCTCCTTGTAGTTTTTATTTAGAGTTTCTCCATACTCCTCCCAGTCTTTTTCGTTTTTCTCTCTTTACTATTCTATTTACATGTCTTCTCGCTATTCTATATTCTATGTAATCGCATTCCTGTTTGTTCTTCAACCACTTTTTATATTTTTCCTTTTTGTCTTTTACAGCTTTCTTTACTTCTGCGTTCCACCAACTTGTTATTTTATTTATCTGTGTTTTGCGTTTTTTTCCTGGTTCCACATGTTATCTTTGCAGTATTTAAAATGCTTGATTTGAACATCTCCCATTCTTCTTCCACTGTCTTTCTTTCTTTAGGTAATTTTACAAAGATTTCAGTTAGCTCTTTTTCATAATTTTCCCTCACTGCCTCGTCTTTGAGATTTTTTAAGTTTACTGATTCGCATGGCATGTATTTTTCTGATCTTTGCTTCCTTCTGCTGATGATTATTATTGTGGCAACAACTGCTTTGTGGTATGTGTTTATACCTAAGTTGGGCACTGCCCTTGCATCTAATATATTTCTCTTTCTGTTATTTCTTGTTAATATAAAATCAATTTGGCTTTTAGTATCTAGATCGTTCCATTTATACCAGGTGTATATTTGTGAGTCTTTGTGTTTATAGAATGTATTTGTTATATAGAGGTCGTGTTGGCTGCATAGCTCTATCAGTCTACTTCCATTATCATTTCTTTCATTATATTGGTCTCCAAATGTTCCAAGATGTTTTTATATGCCGGCTCTGTTGTGTCCTAGTCTTGCATTGATATCAACATGATATATTGTTTCAGAGGTCACAAGATCTGGACAAGCATTATGACTCATGTCTGTCAGCAAAGCTTAGTTAGATAAAGACATCAATAACGTAGTTGAAGATTTCAGCAGATGCATACTACAGACAGAATGAGAAACAGTACCAAGAGGAGCTCATCAACAATACAAACTGTACTAGAGTTTTGAATGGAACAGTTGCATAATGATGTGGAAGTATGTAGAAAGCAAGCAGAGGCCATACCCAGCCAAGAGCACCACAATAAACACCTGCATGCAAAAGCCAATTTTCAAATAGCCAAGCTGCAGGATAGTCACTGTTGTCTGTAAATTGATGGAGTTGTCAGTTCTGTAAAGTATATTTTCTTTCACAACAGCAATCGGTTCTTGCAGCTTTGTATAGTTCTGAGGGATCAGTAATGGAGGTAAGTGGCCCTGTGTGTTTTACAAGCACCTAGATCAGTGGTTCTCAACCTTTTTTGGCCTATGCACCCTGTCACAATATGTTCAGAATGTCATCCCCCCTTTCTAAAATCTCATTCCCCCCTTTACACAGACCCATATATATATATATATATATATATATATATATATATATATATATATATATATATATATATATATATATATATATATATATACATATATATATATATATATATATATATATATATATATATATATATATATATATATATATATATATATATATATATATACAGTGGAGTCTCAATAAGTAGAAGTCACAGGGGCCGAAGGAATTTGTTCTACTTATCAGAAATTCTACTTATCCAGACTGCACACATATTTACACTGATTTACACTAATACACGTGTACCATGCAGTAGCATTGAGTAAAATGATTGTACCACTTAGGAAACACAGGTAGTGAACACATAAATAGCAATACAATATCAGAAATGTTGAAATGTTTAGTTTTGAAAATTTCCAAATTAGTTAAAGAAAAAGTCTGTGATTTTGCTTTGTTTCTTGACTTGTGAAAAATGTCTTCCCATTGCCTGTTTAAAGGCACAAAATGGTGAGACTGCATCATCTGAACATCCATTCTGCATCATGTAAATGTCAATTTTGTCAACTGATGCCAAAATATCTGACTGCGATACAGGTTGTGCTTGCAGCCCACAGTCATCCTCATTATCCATAGATCATAGTCAGGGCTGGAAGGGTCTGTTGGTTGAATGACTGGCATGCATAGCCCTATAATATCAGTGCTTGAAAGTGTGGCACTAGTAGAAACATCATTGTCAATGCTCACAAACCCCTCTGGATTAATCTTCAGCTCTTTATACAATCTAGCAAGTAATGGCCCCACTTAAATGTCAGTAACATTGCTTTCACTGCTCGCTGATGGTGTGGAATTCTCATTTACAGAGACATCTACTGCAGGTAAGAAGCCAACCTGTCCAAAACGGTTTGCAATAGTTGCTGGTAAAACTCTGTCCCATGAAGATTTTAACATAAGAATAGCATCAAGAAGGGTTATCTTGAAATCATCACAAATGAGGTCAGCATCCATATGACCCACAAGTTTTGACAACATTGTGGATCTAAAAAGAACTTTCAGATTTTGAATGATACCTTGATCACAAGGCTGAAGTGTTGATGTGGCATTAGATGGCAGAAACAAAACCTCTGTTGCCTTCAGATTGTTAATTTTTGTGTGGGCTGAACAATTGTCAACAATTAAAAGAACTTTTCTTTGTTTACACACCATTAAATAATCAAATTTTTGTAGCCACTCATTGAACAGTCATCCATGCCTTTGAATCGGCTCTGTAATTCACACACAATGTTTTCAGGCCTTTGAAACAACGAGGATTTTTACATTTTCCAATCACAAATAAAGGCCATTTTTCACTACCATCCATATTGGAACACACAACCACTGTTATTCTTTCTTTTGATTTTTTCCTCCCATGACACTTTTCATTTTTGAAAGAAAATGTTTTATCAGGTAGCAATCTCCAAAATAATCCAGTTTCATCGGCATTAAATACATCCGCAGAATTATATTTAGCTAAAGCAGGTCTGAGCACGTCTTCTATCCATGAGTGAGTCATTGCTTCGTCGACTGACTGTTTCTCTCCACACACATTCTTGTAAGTGATGCAGTGTCATTTTTTGAAACGATCCAACCAGCCAGCACTACAATTCCAGTCTGTCTGACCTCCAAGACATGCAAATTCTTATGCTTTCGCAATAAGTAAAGGCCCATTTACTGGTACATTTGCCGATCTAATCACAGTGAACCATATTAAAAGGGCAGCATCAACAAAATCGCACGCAGCAATTCTTCTAGCTCTCTGCCTATCACTGTCGATTTGACATTCGAAAAACAATTGTTTGTAGCGGCCTTTATGCTTTAAAATGCTGGAAAGTGTCGATGTTGGAATACCAAATTCTCTAGCTATATCCACTTTCTTCTTCTCACTATGTTCAACCTCTTCCAACAGCTCAATCTTTCTTTTTAAAGTCAAAGTTTTAAGCTTTCGTCCACTAGCAGCAGTTGTTGACATGTAGCAACATATCGTATGTGCAAGATTGTTCTCCAGGCTGACTAAAAATACACATTCTTTCGCCAAAAAAAAATGATTTGGAGGGGGGGGGGGGGAGTGTGTGAAATATACAGTTCGACTTAAACGTGGACATTTATATAGTCGGTATTCATTTTTATGTTCGACTAATCCGAAAATTCGAGTTAACTGAATTCGACTTATCAGGAATTTTTATACAAAGGTCAAGAAGGATCTTGGCCTGGACCAAGCCAATACCATCGACTTAAGCGAAATTCTAGTTATCCTAGTTCGACTTAAGTGGACTCGACTGTAATACCTTCGCTTACACCTCACTGCAGACAAAAAAATCTCCAACAGATGCGTGAGTCACTATTCTATAAGAATCACTATTTACCGCCACATTCAAACCCTTCCTACTTGGATTGATTATAAGGTAGTAGCAAGGTAGTAGAGGTCATATCCTCTAGTGTTGTAGCAATCTGCATTGGATTTAAACCAACTGAAACTTATTTTTACATTCTGTTATAGCTAAATGTAGGGTGTACATTTTTCTGGCCTTTCACCCTGAGGGATAAGACATTTCCTAAATTTATATGGCCTTTCGTCCTGTTATATTAGAGATTGCATAAATGTAGATGATCTGTCACCCAGTTGGGTTATAAATCGTCTACATTTCCATGCCATGTTGGATTGGAAATTCTTAAATTTCTGTGTCCTGTTGTATTGGAAATCACTTAAATTTCTGTGCCCTGTTGGATTGGAACTTACACGTCTGTGTCCTGTTGGATTGGAGATCACTTACATGACTGTGTCCTGTTGGATTGGAGATCCCTTACATATCTGTGTTCTGTTGGAATGGAACTTACATGTCTGTGTCCTGTTGGATTGGAGATCCCTTACATATCTGTGTTCTGTTGGAATGGAACTTACATGTCTGTGTCCTGTTGGATTGGAGATCACTTACATGTCTGTGTCCTGTTGGATTGGAGATCACTTACATGTCTGTGTCCTGTTGGATTGGAGATCACTTACATGTCTGTGTTCTGTTGGATTGGAGATCACTTACATGTCTGTGTCCTGTTGGAATGGAACTTACATGTCTGTGTCCTGTTGGATTGGAGATCACTTACATGTCTGTGTCATGTTGGATTGGAGATCACTTACATGTCTGTGTCCTGTTGGATTGGAGATCACTTACATGTCTGTGTTCTGTTGGATTGGAGATCACTTACATGTCTGTGTCCTGTTGGAATGGAACTTACATGTCTGTGTCCTGTTGGATTGGAGATCACTTACATGTCTGTGTTCTGTTGGATTGGAGATCACTTACATGTCTGTGTCCTGTTGGATTGGAACTTACACATCTGCGTCCTGTTGGATTGGAGATCACTTTCATTTCTGTGTCCTGTTGGAATGGAACTTACACATCTGTGTCCTATTGGATTGGAGATCACTTACATGTCTGTGTCCTGTTGGATTGTATATGACTGTAGCCTTCATTCTGTCCAGTAGGAAATGATGCCAATTTCTGTAGCATTTAACACTGTTGGATCAGAAATGATTTCAATTTAATGATGTCAATTTCTGTAGTCTTTAACTCTGTTGGATAATAAATGATGTCAACTGCTGTAGCCTTTAACCTTGTTAGATCCATTCATTCATTCTGTAGTGTGTCCTTTGTTGAACCTGGCTCCCATAACAACCTTCTGGTAAACCTCTCAATCATAAGCAAGATGTCCCACGTTCGATACACCCATCTGGAGATCATCTGCCACATCCTGCACCAATCTTCTCTTTGGCCTTCCACATCCTCTCTTCTCAGGCATATACCCCTCCATTATTGTTCTCTCCAAACTTTTGTGATGTTTCAAGTGACATAAATATTTCAATTTCCTTTGTTTTTATTGTCTTTAATAGCCAACATTCTTCAATATTTAGCTCTCGAAGTATGGATGCATTTGTTCTTTTCTGTATCCAAGATATTCTTAGAACTCGTCTATAACATTTATGTTCAAAAGCATTTACACGCTGTTCAGCTTGTTTAGTAAGTGTCCAAATCTCACAAGCGTATGTTGCAATGGGAAAGATGCATGCTCTTAAAAATTAATTTGTGTAGTTCTAACTGTCCACTCCACAATTTATTCAGTTGTTTTAGTCTTTGACGAGCAATAGATATTTGTCTTTTAATTTCTTTCATTGTGTCACCGTTGTTGGTAATCAATGACCCAAGATATTTGAAATGTTCCACAACCTCCAACTTTTCCTCATTAACATATATTTCTTTCTCCATGGTAGTTTTATCTGTATGCATTATCTTTGTTTTTGCTATGTTAAGATATAAGTTGTGATTTTAACTATTCATTTGGGTTGAGGTTATTAGGTTTTCTATACCATTTTTTGTTGTGGATAGCAATACTGTATCATCAGCATGTCGAATCTATGGTATGTCATGACCACCGATATTTAGGGCTTCATATAGCTCCCCGTTTATATCATCTCTGACATTTCTTATTATATTTTTGGTGTACAGGTAAACAAATAGGGGGACAGCAGACAGTCCTGACAGACTTCTTGCTTGATGTCAAACCAATTTGATGTCTTGCCATCTATTCTAACCGTGGCTTGTTGGTCTAGATAGAGCATTTTTATGAGTTGTATTACATGTGATGGAAAGCCCATAGTCCTCATGATTTCCCAAAGTTTCTGATGTTGTACACAGTCAAATGCCTTTAAATAATCCACAAAACATGAGTATAGGTTTACATTAAATTCTCTGCACTTCCCTTTTATTAAGTGCATGTTGAATATGTGATCTCTTGTTCCTCTTACTTTGCTAAATCCAGCTTGAACCATGCTAATTTCTTCTTCCATTTTCTTACGAAGTCTTCCCATTATGATTTTTAGTAGAATTTTACTTGCATGACTGATCAGGGCAACAGTTCTATAGTTGGTGCATAATTTCAGGTTCCTCATTTTTGGTAATGGAATGAAGATAGGTCTCTTCCAATCTTTTAGCCATATACCATATTTCCTTATCTTTTGACATAATGCATGATAGATTTGTATACTTTCTTCTCCTCCCGCTTTAATTAGTTCAGCTGGTATCTCATCACATCCAGGTGATTTACCATTCTTCAGGTTCTTTATTGCCCAAGCAATTTCATCTAATGAGCGTTCAGGTTCTGTCTCTGCTGTCATTGGTTCATGTTTCTCATTCATATCCTCACTGTCACTCATATCATACATTCCACTGCAGTATTCCTTCCATCTTTCTAGAATTTATCAAGATTCTGTTAAGGTATTTCCCAACTTGTCACAGATAACATTTAATTGAGGTTGAACATTTCTTGTCAATAACTTCATTTCTTTGAACATTTCATAATCACTTCCATTCTTATGACATTGCTCTATTCTGGTACATCATTCTTGTATATATTGATTTTTGTCCTTGTGTTATTTCTTATTTCTTGAGTTAAAAATTTATACTTCATCCTGCTGTTATTGGATTCACCTCCTTTCTGTTTTAGCTCCCTTCGTTGTTTTATTAATTCTAACATGTCTGATGTAATCCATGGCTTAGTTGCTTTTTCTTGGTCAGAATTAAATCTTTGGCTGCAGTTATCAAGATATCTCTAGCTTGTACTGCTAATTCATCAGGTGTCAATTCCTCCTGTATAGACATCAAGACACCAAAACGATTCTTCACTTTTTACGTTGTATGCATCCCCTGTTATATAGGGAATGAAATAATGGATAGGAAGTGTAGTTGATTTCTGTGATGTCTTGTTGAATAGGAAATGACATAATTGTCTGCAACTCCAAGTAGTTAATGTGTTAACACATGTCTTACTCAAATAATGTCTATTTGACATGTGTCTATTTGACATGTGTCTATTTCACATGTGTCTATTTGACATGTGTCTATTTGACATGTGTCTTATTTAGACAGTTTCTATTTAATATGGGTCTTATTCAAAAAATTTCCGTTTAATATGTGTCTCATTTAGACAGTCTCTGTTTAACATGCATCTTGTTTAGACAGTGTCTGTTTAACAAGGGTCTTGTTCAAACAATTTATGTTTAACATCTGTCTTATTCAGAAGCCGGCCCTGTGGAGAAAGGGGTTACGAACGCAGTTCATAATCCCGCATACCGTGTTTCGAATCACAGCTGTGCGAGACTTGACAGCCAACCACCTTGCTTTAGTTTCCATACAATGGCCTGTCGTTCAGAAAGCAGTGGCAAACTACTGAAGGTGGGCTTGCGCAGGAATCACAGACAGCCAAAAATCCTGGAGTTGACTGCTACGTCCTGTAAAGGATAAGAAACAAAATTTTATTCAGACAATCTCTGTTTGACATGTTTATTTAGACAGTATCTATTGAACATGTTTATTCAGACAATTTCTATTTAACATGTTTACCCATACAATCTCTATTTAACATGTTTATTCAGACAATCTCTATTTAAACCCAATATCTATTACACATGTTTATTTAGACAGTCTCTGTTTAACATGTTTATTCAGACAATCTCTATTAAATATTTTTATTCATAGAATTTCTATTTAATATGTTTGCATAGACACACTCTATTTAACATGTTTATCCAGACAGTCTATATTTAACATGTTTATTCAGACAATCTCTTTTGAACATGTTTATTCAGACAATCTCTGTTTAACATGTTTACCCAGACAATATCTATTTACTATCTGGTTGACATGTATCTTATTGAGACAATCTCTATTTATTGCATGTGTTTATCTGTGACTTGCTTGATTGTGTCCCTGACAGCGGCATCACCTGGCACAGAGCATGTGTATCCTCAACACAGAGGGCAACAACCTGTTTGAGAACCTCTCCAGCAAGGTATCCCTCCTCTGTCTTCTTTCTTCTCTGTCATCTGCAACTTATTCCTCCACATCTGTCTTTTTCATCACTCCGTTTATTTCGTTTGATTTGTTTCTCCTTTCTCTTGCCTTTTTATTTCACTTTTGCTTAATATTCTCACAAATAGAATTAACAGTTTGGTTTCTGAATCTGCCTGTGATCTATGTCATGTCTGTATGCTACATCCTATCTGTATGCTACATCCTATCTGTATGCTACATCCTATCTGTATGCTACATCCTATCTGTAGCCTATATCCCATCTTTATGCTACATCATTTCTGTATTCTACAATCTATCAGTATGCTACAGTCTGCCTGTAAGCTATACTACTGACTGTATACTATAGCCTGCCTGTAACCTATACTACTGACTGTATGCTACATCCTGCCTGTAACCTATACTACTGACTGTATGCTACATCCTGCCTGTAACCTATACTACTGACTGTATACTACAGCCTGCCTGTACCTATACTACTGACCATGCTACATCCTGCCTGTAACCTATACCACTGACTGTATACTATAGCCTGCCTGTAACCTATACTACTGACTGTATACTATAGCCTGCCTGTAACCTATACTACTGACTGTATGCTACATCCTGCCTGTAACCTATACTACTGACTGTATGCTACATCCTGCCTGTAACCTATACTACTGACTGTATGCTACATCCTACCTGTAACCTATACTACTGACTGTATGCTACATCCTGCCTGTAACCTATACTACTGACTGTATGCTACATCCTGCCTGTAACCTATACTACTGACTGTATACTATAGCCTGCCTGTAACCTATACTACTGACTGTATGCTACATCCTGCCTGTAACCTATACTACTGACTGTATACTATAGCCTGCCTGTAACCTATACTACTGACTGTATACTATAGCCTGCCTGTAACCTATACTACTGACTGTATGCTACATCCTACCTGTAACCTATACTACTGACTGTATGCTACATCCTGCCTGTAACCTATACTACTGACTGTATACTATATCCTGCCTGTAACCTATACTACTGACTGTATGCTACATCCTACCTGTAACCTATACTACTGACTGTATGCTACATCCTACCTGTAACCTATACTACTGACTGTATGCTACATCCTACCTGTAACCTATACTACTGACTGTATACTATAGCCTGCCTGTAACCTATACTACTGACTGTATGCTACATCCTGCCTGTAACCTATACTACTGACTGTATGCTACATCCTACCTGTAACCTATACTACTGACTGTATGCTACATCCTACCTGTAACCTATACTACTGACTGTATGCTACATCCTACCTGTAACCTATACTACTGACTGTATGCTACATCCTGCCTGTAACCTATACTACTGACTGTATGCTACATCCTGCCTGTAACCTATACTACTGACTGTATGCTATAGCCTGCCTGTAACCTATACTACTGACTGTATACTACATCCTGCCTGTAACCTATACTACTGACTGTATGCTACATCCTACCTGTAACCTATACTACTGACTGTATGCTACATCCTGCCTGTAACCTATACTACTGACTGTATACTATAGCCTGCCTGTAACCTATACTACTGACTGTATACTATAGCCTGCCTGTAACCTATACTACTGACTGTATACTATAGCCTGCCTGTAACCTATACTACTGACTGTATGCTACATCCTGCCTGTAACCTATACTACTGACTGTATGCTACATCCTACCTGTAACCTATACTACTGACTGTATACTATAGCCTGCCTGTAACCTATACTACTGACTGTATACTATAGCCTGCCTGTAACCTATACTACTGACTGTATGCTACATCCTGCCTGTAACCTATACTACTGACTGTATGCTACATCCTGCCTGTAACCTATACTACTGACTGTATGCTACATCCTGCCTGTAACCTATACTACTGACTGTATACTACAGCCTGCCTGTAACCTATACTACTGACTGTATGCTACATCCTACCTGTAACCTATACTACTGACTGTATGCTACATCCTACCTGTAACCTATACTACTGACTGTATGCTACATCCTGCCTGTAACCTATACTACTGACTGTATGCTACATCCTGCCTGTAACCTATACTACTGACTGTATACTACATCCTGCCTGTAACCTATACTACTGACTGTATGCTACATCCTACCTGTAACCTATACTACTGACTGTATACTATAGCCTGCCTGTAACCTATTACTACTGACTGTATGCTACATCCTACCTGTAACCTATACTACTGACTGTATGCTACATCCTACCTGTAACCTATACTACTGACTGTATGCTACATCCTGCCTGTAACCTATACTACTGACTGTATGCTACATCCTGCCTGTAACCTATACTACTGACTGTATACTACAGCCTGCCTGTAACCTATACTACTGACTGTATACTATAGCCTGCCTGTAACCTATACTACTGACTGTATGCTACATCCTACCTGTAACCTATACTACTGACTGTATGCTAGACCCTGCCTGTAACCTATACTACTGACTGTATACTACATCCTGCCTGTAACCTATACTACTGACTGTATACTACATCCTACCTGTAACCTATACTACTGACTGTATGCTACATCCTACCTGTAACCTATACTACTGACTGTATGCTACATCCTGCCTGTAACCTATACTACTGACTGTATACTATAGCCTGCCTGTAACCTATACTACTGACTGTATGCTACATCCTGCCTGTAACCTATACTACTGACTGTATGCTACATCCTACCTGTAACCTATACTACTGACTGTATACTATAGCCTGCCTGTAACCTATACTACTGACTGTATACTATAGCCTGCCTGTAACCTATACTACTGACTGTATGCTACATCCTGCCTGTAACCTATACTACTGACTGTATGCTACATCCTGCCTGTAACCTATACTACTGACTGTATGCTACATCCTGCCTGTAACCTATACTACTGACCATGCTACATCCTGCCTGTAACCTATACCACTGACTGTATGCTACATCCTGCCTGTAACCTATACTACTGACTGTATGCTACATCCTGCCTGTAACCTATACTACTGACTGTATGCTACATCCTGCCTGTAACCTATACTACTGACTGTATGCTACATCCTGCCTGTAACCTATACTACTGACTGTATGCTACATCCTGCCTGTAACCTATACTACTGACTGTATGCTACATCCTGCCTGTAACCTATACTACTGACTGTATGCTACATCCTGCCTGTAACCTATACTACTGACTGTATGCTACATCCTGCCTGTAACCTATACTACTGACCATGCTACATCCTGCCTGTAACCTATACTACTGACTGTATGCTACATCCTGCCTGTAACCTATACTACTGACTGTATGCTACATCCTGCCTGTAACCTATACTACTGACTGTATGCTACATCCTGCCTGTAACCTATACTACTGACTGTATGCTACATCCTGCCTGTAACCTATACTACTGACTGTATGCTACATCCTGCCTGTAACCTATACTACTGACTGTATGCTACATCCTGCCTGTAACCTATACTACTGACTGTATGCTACATCCTGCCTGTAACCTATACTACTGACTGTATGCTACATCCTACCTGTAACCTATACTACTGACTGTATACTGCATCCTGCCTGCTACAGCTTGCCTGTAACCTATACTACTGACTGTATACTACAGCCTGCCTGTAACCTATACTACTGACTGTATACTACAGCCTGCCTGTAACCTATACTACTGACTGTATACTACAGCCTGCCTGTAACCTATACTACTGACTGTATACTACAGCCTGCCTGTAACCTATACTACTGACTGTATGCTACATCCTGCCTGTAACCTATCATCCTCTCTGTATGCTACATCCTGCCTGTAACCTGTCATCCTCTCTGTATGCTACATCCTGTCTGTAATCTATACTACTAACTGTATGCTACGCTACATCCTGTCTGTAATCTATACTACTAACTGTATGCTACATCCTGCCTGTAACCTATACTACTGACTGTATGCTACAACCTGCCTGTAACCTGTCATCCTCTCTGTATGCTACATCCTGTCTGTAACCTGTCATCCTCTCTGTATGCTACATCATGTCTGTAATCTATACTACTAACTGTATGCTACATCCTGTCTGTAAACTATACTACTCACTGTATGCTACATCCTGCCTGTAACCTATACTACTGACTGTATGCTACATCCTGCCTGTAACATGTCATCCTCTCTGTATGCTACAACCTGCCTGTAACCTGTCATCCTCTCTGTATGCTACATCCTGTCTGTAACCTGTCATCCTCTCTGTATGCTACATCCTGCCAGTAACCTATCATCCTCTCTGTATGCTACATTCTCCCTGTAACCAATACTATTGACTGTATGCTACATCCTGTCTGTAACCTGTCATCCTCTCTGTATGCTACATCCTGCCTGTGACCTGTCATCCTCTCTGTATGCTACATCCTGCTTGTGACCTGTAGTCATGTCTGTATACTACAACCTGTATTTTTGTGCAACTTTGATAATCCTCTTCCATATTATTATATTTAATGCCACCTGAATTCTTGTACAGTATGAAAGCTGTTTTACTACTGATTTCATTCTCAATTATATGCATATGGAGATCAGCACGTCCGAATGGATAATGTGTTCAGTCTTAAACTTCCGATGTGCTGATGCCGAAGCGTGTTCAGCCCCTACACTGGTCAGTTGGACTAAAATGTTGACTTCTCATCCTTGACTTGGAGACATAAATTACAAGTACCTCAGAAGTTGGAGTGGGTTTGCCTGGTCCATATAGCAAAAAATCAGTCCAGTGCATTAGAAGCAGTAGTACATGTACGTTCGGACTGCGCTTGAGTTCAAAGCGAGTGAGCAAAAGCACAAAATATGCTTACTTGATTTTAGCTAGGGTTATTCATTCAGATGTACACATCTATATATTGTCTAACATATTTGTCCTTGTTTGTTTGGATGCTCATGACGGCTGTCACTGTATATTGTGTGGGTGAGAGCGGCTTCTTCTTCTTCTTCTTCTTCTTTCGTTCGCTAGTGAGAGTAGCTGAGTGTGTGTGTGCCCGTGTGAATGATTGTGTGGAGTATGTATGCATTAACATATATTGGCATGAAAAAGAGAGAGGGTTGTATATGTGTGTTTTGCTTTATGTATGAATGTGCTATATGGGAATGAGAGACAGACAGACAGACAGATGGAGAGAGAGACTGAGTATGTATGTGTGAGTAAAGGTTTGTTAGTGTGTGACTGTGAGTGGGTATATGTGTATGTGAGGGAGTGTTGGTGGTAAGTGATGTATGTCTGTATGTATAAATGTGTGTATGAAGGTATGTATGTACATGTGTGTCTATGTGTGTATCTGCCTGCCTGCCTATCTCATAACATGGTAATATGTATTGTTTATGTTCGCAGCATCCATTTGACGATGTTGTTTTCTATGTGAATGTAAGATTCACAATAGATCATTGATGTGTGAAAGATGAGCGATTGGAAGGGTTGAATGTAAGACAGGCCTGCCTACCCAATTTATGACCCCTTGAAAATAGATTGTTCGTTCCTTGACATGTGCCGGTACCTTTACCTATGTGTTTATCTGTACCTTAATTTTACCTATACATTTACCTTACCTTTATCTTTACCTTAAGCTATACATTTACTTGTATGTACCTTTACATTTACCTGCACTTTTACCTGGACCTGCACTGTTACTTTTACATTGGCATGTACTATTACCTGCAACAGTACCTCTAAATTAACCTTTACATTTAGCTGTACCTTAACATTTACCTTTACCTGTATCTTTAAATTTAACTGTACCTTTATTTGTAGGCTTTACATTTACCTTTACATTTACATGTACCTTTATTTGTATCTTTACATTTACCTGTACCTTTACATTTACCTGAACCTACACTTTTACATTTACCTGTACCCTTAGTTGTACCTTTACATTTACCTTAACCATTATCTGCACCTTTACATTTACCTGCACCTATATCTGTACCTTTACATTTACCTGTACCTCTACATTTACATGACCTTTATCTGTACCTTTACATTTATTTTTACTCACACCTTTACAATTACCTGTAACTTTACGTGTACCTTAAGTATTAGCTGAAACTGTGTGTACCTTTATTTGTACCTGCACATGTATCCGTACCTGTGCTTGTTCCTGTACTTGTACTCTTATGTTTACCCGAGGCTTGACCTGACACTGTCTGTGCATCTGTACCTTCACCTCTTGTCATTGCATGTCCTGTGATATACCCCAACCCCAGGTTGATTGTCCAGGCAGTTTTACATTCACTAGTTTGTCATTGCTACCTGAACCAGAAGTCCACGTTTTACTGCAAGTGACTGGCTAGTGTGGGGATTGAACCCCCAACCCCACTTTCAGTGCACTGGAAGTTGAAGCAAAAGTGCATGAAGCCCCATCACCTGTATCTGTATATCTACCTGTACCTTTACCCAGATGTTTACCTGACACTTTTTGTGTACTTGTACACCTTATCTGTGTCTTTACATTTACCTATACCTTTACCCAGATGTTTACCTGACACTTTTTGTGCACTTGTACTTGTACCTTAACCTGTATCTTTACATTTACCTAAACCTTTACCCAGATGTTTACCTGACACTTTTTGTGTACTTGTACCTTAACCTGTGTCTTTACATTTACCTAAACCTTTACCCAGATGTTTACCTGACACTTTTTGTGTACTTGTACCTTAACCTGTGCCTTTACATTTACCTAATACCTTTACCCAGATGTTTACCTGACACTTTTTGTGTACTTGTACCTTAACCTGTAGTCTTTACATCTACCTATACCTTTACCCATATGTTTACCTGACACTTTTTGTGTACTTGTACCTTAACCTGTGTCTTTACATTTACCTATACCTTTACCCATATGTTTACCTGACACTTTTTGTGTACTTGTACCTTAACCTGTATCTTTACATTTACCTATACCTTTATCCAGATGTTTACCTGACACTTTTTGTGTACTTGTACCTTAACCTGTATCTTTACATTTACCTATACCTTTACCCATATGTTTACCTGACACTTTTTGTGTACCTGTACTTGTACCTTGCCAGTCTCCCTCGCGAAGGGGTTAACGACTTTCTCCTTAATCCCGTATATCCACGTGAGGAACACACTTTTTGTGTACTTGTACCTTAACCTGTGTCTTTACATTTACCTAAACCTTTACCCATATGTTTACCTGACAATTTTTGTGTACTTGTACCTTAACCTGTATCTTTACATCTACCTATACCTTTACCCATATGTTTACCTGACACTTTTTGTGTACTTGTACCTTAACCTGTATCTTTACATTTACCTAAACCTTTACCCATATGTTTACCTGACACTTTTTGCGTACCTCTAATTCTACCTGTTTGTTTACATCTTTACCCATATGTTTACCTGACACTTTTTGCGTACCTCTAATTCTACCTGTTTGTTTACATCTAACTGTACCTTTACCCATATGTTTACCTGACACTTTTTGTGTACCTGTACTTGTACCTTGCCAGTCTCCCTCACGAAGGGGTTAACGACTTTCTCCTTAATCCCGTATATCCACGTGAGGAACACAGCTGCGCAAGATTCGGCAGTGCATCGCATCACGTTGGTTACTTATGGGGTATGTGAGCTGGTTGCTCAGAAAGCAATGGCAAACTACTGAGCGTAATCTTGCCAAGAACATCAACAACAGCTGAAAAATGCTGGTGTTGACTGCAACGTCCTGTAAGGGATATGCACCTTTAAAAACAAAAGCAACAAAACTTGTACCTTAACCTGTATATGTACATCTACCTATACCTTTACCCATATGTTTACCTGACACTGTATGTGTACCCATACTTGTACCTTAACCTATACTTTTACATTGACCTGTACCTACCGGACAGGAATACCAGACAGTTCTGGATTTGATGAGACAGATTATTTTAGCCACAGATTTGGCTCATCATCTGGGACTAGTCAGAGAGCAAGAGCAACTGGCAGAACGTGAGTGTTTTACTGAGTCATGTACACACATGTAGTAACTGTTGTGTCTGAGTCATGTACACACAGTCACTTTTGTGTATGGGTCATGCACAAACAGTAACTGTTGTGTGTGCCATGTACAAACATAGTAACTGTTGTGTAGGATCATGTGCAAACAGTAAATTTTGTGCCTTAGTTGTGTACAAACATAGTAAGTATTCCATCTGAGTCAAGTACAAACATAATAAGTATATTTGTGAGTCATGTGCAAACATAGTAACTGTTTTGCCTGAATCAAGTTACAAATATAGTAACTATGTGTCTGAGTCATGTACAAATGTACTATGTATCTGGGTCATGTACAAATATTGTAACTATGTGTCTGAGTTATGTACACATATAGTAACTATGTGTCTGAGTCATGTACACATATAGTAACTATGTATCTGGGTCATGTACAAATATTGTAACTATGTGTCTGAGTCATGTACACATATAGTAACTATGTATCTGGGTCATGTACAAATATTGTAACTATGTGTCTGAGTTATGTACACATATAGTAACTATGTATCTGGGTCATGTACAAATATTGTAACTAAGTGTCTGAGTTATGTACACATATAGTAACTATGTGTCTGAGTCCTGTACATGTACATAATAACTGGGCTACATGATGATCATCTATATTAGCATTTCAGATATAGTAACTATGTGTCTGAGTTATGTACACATATAGTAACTGTGTGTCTGAGTCATGTACACATATAGTAACTATGTATCTGGGTCATGTACAAATATTGTAACTAAGTGTCTGAGTTATGTACACATATAGTAACTATGTGTCTGAGTCCTGTACATGTACATAATAACTGGGCTACATGATGATCATCTATATTAGCATTTCAGATATAGTAACTATGTGTCTGAGTTATGTACACATATAGTAACTGTGTGTCTGAGTCATGTACACATATAGTAACTATGTATCTGGGTCATGTACAAATATTGTAACTATGTGTCTGAGTCATGTACACATATAGTAACTATGTATCTGGGTCATGTACAAATATTGTAACTATGTGTCTGAGTTATGTACACATATAGTAACTATGTGTCTGAGTCCTGTACATGTACATAATAACTGGGCTACATGATGATCATCTATATTAGCATTTCAGATATAGTAATTGTAAGATGTGAGAATATCTGTGTGGTAGACTGCAAGATGTGAGAATATCTGGTGGTAGACTGAGAGATGTGAGAATATATGTGTGGTAGACTGAGAGATGTGAGAATATCTGTGAGATAGACAGAGATGTGAGGATAACTGCGAGGTAGACTGAGAGATGTGAGGATATCTGCGATGAGTGATATCTGTGAGGTAGACTGAGAGATGTGAGGATATCTGTGAGGTAGACTGAGAGATGTGAGGATATCTGTGAGGTAGACTGAGAGATGTGAGGATATCTGTGAGGTAGACTGAGAGATGTGAGGATATCTGTGAGGTAGACTGAGAGATGTGAGGATATCTGTGAGGTAGACTGAGAGATGTGAGGATATCTGTGAGGTAGACTGAGAGATGTGAGGATATCTGTGAGGTAGACTGAGAGATGTGAGAATATCTGTGGTAGACTGCAAGATGTGAGAATATCTGTGTGGTAGACTGAGAGATGTGAGAATATATGTGTGGTAGACTGAGAGATGTGAGAATATCTGTGTGGTAGACTGAGAGATATGAGAATATCTGTGAGATAGACAGAGATGTGAGGATATCTGTGAGGTAGACTGAGAGATTGAGAGATGTGAGAATATCTGTGTGGTAGACTGAGAGATGTGAGTATATCTGTGTGGTAGACCGAGAGATGTGAGTATATATGTGTGGTAGGCTGAGAGATCTGAGAATATCTGTGAGGTAGACTGAGAGATGTGAGAATATCTGTGAGGTAGACTGAGAGATGTGAGTATATCTGTGTGGTAGACTGAGAGATGTGAGAATATATTTCTGGTAGACTGAGAGATGTGAGGATATCTGTGAGGTAGACTGAGAGATGTGAGTATATCTGTGAGGTAGACTGAGAGATGTGAGAATATCTGTGAGATAGACAGAGATGTGAGAATATATTTCTGGTAGACTGAGAGATGTGAGGATATCTGTGAGATACACAGAGACTGTGAGGATATATATCTGGTAGACTGAGAGATGTGAGGATATCTGTGAGATAGACAGAGACATGAGGATATATATTCTGGTAGACTGAGAGATGTGAGAATATCTGTGAGATAGACAGAGATGTGAGAATATATTTCTGGTAGACTGAGAGATGTGAGAATATCTGTGAGATAGACAGAGATGTGAGGATGTATATCTGGTAGACTGAGAGATGTGAGGATATCTGTGAGATAGACAGAGACGTGAGGATATATATCTGGTAGACTGAGAGATGTGAGGGTATCTGTGAGATAGACAGAGATGTAATGATATATATATCTGGTAGACTGAGAGATGTGAGGATATATGTGAGATAGACTGAGAGATGTGAGGATATCTGCATGGTAGACTGAGAGATGTGAGGATATCTGTGAGATAGACAGAGATGTGAGGATATATATCTGGTAGACTGAGAGATGTGAGGATTTCTGTGAGGTAGACTGAGAGATGTGAGGATATATGTCTGGTAGACTGAGAGATGTGAGGATATATGCAAGATAGACTGAGAGCTGTGAGGATATCTGTATGGTAGACTGAGAGATGTGAGGATTTCTGTGAGGTAGACTGAGAGATGTGAGGATATATATATCTGATAGACTGAGAGATGTGAGGATATCTGTGAGGTAGGCTGATAGATGTGAAGATATATATGTGTTAGACTGATAGATGTGAGGATATGCACTATAGAATTTGTGAAAGAAGATGAGCCTACATTAATAATCAATCTCATGTTACTGCCATGTTGACATCAATAGAAGGACAATATCAGAAGTCCAGACCCAGAGACAGACACATTACCCTGTGTCTGCTGATGACAGCTTGTGATTTGTCGGATCAAACCAAGAACTGGCACAACACAAAACTCAGTGCTGTAGGTATTGTCTTCCTGCAGTCACATGTGTATAGCTATTGTCTTCTGTCAGTCACATGTGTGTAGCTATTGTCTGCCTTCAGCCATATGTGTGTTGCTATTGTCTTCTGTCAATCACATGTGTGTAGGTATTGTCTTCCTTCAGTCACATGTGTGTAGGTATTGTCTTCTGTCAATCACATGTGTGTAGCTATTGTCTTCCTTCAGTCACATGTGTGTAGGTATTGTCTTCTGCGTCACTGTGTGTAGTATTGTTCCTTACATGTTTGTAGCTATTGTCTTCTGTCAGTCATAAATGTGTAGGTATTGTCGTCTTTCCGTCAAATGTCTGCAATTATTGTCATCTGTCAGTCAAATGACTACTTTTTGTCATCTGTCAGTCAGAATTATGCAAGCTTTGTCATCTGTCAGTCAGAATTATGTAAACGTCTTCTGTCAATCAAGTGTCTGTAAGTGTTGTCATCTGTCAGTCAGAATTATAATGCATTGTCATCTGTCAGTCAAATATCTGTAAGTGTTGTCATCTGTCAGTCAAATGTCTGCAACTGGTGTCATTTGTCAGTCAGAATGATAAAGCATTGTCATCTGTCAGTCAAGTGTCTGTAAGTGTTGTCATATGTCAGTCAGAATTATGAAAGTATTGTTAACTGTCAGTCAAATAAATGTCTGTATGTGTTGACTTTGGCAGAAGAGATTGCAAAGTATTATAATATATAAAATAATGAGGAAGTGTATTATATTGGTGAGGGAAGTGAAAGTATTATATCAGTGACAGAAGTGAAAGTATTGCATCAGTGACAGAAGTAAGAGTATTATATCAGTGACATAAGTGAAAGTATCACATCAGTGAAAGTATTGCATCAGTGAGAGAAGTGAAAGTATTACATCAGTGACAGAAGTGAAAGTATTGCATTAGTGAGAGAAGTGAAAGTATTACATCAGTGGCAGAAGTGAAAGTATTACATCAGTGAGAGAAGTGAAGGTATTATATCAGTGAGAGAAGTGACAGTATTACATCAGTGAAGAAGTGAAAGTATTGCATCAGTGAGAGAAGTGAAAGTATTACATCAGTGAGAGAAGTGAAAGTATTACATTGGTGAGAAAAGTTAAAGTATTACATCAGTGACAGAAGCTAAAGTATTGCATTAGTGAGAGAAGTGAATGTATTATATCAGTGAGGAAATGTATTTATTGAAGCTTTGAAAGGAAAACTGAGGCAAGTTGTGAGGAAGGACAGTGAAGACCTCTACAAAGATGACCTGAAATATGTTGGGAATTTACTTTCAGGCCCTGATATATCAAGAGTTTTTCTCACAAGGTGACCTAGAAAAAGCACTTGGTAAAAATCCTCTGGAAATGATGGACAGAGAGAGGGCCTGTGTCCCAGAGCTGCAGATTTCCTTCCTTGACAACATTGCATTCCCTGTGTACAGGTCAGTGACGGTTGTGTGCTGGCATTTGTCTTTTCACATGACAGCTATTGTTGACATTTGTCATATCCGCATAAACATGACATATGTTTCCCTTAATAGTATATTATTTATCATCAAAACTTGTCCTCTCTAAGTCCATCGTAGATGAATACAGTCTGAAAAGCCAGACTTGAGATGATGCTGCACGAGTCCCCAGATGAAACAATCTTCTTCTTCTGCGTTCATCCGGAGACATGATTGAGTTGTGCCTATTTACAGCAGAGCTGCATTCTTCCGCCGTTAGGCCGACACATCCGACGTTTGCAGGCATTTGTTGACCAGGTTAACCTTCCCGGGGAGATAAGAGATTCAATGGCTTACAACCTGCTCTCAAAACTGGAAAGAAATGGAAGGTCGGCAGTTCAGTGGAATCTGCCCAGGCATCACTCAAACTCAAAGAAGTCATGGACATATCCAGGGATTTTGTTGCCATCACACAGCTCATTTATGGTCGAAGGTATGGCTCCAGCCAGGGAATGCAGAGACATGGTGGTTCAGGAGACTCATGAAGAAGAGGACGAAAAGAGAATACATGTCAGAAGTGGGGGTGAAGCCGCCCAGTTAAGTGTATTTATCACTGGCTGGCAACCCCAAATAGTCAGAAATTGACTTGGGACAAAATCTATATGGCTGAAATAACGATTATGCCCATGAATATCCAAGCATACAGCTGAAAGTAGCTCGTTAAATTAGCAGGGCTTGATATTCTACAAAGAGTGGGGAAAGAGAAAGTTAGATGACTAGGTTTACATCTCCAAAAGGATTACTAGCCAGGACAGATTATCCCCTCCGACTACTTTCCCCTCACTGGTAGTTAAATAATCTCCCACCAATGTACACACACAAACACGTATGCACAATTGGAAAATAACAGATAACTATGAGTTTAAAACAAATTACACATCCTTTAATTAATATCAGTCAGTTAACATGTGATGGGTTACGAGACGATGATAATGAAACTCGATGTTTATGTACTACAAAAATCATGTAAGTGAAATGATGAAGAGAAAATACATAACTCAAAAGTTTCTTGTATCCTGTCTGGATCTGTGTCCCGGTTTACAAGTTAGATCCACAATAGTAAGGTTCAGCTTAGGTCCAGTAAACACCTAATCTCCAGCAGAATCAGCTCGCCGGTCTTCTGGATGCCTACCAGTCCTGGCGCTACCTGGTCGTCCCTTGGTCTTGGGATCTATACCTAGGCACTCTTGTTAAGAGCTTGGAAGAGATAATCAAGAATGTGTATTATCTAGTTCTACATCAGTACAATCCTAGATAATACATACAGTCTATCATCCCCATATATACACTCACAATGACAAATCGGGTCGTGTCTCTCTTCCAGCTTTACTGCATTCACTCTCTATATCTCTATGGTCTAGTCTGGGAAGGACTTTTCCAATCTAACACGCCTGTAGTTTACAAATCCTGCCATCCCTTATAACATCCTGTCATGAGGAATGAAATGTCCTAAGCTAATGTCACTAATTCAGACACCTAGTTCCTCACAGTGAGTACCATATGACAAATTGCATCTCCAACATCAAATACCATAAAATCCCCGGGATGGTTAACCCGGTCAACAAATGCCCGCAGAAGTCAGATGTTTCAGCCTAATGGCGCAAGAATGCAGCTTTGCTGTAAACAGGCACAACACAATGACATTCAGAAAAAAAACACTCTGGATGAACGCAGAAGAAGAAGAAATACCATAAAGTAAGCAAATTAAAAATAGGCATATAATGATATTCACCATAATAGCATAATGCATGAGTTAGTAACAATATTGTATACATACAAAATGAGACATACAATCATTAAAAGAATATGTAAGGAGCATAGTCCTAGCATTGTATATTCCTCCTAGTGAGTTACAAATACATATATTTAAACATTAGGCATATGAAGATATTCTTACATAAATCGTATGAATGCAAAAATTGTAGTAATATGATTATCTACAACAACTGAGAAACTAATAGTTTCCATAGGTGTGACAGACATCTGACAATACCATATAAATGTCTGCCAAATGCCTGTCCAGAGTATAGCCAAAAATGATGCATAAAAACATGAGCATAAACATGCCTAGCAACATAAGTTGAACATATGCATAGAATAATAGTCTTACTTGTTAGTAAGCGTGGCATCATAATACAACTATACAGACACGTGAGAAATTATTAGCTTTCATTGAAACTAACCAGAGTCAGGCATTGGCTGAAAATCCGTACATACATCTAAAAGACTTGAATAGTTACCAAGAATTAACATTCCAAGAAGATCATAGACAACACGCGAATCAGACTTATGAAATGTATACATATAAAAAGTCACTTTCTATTACCTGATTCAAAGCTAGGTACATCTACTGAGACTGACAAAACCCTGTCTACTATACCCCTCTGTTAATTACTACTATCTAACTTTGACGATTTAATCTACACAGCCCACGGTGTCCAGAATCCTACACCCACCGCTCTTTACACAAGGTGTTATAAATCCGGGGTGTTTCTGGACTCTGGTGTTAATTCTAGTTTACACCTTCTATGGTGCAGACTAAATTATCTCCGTGTCCGCCTTAAATTCATTCTGAACAACTGGCCATCACACCTATGACCATGGGCAGTCTCTATTCAGCCTGACTTTCACACCATGTGTGGTTGAGAGGTCCCAGTCAGTCTGACACTGTTTATCCCGGGGAGTCTTATCAAGCAGTGAGTTCACACCTTGCACCTCTAGTCTGTTTCACAAGGTAGTCAGCCTTCATGGTCGGCTGGATATCTGGGTCTTGACCCTTCTACCTGCATTAGTTTCATGCCTGGGCGGTTTTAATTGCCAGCTGTTGGTCAGTTTCACATTCCATTAGGTTGGCATGAGCAATCTTACGTCATGGCTCAGTGGTCTTGTACAATCCTTGTAATAACCTTGCCCTAGTTTCTTTATCACAATCACAATCAGTGACAAGTGTTTTTGGTACCTATGTGTTATTGACACAATCAGTGATAAGTGTTTTTGGTACCTATGTGTTATTGACACAATCAGTGACAAGTGTTTTGGTATCTACATGTTATTGGCACAATCAGTGAAAAGTATTTTTGTTACCTTTATGTTATTGACACAATCAGTGACAAGTGGTTTGGTACATATGTGTTATTGACACTATCAGTGACAAGTGTTTTTGGCTGGATATCTGGGTCTTGACCCTTCTACCTGCATTAGTTTCATGCCTGGGCGGTTTTAATTGCCAGCTGTTGGTCAGTTTCACATTCCATTAGGTTGGCATGAGCAATCTTACGTCATGGCTCAGTGGTCTTGTACAATCCTTGTAATAACCTTGCCCTAGTTTCTTTATCACAATCACAATCAGTGACAAGTGTTTTTGGTACCTATGTGTTATTGACACAATCAGTGATAAGTGTTTTTGGTACCTATGTGTTATTGACACAATCAGTGACAAGTGTTTTGGTATCTACATGTTATTGGCACAATCAGTGAAAAGTATTTTTGTTACCTTTATGTTATTGACACAATCAGTGACAAGTGGTTTTGGTACATATGTGTTATTGACACTATCAGTGACAAGTGTTTTTGGTACCTATGTGTTATTGACACAATCAGTGACAAGTACTTTGGTACCTATGTGTTATTAACACTATCAGTGACAAGTGCTTTTTGGTATGTATGTGTTATTGACAATGTCTGTGACAAAGACTATCAACCAAGCTTGATGCAGTGAGAATTGTACATATCTCTCTGGTGTTGAAATGATTAGTGTATCTGCTTGTTTGTGCCTTGTGCTTTCCTCCATCAGTTTATCGTTATCGTTATATTCACTCTAGTATCCTGGCCAAGATGTTTCCTGAGGCTGATATTCCACTGAAGAATGTTGAGGAGAATCGCAAGCACTGGGTGCACATTGGGCAGCTGCTGAAACTTCGCCATGGCAACTCTACTCAAACAATGAGTGTGGAACAGATCATCTCAATAGAAGAGGAGCAAGGTGAGGATGAGCTGCCTCCCTCTCCATAGTGGAAGATAAATCAGTGGTCTATCAGAATGAAGACATAGTAGCTAAGACAGTAAGAATGAAGACATATGTAGATAAGACAGTAAGAATGAAGACATATGTAGATAAGACAGTCTCATCTCATCATGTTCCTCTTGTACCTTGTGGTGTCGAGGTGATGTATAAACAGCAGGAGAGTGACCGCTTATGGGCTTCATGTATTGGTATTCCAATGGACTGCTATTCCTCCGTCCATTGTTTATGTGGTCGGCCTCTTCCTCTGCTTCCATTTGGTCTGTAAATCATTGCTTGATGTGGTATACTGTTAGTTGGTAACCTACTTGCATGGCCAAACCATTTTACTTACTACCTTCTAATAAAATCTAGCACTGCTATAACCCCCTCTTTAGTCCTAATGTTTTCATTTTTGATCTTGCCTCTTTTTGATACATTGAGTATTCTTCTCAGGAATCTCATTTATGTTGTGATTTTTCTTTTCTCTTTTTCAGTCATTGTCCAGGTTTGGGATTGGTAGCATAGAGTTGGTAGGAAGATTGTATTTTTAAAATGCTTTCTTAGTATCTATTGATACATGTTTGTTCTTTAATATTGCTGCCATTTGTCCAATGAGTTGGTTTGCCTTATTGCATCTATTTTCGATCTTGTGTTCTTCTTCTGTGTTCTCATCATGCGGTGTTTTGTGGTCTCTGTTTGGCTGGTTTCTTTACAAGAGAGGGGACAGAACACAACGTCAGCGTACTCCGGATCTTATGATGAAGGGTTCTAGTGATCTCCAGTTGCTCTCACTATGCATTCACTGTTGTATACATTTCTACATAGGTTTGTTAGATGTGTACTCACTCCATATTGTTTAAGGATTTTCCAAAGCTTGTTTGTATCTACTCTATCAAATGCCTTTTCTTGGTCGACAAATGCTAAATAGAGTGTTTCATTAAATTCGATTCGATTAATTTTTCAATAAGTTGTCTAAGAGCAAATATAGGCAAGAATGAAACTATTAGTAGATAAGACAGTAAGAATGAAACCATAAGTAGATAAAACAGCAAGAATGAAACCATAAGTAGATAAGACAGTAAGACACTAACCATAAGTAGATAAGACAGTAAGAATGAAACCATAAATAGATAAGACAGTAAGAATGAAACCATAAGTAGATAAGACAGTAAGAATGAAACCATAAGTAGATAAGACAGTAAGAATGAAACCATAAGTAGATAAGACAGTAAGAATGAAAACATAAATAGATAAGACAGTAAGAATGAAACCATAAGTAGATAAGACAGTAAGACTGAAACCATAAGTAGATAAGACAGTAAGACTGAAAACATAAGTAGATAAGACAGTACGACTGAAACCATAAGTAGATAAGACAGTAAGACTGAAACCATAAGTAGATAAGACAGTAAGAATGAAACCATAAGTAGATAAGACAGTAAAAATGAAACCATAAGTAGATAAGACAGTAAGAATGAAACCATAAGTAGATAAGACAGTAAGAATGAAACCATAAGTAGATAAGACAGTAAGAATTAAAACATAAGTAGATAAGACAGTAAGACTGAAACCATAAGTAGATAAGACAGTAAGATTGAAAACATAAGTAGATAAGACAGTAAGACTGAAACCATAAGTAGATAAGACAGTAAGAATGAAACCATAAGTAGATAAGACAGTAAGAATGAAACCATAAGTAGATAAGACAGTAAGACTGAAACCATAAGTAGATAAGACAGTAAGATTGAAAACATAAGTAGATAGAACAGTAAGACTGAAACCATAAGTAGATAAGACAGTAAGAATGAAACCATCAGTAGATAAGACAGTAAGAATGAAACCATAAGTAGATAAGGACAGTAAGAATGAACCATAAGTAGATAAGACAGTAAGAATGAAACCATAAGTAGATAAGACAGTAAGAATGAAACCATAAGTAGATAAGACAGTAAGACTGAAACCATAAGTAGATAAGACAGTAAGATTGAAAACATTAATATATATAAGACAGTAAGACTGAAACCATAAGTAGATAAGACAGTAAGAATGAAACCATAAGTAGATAAGACAGTAGAATGAAACCATAAGTAGATAAGACAGTAAGAATGAACCATAAGTAGATAAGACAGTAAGAATGAAAACATAAGTAGATAAGACAGTAAGACTGAAACCATAAGTAGATAAGACAGTAAGACTGAAAACATAAGTAGATAAGACAGTAAGACTGAAACCATAAGTAGATAAGACAGTAAGACTGAAACCATAAGTAGATAAGACAGTAAGAATGAAACCATAAGTAGATAAGACAGTAAGAATGAAACCATAAGTAGATAAGACAGTAAGAATGAAAACATAAGTAGATAAGACAGTAAGAATGAATCCATAAGTAGATAAGACAGTAAGAATGAAAATATAAGTAGATAAGACAGTAAGAATGAAACCATAAGTAGATAAGACAGTAAGAATGAAACCATAAGTAGATAAGGACAGTAAGAATGAAACCATAAGTAGATAAGACAGTAAGAATGAAACCATAAGTAGATAAGACAGTAAGAATGAAACCATAAGTAGATAAGACAGTAAGACTGAAACCATAAGTATATAAGACAGTAAGAATGAAACCATAAGTAGATAAGACAGTAAGAATGAAACCATAAGTAGATAAGACAGTAAGAATGAAACCATAAGTAGATAAGACAGTAAGAATGAAACCATAAGTAGATAAGACAGTAAGACTGAAACCATAAGTAGATAAGACAGTAAGAATGAAACCATAAGTAGATAAGACAGTAAGAATGAAACCATAAGTAGATAAGACAGTAAGACTGAAACCATAAGTAGATAAGACAGTAAGAATGAAACCATAAGTAGATAAGACAGTAAGACTGAAACCATAAGTAGATAAGACAGTAAGACTGAAACCATAAGTAGATAAGACAGTAAGACTGAAACCATAAGTAGATAAGACAGTAAGACTGAAACCATAAGTAGATAAGACAGTAAGAATGAAACCATAAGTAGATAAGACAGTAAGAATGAAACCATAAGTAGATAAGACAGTAAGAATGAAACCATAAGTAGATAAGACAGTAAGAATGAAACCATAAGTAGATAAGACAGAATGAAACCATAAGTAGATAAGACAGTAAGAATGAAACCATAAGTAGATAAGACAGTAAGAATGAAACCATAAGTAGACAAGACAGTAAGAATGAAAACATAAGTAGACAAGACAGTAAGAATGAAACCATAAGTAGATAAGACAGTAAGAATGAAACCATAAGTAGATAAGACAGTAAGAATGAAACCATAAGTAGATAAGACAGTAAGACTGAAACCATAAGTAGATAAGACAGTAAGAATGAAACCATAAGTAGATAAGACAGTAAGAATGAAACCATAAGTAGATAAGACAGTAAGACTGAAACCATAAGTAGATAAGACAGTAAGAATGAAACCATAAGTAGATAAGACAGTAAGAATGAAACCATAAGTAGATAAGACAGTAAGACTGAAACCATAAGTAGATAAGACAGTAAGACTGAAACCATAAGTAGATAAGACAGTAAGACTGAAACCATAAGTAGATAAGACAGTAAGACTGAAACCATAAGTAGATAAGACAGTAAGAATGAAACCATAAGTAGATAAGACAGTAAGAATGAAACCATAAGTAGATAAGACAGTAAGAATGAAACCATAAGTAGATAAGACAGTAAGACTGAAACCATAAGTAGATAAGACAGTAAGAATGAAACCATAAGTAGATAAGACAGTAAGAATGAAACCATAAGTAGATAAGACAGTAAGACTGAAACCATAAGTAGATAAGACAGTAAGAATGAAACCATAAGTAGATAAGACAGTAAGACTGAAACCATAAGTAGATAAGACAGTAAGACTGAACCATAAGTAGATAAGACAGTAAGACTGAAACCATAAGTAGATAAGACAGTAAGACTGAAACCATAAGTAGATAAGACAGTAAGAATGAAACCATATGTAGATAAGACAGTAAGAATGAAACCATAAGTAGATAAGACAGTAAGAATGAAACCATAAGTAGATAAGACAGTAAGAATGAAACCATAAGTAGATAAGACAGTAAGAATGAAACCATAAGTAGATAAGACAGTAAGAATGAAACCATAAGTAGATAAGACAGTAAGAATGAAACCATAAGTAGATAAGACAGTAAGACTGAAACTATAAGTAGATAAGACAGTAAGAATGAAACCATAAGTAGATAAGACAGTAAGATTGAAAACATAAGTAGACAAGACAGTAAGAATGAAACCATGAGTAGATAAGACAATAAGATTGAAAACAAAGAGGTCATCATCATGTGCCATGTTGATTGGTGCAGGAAATTGTGCTTCTCAACAAACATGTGTCTGCTGTGTTCTTATTCTTAACATGTTCTACTGCTGATTGTCCTCCATGCCTTGATTGTCCTGCCTTCCACTCTGTAAACCCAACCAGCATTTTCGTCTGTCTTATGTTTGACTGCTGATTGTCCTGCATGCCACCCTATCAACCCGTTCATCTTCTCCATGTCATAATTTCAACAGTTATTTGTCCTTCCTGCCACTCTTTCAATCCATCCATCATTATCTTACTCTGTATCGACTTCTATGCCACTCTGTCAATCCATCCAGCATGATCTCACTCTGTAGCCACATCTTGTGCCACTCTCAACCCATCCAGCATTATCTCACTCTGTATTGACTTCAGTGTACCTCTGTCAACCCATCCAGCATTGCCACCCTTTGTCAACCCATCCAGAATTGCCTCCCTGTGTCAACCCATCTAGAATTGCCTCCCTCTGTCAACCCATCCAGAATTGCCTCCCTGTGTCAACCCATCTAGAATTGCCTCCCTCTGTCAACCCATCCAGCATTGCCTCCCTCTGTCAACCCATCTAGAATTGCCTCCCTCTGTCAACCCATCCAGCATTGCCTCTCTGTCAATTTGTCCAGCATTGCCTCCTTCTGTCAACCCATCTAGAATTGCCTCCCTCTGTCAACCCATCCAGCATTGCCTCCCTGTGTCAACCCATCTAGAATTGCCTCCCTCTGTCAACCCATCCAGCATTGCCTCCCTCTGTCAACCCATCTAGAATTGCCTCCCTCTGTCCACCCATCCAGCATTGTCTCTCTGTCAATTTGTCCAGCATTGCCTCCTTCTGTCAACCCATCCAGCAATGTCTCTCTCTGTATTGACTTCTGTGAACCTCTGTCAACCCATCCAGCATTGTCTCTCTCTGTCAATTTGTCCAGCATTGCCTCCTTCTGTCAACCCATCCAGCAATGTCTCTCTCTGTATTGACTTCTGTGTATCTCTGTCAAACCCATCCAGCATTTTCTTCCTCTGTCAATTTGTCCAGCATTTTCTTCCTCTGTCAATCCATCCAGCATTGCCTCCCTCTGTCAACACATCTAGCATTTTCTCCCTGTCTATCAGCCTCTGTATCACTCTGTCAACACATCTAGCATTTTCTCCCTGTCTGTCAGCCTCTGTATCACTCTGTCAACACATCTAGCATTTTCTCCATGTATATGAACTTCTGTATCACTCTGTCAACCCATCCAGCATTTTCTCCCTGTCTATCAGCCTCTGTATCACTCTGTCAACACATCTAGCATTTTCTCCCTGTCTGTCAGCCTCTGTATCACTCTGTCAACACATCTAGCATTTTCTCCCTGTCTATCAGCCTCTGTATCACTCTGTCAACACATCTAGCATTTTCTCCCTGTATATGAACTTCTGTATCACTCTGTCAACACATCTAGCATTTTCTCCCTGTCTGTCAGCCTCTGTATCACTCTGTCAACACATCTAGCATTTTCTCCCTGTCTATCAGCCTCTGTATCACTCTGTCAACACATCTAGCATTTTCTCCCTGTATATGAACTTCTGTATCACTCTGTCAACACATCTAGCATTTTCTCCCTGTCTATCAGCCTCTGTATCACTCTGTCAACACATCTAGCATTTTCTCCCTGTATATGAACTTCTGTATCACTCTGTCAACCCATCCAGCATTTTCTCCCTGTCTATCAGCCTCTGTATCACTCTGTCAACACATCTAGCATTTTCTCCCTGTCTGTCAGCCTCTGTATCACTCTGTCAACACATCTAGCATTTTCTCCCTGTCTGTCAGCCTCTGTATCACTCTGTCAACACATCTAGCATTTTCTCCATGTATATGAACTTCTGTATCACTCTGTCAACACATCTAGCATTTTCTCCCTGTCTATCAGCCTCTGTATCACTCTGTCAACACATCTAGCATTTTCTCCCTGTCTATCAGCCTCTGTATCACTCTGTCAACACATCTAGCATTTTCTCCCTGTCTATCAGCCTCTGTATCACTCTGTCAACACATCTAGCATTTTCTCCCTGTCTGTCAGCCTCTGTATCACTCTGTCAACACATCTAGCATTTTCTCCATGTATATGAACTTCTGTATCACTCTGTCAACCCATCCAGCATTTTCTCCCTCTGTCAACTTATCCAGCATTTTCTCCCTGTATACAGTAGTGTGGGCAGTATATAGCATCCTAAAGATATCAGTATCCATGACTGACATGTCTACAGTAGTATGGGCAGTATATACAGAGCCACAGTATGCATCATGACACATGACAGAACAAGTGTAGACAATCTGGACTAGGTGAAACACATGACAGAACAAGTGTAGACAATCTGGGCTAGGTGAAACACATGACAGAACAAGTGTAGACAATCTGGACTAGGAGAAACACATGACAGAACAAGTGTAGACAATCTGGACTAGGTGAAACACATGACAGAACAAGTGTAGATAATCTGGGCTAGGTGAAACACATGACAGAACAAGTGTAGACAATTTGGACTAGGTGAAACACATGACAGAAAAAATGTTGACAATCTTGACTAGGTGAAACACATGACAACAAGTGTAGACAATCTGGGTTAGGTGAAACACATGACAGAACAAGTGTAGACAATCTGGACTAGGTGAAACATATGACAGAACAAGTGTAGACAATCTGGACTAGGTGAAACACATGAGTGAACAAGTGTAGACAATCTGGACTAGGTGAAACACATGACAGAACAAGTGTAGACAATTTGGACTAGGTGAAACACATGACAGAAAAAGTGTAGACAATCTGAACTAGGTGAAACACATGACAGAACAAGTGTAGACAATCTGGACTAGGTGAAACATATGACAGAACAAGTGTAGACAATCTGGACTAGGTATGACAGATCAAGTGTAGACAATCTGGACTAGGTGAAACACATAGATAACACTTTGTCCACAGACATTTTGATACCACCCATAGTTGACAATTTAACACCGTCAATCGTTGTCATTTTGTTGGGATCCATGGTCTACATTTTTATGCCACACATTGTTGACATGTTGATGCCATCCATGGGTGACATGTTGATACCACACATTGACATGTTAATGTCACCCTTGGTTGACATTTTGATGTCACCCTTGGCTGACATGTTGATGCCATACGTGGTTGATACTTTGATGCCACATGTTGATACAACATGTGGTTGATATTTTGATGCCACATGTTGTTGATACTTTGATGCCACCCACGGTTCACATTTTGATGCCACATGTTGATATCACCGACATTTTGATGCCACACAGTTTTGATATGTTGATGCCACCCATGATTGACATTTTGATGCCACATGTTGATGCGACATGTGGTTGGCATTTTTATGTCACCTGTGGTTGACATTTTGTTACTATTTATGGTTGACATTTTGTTGACTTCCATGGTTGACATCTTTGTTGACTTCCATGGTTGACATTTTGTTGACTTCCATGGTTGACATTTTGTTGCCATCTGTGTTTGACATTTTGTTGACTTCCATGGTTGACATTTTTGACTTCCATGGTTAACATTTTGTTGACTTCCATGGTTGACATTTTGTTACCATCTGTGTTTGACATTTTGTTGACTTCCATGGTTGACATTTTTGACTTCCATGGTTAACATTTTGTTGACTTCCATGGTTGACATTTTGTTGACTTCCATGGTTGACATTTTGTTGCCATCCATGTTTGATATTTTGTTGACTTCCATGGTTGACATGTATTTTTACTTCCATGGTTGACATTTTGTTGACTTCCATGGTTGACATTTTGTTGCCACCCATGGTTGGCATTTTGTTGACATTCTCTTGTTGACATTAATAGCAAAAATTCTTGTTTTTAACTGTTTAGATTAGTTGGTGGATAGAACTGTTGTTTACATTGATATTATATACAACTAGTTATCATCAGTGACACGTTGTGTTGCCTGTCATCGTCTGTATTTGTTTCAATTGCTGCTGTACATTTGTTGTCATCACTTGTTGTCATCATGCGTTCTTGTATTACTCATGTAGTCATGAATGTTTCATTGATTGACAATTACAGTTGATAATTCTGAATGATTTCTGCTTTCCTGTTGTTTACCAGTGTTGGTATGTGTGAAATATTGTAATGGTGTGTGACATGCTGTGTAAATGTTGTTATTCTAGTCATGTTGTTTGAGTATATGTGTGTCATACATGTTGTATTTGTGTGTTAGACTTATGTGAATGGTGTGTATTAGATATGTTGTTTTAGACTTGTTGTGTGAGAGTGTTTATCCATAGTATATGCTTTCTTTCTTTCTGCCCAGTCTGTGTATCTTTTTTTTTCTCTTTCGTTCTGTTTTTCTTTCTTTCTTCCTGATTTCTTCCTGCTACTCAGCCAGTCTGTTTGTATGTCTATCTGACTGTTTGCCTGTATGGCAGTCTGTTTTCCTTTCATTCATTCGGTCTGGCAGAATACCTCAGAGACCCCTCCTGGTTCATATAAACGATTATCCCATCAAATAGAAGTAAAATGGTGTATAAACCTTTCCGTACAGACAGTCACATACAAGTGCAAAATGTATGAAAGAACTCTGAGCGAATAAATGAACAAACTTTATTTTCAAAGGGTCACAATTTGGGCGTGCAGGCCCGTCTTACATTCGGCCCTTCCAATCACTCATCTTTTGTTCATCATTGTTCATGTTACATTCACATAGGAAAAAACATTGTCAAATGGATTTTGTAAATATAAACAATGCATTTTACCATGTTATGAGACAGGCAGACACGCATACACATGCACATTCATAAATACACACACACATACCTGCATACATACTCACATCATTTGCACAAACTCAATAACACACTAATACACTCTTTCGCATAAACTGCATGCATGCACACATACACACATAAACATATACATATGCATACACGAACATACACAAATACACACACACATACACATGCACATATACCAAACGCACATATGCACAAATACATACCCACACACACATACATACCCACACACACTTACATACACACATGTATACATTCACACAAACATACACTCACACATACAAACATATACACAGACATGTAGACACATAAACACACACAAACACTTATACACATACACATACACACACAAGCATAATACACGCAAACACACACATAAGCACACACATACACATACATACACACACATATGCACTCATACTCACATATATAAACACACACACACCCATCCATCACACACACACACACACTGCCTCATAAATCTCTGAAACTAATATGAACAAACCCCCACACTTTACAAACACTTACACTGACGATTATCATGAGCATCCTCACAAAATTGGGGGGGGGGGGGGGGGGGGGGGAAGATGGGAAAACATGATGAAGTGGTGAAAATAAAAATTAAAAAAAAAATTATACATATACATGTTTTTGTATGTTGCATATCCCTTACAGGACGTTTCAGTCAACACGAGCATTTTTTAGGATACAGAAGAAATATGGAATAGCATGTCATATGATATGTGTGCGCTCAACTCTCTCTCTCTCTCTCTCTATCTCTCTTTACTTTTCTTTCACACACACTCACACATGCTTACACTCTGACAGACAGACAGAACTTTAATTTTCAAAGAGTCACAAATTGGACACGCAGGCCCATTTTTCATTCCGCCCTTCCAATCACTCATCTTTTGTTCATCATTTTGCATGTTACATTCACATAGGAAACAAATCATTGTCAAATGAATGGTGTAAACATAAGCAATGTATATTACCATGTTATGAGACAGGCAGGCAGACACCTGTATACGTGCACATATATAATCACATACACAGAGACCTGCATACACAGAGACCTGTATACATATATTATACACCATTTACCCAAACTCTCAGTTTGCACTCGATAGCACACAAATTCAACTCCCTCTCATACACATATACTTTCTCACAATCACAAACTCACTAAATCCATTCATCCACACACACATACACGTACATACATACACACACACATACATACATACATACACACACTCATACATACATACACACACACATAAACACACATACGCACACAAGGGCGTGGAAAATGATATCCAGGTGGTCCAGTGAACACGCTACAGAGACACCCTCAATACATTGCCACGGGTTGATTAATCGTCTGAAGCAACTTCCCTAATTAAATTGGCATCTAATTTGATATCTAATTCATATCTGTGACACACCTGTACTTCCCAGTTTCCGCCATCGATGTGTGTTAGGTTCAAACCGACTATTTGTTCCGCACCGAATCTGTTATGGCTACTCTCAAGACTTGGGCATCAACACAAACATGTGGGAGGCTGCTGTCCCAGGCCGACCCAGATGGCGCACTATTATACATCAAAGTGCAACAACTTGCCAGGCAGCAGAGATCACACTAGCAAATCAACAGACACAAGTCAGACAGTTCAATGCGTCCAGCCCACCAATTAGTGTGTGACTACAATCAACTGTCCACACTGTAAAAATAAAAACATTCCGAGCTCTTATCTGTCACTTTCGTAATCATAATCAATGAATGTCACTGCCAGACCAGTGGGTTATCACCAGTCGTGACAGACGAGCAACGGCTTGCATATTTGATTATTTGTATGACGCAAAAAAATTATGTTATCGGTAGCTTCTTCGAGTTTCCCGTTCACCGGATGGACATTGCAGATTGTGATGTAGACACAATAGCCAGCTTGACAGAGCTTATTGTCTCCGTAAATGTTGCCGAGTACCAGCGATAGTTATGCGGTGCTATTGTCATCTTCCTTTACAACTAATAATGAAACACTTTGGACATGGATGCGTCATTGCGCCTTTGCAAAGATAACAGGATGATAGCTGACCACGCAAGTCCCCTGACCTATTGAAGATTTTCAGCTCTCAAAAGGACACAAGTCCGACAATATCGCGCTCTTGCATAATAAGGAGCTAGCTTGAGGAAACTGACCAGCCGTGGCCACTACCCTGTACTAGCTGAACCCAGGCAGAGTCTGAGGTCTTTCTGCAAGTCATTTGCGTTCAGTCACGTATTTTATCATATTCAGACTTCGATGTCTGGTCATATGAGTGCATCCCACGCCGTATTTCCCCATACAATATCTGGAGATCGTTTCCCACTTCGTGGCCCCCCATACAATATCACATGACTTAGAGCGTCGATTGATCACGTGACTTATAGTGTCCGGTTGATCACATGACTTATACTGTTGATTGGTCTATAAACATGTGGCTCAAAAGGCATGTGGTGCCCGATTCTTATTTGTATAGACCAGTGGGCTCTCGCTGTAGTATAAAACACGCCGACGCCTTTATTTCCCAACAATTTTTCTGGTTTCCCATGTTAAGCTAGTTTCACCCAGAAGCCCGTGTACATAAAAGAAAACATCCGCCTGACTGAGTATTTGAATACTGACTACTGGCCGACAGGCAAGCGTGCTATCCACTCGCTTCAGCGACATCTTTTTGACCTTATGCTGTTTGCTGTGATGTGTCTTTTTACTGTGTTTATAATGAAACACTTAAGCGTCTCTCCCCCTCTCTATGTCTCTTCCATTCTCCCCCGTTCTCTCCATCTCTCTCTCAGTCTGTCTCTCCTCCGTCCTTCCATCTCTCTCCATCTCCCACTATCTCCCTCCTTCTCTTCCATATTCTGTCTCTCCCTCTATTTCTCTCCACTACCCTCTCCATCGTTGTCGCTCCCCTGTCCCCCCTTCTCTCTCCATCTCTCTTTCTGTCCCACCTCTTCCTCTTCTCCGTCTATCTCTATCTCTCTCCGTATCTCTCTCTAAATCTGTCTCTCCTCCGTCCTTCTCTCAATCTCGCTATCTCTCTCTCTCCACCGCAACCAAGCTCACTATCTCTCTTGTCTCGAAGTGCCTGTCCTCTAAATCCCACGGGACCGTACACTCAAAGCAACTCAAATTGAACTCGTCAAGAACAGATCAGAACAACAAAACATGTTCTATCTTACCAACAGGATCATGAACATATGGCAGACTCAAATCGAGCAAGCGAAAGACGTACGTTTATTCCGCCGCAGGACAAAGTATATAGCTCTTGTAGAAACGTGAGCTGATCCCTATACGCAGGATCGGCGCTCACTTAAATAACATCTACCTACGAGCTCTAAGTCCAGCTCGCTGCCCTTGAGGCTTAATTATCCAAATCCTCAGTTCAACTGATTAAATAAAAGTCTAGGTATCCGCACCCGGTCTTTCTACTGTTGTGTTGTCTTTAATACATTCCTCTCCGGACTCCCAGCTGCTTCATCACGAAATTACCGCCTCCAGGTGTCACCTTCACACGGAGCCTTTTATAAACACATCCTTTAGAATCCACGAATTTACAGCGTCCCCCGTTGCCGTCCAATGACGTTGTTTTCCTTTCCTTGGTTTTCTCATATTTGTCGTCCAGTTTTGTGACTGTCTGGGAAAATCCAGTAAGGTCTCTTCTTTATACTTGGTGGCGCATGTTCCGTTATGTGGCATAATGCCCCCTCCCTGATAAAAAAATTATTTATAATTTTTTTCCTTTATATCTGTATATCTGTATGACTATCACAACAAATTTTTTTTTTTTTTTTTTTTAACTACAACTGAATAGCACTTGGTTTTACCCCCTTATCTACCCTTTAAAAAAAATAAAGCTACATAACGGGCACGCCCACCTAACTCTAGGTTTTACCATGAGTTTAGGACGAGGGTAATAATGAGGTTTTCCATGTAACCATTTTTGTTGTAGTTGATCCTTGTTGTCCTTGTTTGGTACCATACATCTATTTCTTTTCCTGAAATTTATCTCCATGGGTAGGGTGACTTATACGCTTTCCGCCTTGAGAATCCATTGATCCTTTTCCTGTGGATATTTTAAGAATGTCGCTTGATTGTATCTATTCTTTTGCTCCTTCTGTGCAGCTTAATCCATCTAATATAATATTAATTAATCTAACAACATTGTTAATGCAAGTAAATAATTAATATCATAGAATTAAATATTTATACTAATACCAATTTACAAATACTTCTTAATAATTCTAATTATTTGAATTCAACAATCAATTAATGAATAACTGTTCCAAGTTCGTGTCATAATACAAAACAAAATACTTGGCTTGGCCATTGAATGCACAATGAATGTTCCAATCATGCGTCTCTTGTGAAGTTCTTATTCCGAGTATTGCCTTCACTCACGCTGTCAATGGAAAATCGGTAACATATGTACCTAATTGACTAAATTCTATTTGTAATAATAATCTATTAATATTTAGTTGATTCTTATAGCATTTCTCCCTCAATTAGGCGCCATCTGAATATATCTTTATCGACTTTCTTAATAACTTATGAAAGAACAGAACATTAATATATATAACTAATTAACTTATAACAAAGATCTGCCCTTCTATTCAACTATAATCGACTGAGAATGTCAGCAAGATTATTATCCTTTCCAGGAATGTGACAGATGTCAAATTCATAGTTTTGTAATAGTAATGACCATCTATGTATTCTAGAATTCTTCCGGCATTTTGGTGACGCGGGTTTTCATGTGCTCCTTCTTTCTTTCTGTGTAGCACGGTGTGGAATGTGCCGCTGGCGCGTAATTTCTTTTATGTTCAGCTATGGAAACTGGCGGGGAATCTGTGTTGACAAACAAACAGTCCAGAGACGACCCCCATATGTCTCGAAGTGCCTGTCCTCTAAATCCCACGGGACCGTACACTCAAAGCAACTCAAATTGAACTCGTCAAGAACAGATCAGAACAACAAAACATGTTCTATCTTACCAACAGGATCATGAACATATGGCAGACTCAAATCGAGCAAGCGAAAGACGTACTTTTATTCCGCCGCAGGACAAAGTATATACTCTTGTAGAAACGTGAGCTGATCCCTATACGCAGGATCGGCGCTCACTTAAATAACATCTACCTACGAGCTCTAAGTCCAGCTCGCTGCCCTTGAGGCTTAATTATCCAAATCCTCAGTTCAACTGATTAAATAAAAGTCTAGGTATCCGCACCCGGTCTTTCTACTGTTGTGTTGTCTTTAATACATTCCTCTCCGGACTCCCAGCTGCTTCATCACGAAATTACCGCCTCCAGGTGTCACCTTCACACGAAGCCTTTTATAAACACATCCTTTAGAATCCACGAATTTACAGCGTCCCCCGTTGCCGTCCAATGACGTTGTTTTCCTTTCCTTGGTTTCTCATATTTGTCGTCCAGTTTTGTGACTGTCTGGGAAAATCCAGTAAGGTCTCTTCTTTATACTTGGTGGCGCATGTTCCGTTATGTGGCAGTAATGATGTACGCGTAATGATGTACGCAGCAAATTTTGGTCTTTGGAAGCAGTCTCCAAAGTGGCGTGATGAATTCTAAAAGCTTTTAGTGAGATATTCAAAGTGTCTTTAAAGTGTTTCCTCCGGCTGCCTTGGGAGCATATACCACAACGCAGCTCATGGTAATAAATTTGTTCAGGGAGACTGTAATCTCACATGCGCGTCAAGTGACCAGTCCTGTGACGAGTTCACCTTGGGTAGCGAGAGTGAACCACACCCTAGGTGTCTCTGGCACTCCCGTGTATTCTAGCCCCAGGGGTTGGATGAGCAGATACACCTTTTTCCTCTGTGGTTGATCTCCTATTAGTTAATTACGTCTACAAGCCCCTCCAGATTCTAGACCCCCACTAACTACCTACACCTGTGGAACAATGAACACTGAGGCATCGTCCGAGACCACACTCAATCATTATACAAAGAGCAAGTCAACTTACATAAAGTTTATTCTACCCTTGAGAATATAGAACTGAAATGAACATCCTGATAGAAGAATCTATTTACACAAATAGAAGATAGAGTAGAGATAGACTCAGAGATGTAGGTATCTTCATCGAGTTGAGAAGTAGATTGGATGCAGATGTCCCGTCCAGTCGGTCCGCCACTCACCCGGCTTCCTTCCAGTGAGATGACTAGAACCTTGGAGACCACTCTGTCTCCAGAGCGTGGATCCACAACACTAGAGTCACTGCTGGACCACACTTCACTGGACCAACTGCATCTCTATCACTCCCACGGAGTCACTGTTAATACACTTCTCGAACAATACCCGTTGGAAGACAATCCTCCTGGACTTGACTCCAAGTAGTCGTTACTTCGAAGAACTTAAGGAATCACTGACCAAGCTAATGGTCTGTCAATCATCACACAGTCTTACTGCAGAACCGCTATGGTATTGACCAATTTAATGGTCCCTTTATCACAGCACCGGAACATGAATGGAAAAGTGTCACGGACCAATTCAATGGTCTCCTACAGTCACACTGCTTCTAGAATCAGATATGGCTACTAAATGTTACTGAGTTCTTGGATAACACAGTTGATAATCTTGATACGGCAACAGTACATTAATAGAATCAGACATCTATTTCACGGCAACCCTTCAGGTTGGACTATAGTCCCATAGTCCCTTCCACCGGGTTACCTTGACACACGTCACTACTTGGTGAAGTTCTTCTCAGGACCTGCCACTAGAGCTGTCCAAAGAACCATTCAAGTGTCTGAAAAGTATTTACTTCTGCGTTTAGGCAGAACCCCCGTCAAACTCGACGGACCGGTGTTCCCTGTCGTTGAGCATGATGACTCAACATGCTGAACTGTTCATGGCAAAACAGAATGTCGTCTATTTATCAGAACAATCACAAACCAACACTTCTCACACGGGCACCTTCAGGATGGTTGTATGTCTTGAGGCAACCTTCACTCATGGTGAATCACATTGGGTACCTGATGTGGTTGAGTCTGGCTTGATAAGTAAAGAACTGAACCCTTCGCTCCGTCACACGAAGTGGTTTCCTGCCAACAACATTATAGTTGACTGGTTCCTCAACAGGCAAACTCCTGAAAAGGAAGAGCGACCGGTGAGAGTATACTGGCCCAAACATAAGTCCACATGCATCCTACCAATAACTACTCAACCCTCAGTCATGCTACTTAGTTATGCATATAACTAAAGCAGTATCTCTATATGGAGAGTAGTATAGCACGGGTTTGCAAATGTCAGCTGGCCTCACAGAACAGCCCGTCAAACAGAGCAAGACATCAGAATGACGAGTCTGATCGTTGGTCTCACCTCTCCCTAATCATCTTACCAGTCGTCGCTAACGTCAGTAGTGATACAAGGCTGTTATTATAGTTCTAAGTTAATTGAACTAAACATAGGTAAAGAGTCCCTAGACTCGGTCCTAACATCATCAATGTACATTAAGAAACATAAACTGGATCAATATCCCATCCCTCGGGATATAGGAATAGGACATGATCACATCCACTATGTACACAAGCCTGTTTGCTGGTGGGACCACCTGCCCCTACCCTAGCAAACTCTTCTTATCAGACTCTGCCTTAGAGTCAAGAAGCCTTCTTGAGAATACATGTTCCCCACATGTTCCAAGGGTAATCTTCCAGTTCTGTCCTCCCCAAGTGGTTTAGCCTTGGCATGGATGGAACTTCATCGTTGGCTGGGCCTACCAACACATACTTTCATAACTTGCCTTCACATCCCCCATATTCTATATTTCCCCAGTCTCATGCAGCCTCCTTGCATCCTTCCATACTTCCAGCACCTGAGCATTCACTCACACTAGCGCCAGTACGAAAGAGACAGGATAGCTGAGACAAGATTTCAGAACGCACATTTATATCGCGACGGCACGCATTGTTATCTCACGACGACCTATTCGGCGTTCGGACTTACTCCAGGAAGTATCACATGCCATGATCTAATATATATGCACACAATGTCCCATCCTATATATATATATAAATATAGCACCAAAGCAACTTACCTTGACACAGAAATCCGCTGTTCCACACAATGAATTCACTATTAAGTTATTACACCATAGTTACATCATTCCTGGTGGCACAGAACTAAGTTCTTCCTTTACTTAGTAACTAAGCACAGTTTTGTCTGAAACTCCACCTACCCACTTACCTGGTTTTCTAACCGTACTTCGGCTTCAGCAACTGACTGAACTAATCTAGGTTTCCATCCGGCACAAGTAACTAGGTTTTATTCTAACACAACAACCTAATAGATGTAACGATTGTCAAAATATGGTACACACATTTGGAACCCAAATCGCCCTCAACACAATACGGCGTTTCTAACAGCTGTTTCGCGAGCACACGGTAAACAAACACGATTCGCCATCAACTGCGTTATCGATCGGTTTGCTACTTAGTATGCAAGGACATCCGCATAGGTAATGAGGTTAGAACAATGGCGTGTGGAACACACGTACAAAGTTAAATGATTTAAACAATTATCTACCTGTATTGGACAACCAGACCTCCAGACAGCTCCGAACTGTTTCAAGGGCTTCTCATCTTCCTTGATCTTACAGTCAGCCGAATAATGGTTGAGGGGAGACGCACACAAAACGGCTCACATTCGGCCTGCGTCTATTCTGTGGCAACGACAGTAAGTGAATGACTGATTTAGCCACATTCCCGCTTCGTGCCAACTCAATGCGCACTAAAAGCGAGTGCTTCTCGAGAAAAGATACTTTCTCGGGAAAACCGTCATTCCCCCCTAGAGTTTCTAGATCTCTCTGCACGAGAATTTAGAGCAATACCCAGCATCACGGGTTACTCGAATTTCGGTGGTTCGAGAATATTCTAGATCGTAAGTCCTTCATCGGCTTCCCTCAGTCTATTCTTAGCTGGGAAAGTCCCCGATGACGCGCCAAAATAGTGCGGAATCCTGACGACCCAAGACAGATAATTCGCGTTTCGTCACATAGGCCTCCACTTTAAGAGGATCGACCCCGTCGTTCCACTTCTACGCAGAAGCTGTCTATGTCGTTCGTTCTTTCTTCTTAGAGACCGGATGGCGGGTGAGGAAGTCTAACCCGTCAATATTGTATAGAATACTTTTACCACATTAGGTGGGGTGACAAGCTATTCAGTATCACGGGTGATCAACGCCTACTCCGCTACTGCGATCGGGCATCTCGCAGTGTCTTGCGGAACAGAGCTCCCGTCTCGATCTGATTTAACGATCGTTCCTGCCAGAGTTTACTGGACTTCTGCAACTCCAGCTTCCCCTTTCGAGGACCCAGCTGGATTGCAGTCGGTCGGATTGAGGGACCAAGGGTCTGTGTCTGTTCTGACACAACCCACCTCTTCCGACCACGGTTCTCAGTGTAGTTAGCACTGCGGGTGTTCCTTTGGCCGGTCATGTTCCCCCGAGCACCGGGCTGAACCGAAGAAGGTACCTGCACATACATATAGGACTGCCTATGGTGTGACAGGCTTTCCGCTACCTGACCTGAACCCCGAAACCGTTCTTTCAGCGAATCTCTGCGCCCTTGGGGTGGTAGACTTATCATCGGGTTTCCCCTCATAGCGCATGAGGAGACTGGAATGGAAAGTAGAAGACTTTCCCAGGATCACCACTCCATAGTGCTTGTGGAGCCCCACTTTATCCACTAGGAATGGGCCCTGCCACCCGATTTCGAATTCGTTCCCCTCGATTGGGAGGAGTACTAGAACTCGGTCTCCAACCTCTAAGGATATCCTCGTCTTCGTCCGTTTCTCAAGTGTGCATTTACGGCACTCAGGACAAGACCTAATATACCTGCGCACGTCGCCTGTCATTCCCGGCCACCAATAGTACCAGGATAGACATTTACTGGTTGTCCCTACTGTCAGATGTCCGGTTGGGGACCTGACATGTACCGTTCGCAGCAGATTAGCTCTGAAGCTCTCAGGAACCAACTTACGATCCCTCTGCATTCTCTCTGATCCAGTCTGAATTAACGGTGACTGGTTATTAGAGTTGAACTTACCCTGAATTAACGGGTTTTTATTGTTGGGCAACCGTTCTGAACAAGGACACTCCTTCGCATCCTTGCTCCGAGCATTACTCATTCCATCCGGGTGAGTATTTCGGAGACTTACCTTTTCGAGATCCTCTTCCTCTGTACCTCTGACCTGCCTAGACTTATGGATGCTAGGGTGTTCTGGTTCACCCAGAAACACGTACTTCCGGCCAAGAATTAGGGGATAGAGAGGATCCGGTACGACTGCCGCCTGAATGCGTCCAGTAACGTACTTGCTCCGAATCTCCACATTGGCAATCGGGCAACGTAGCGCTACAGCACTCCTACTGGCTGGCTGTATCTCCGTCATCTCCCCGGTGAGTTGCTCTGGGCCTGTCAGGTGGGATGCAATTACAGATGAAAATTGCAATCCTGTGTCGTAGAGGCACAACACCTGTTGCCCATTCACTTCTACTTCCTCAACCACTGGAGGTCGCTCTGGTTCTCCATTCCCATCAACCGTCTTCACTTTCCTGCAAGGTCTATCCCTAACCTCTGCAAGACAAGCAAAGTGAAAGTCCTTGGGCTTACTCCTACACTCACTCGTATTGTGAGTGCTGGACTTGCAGAATTTGCACCATCGTTCACTCCACTTCCTCTTTGGAGAACTAGGTGGGCTATTCTTACCTTGGTTGACGTTAGAGATCTTCTCTAAAGAGTTTACCTGTCTCTTTGGTTCATTCGAACCATTGGTCTTCTTTGACTTCTTCTTTGACTTACCTTGATCCTTATCTTTCGATCTCGGATCTGTTGGACTGGTATCCCCAGTCTCGCCATAGACTTCAACGTATCTTTCGGCTAACTTGGTGACTATATCCAATCTCTCAGCCCCATTCTCACCTAAGAAGTTTCGCAAGGGTTTAGACATTTGCATTCGCATCTGATCTACAACCATCAACTCACGCAAACTTTCATACTCCTCTTTAAATCCGGCCAAGGCCATCCACTTAAGAAGGTATGAGTTCAATCTCACAATGTATGATGAAAACAGTTCACCAGGTTCTCGCTTCGCCGTCCGAAACTTCCTTCGGTATGAGTGCGCTGTGATCTCGAATCTCTTCAAGAGAGCCGCTTTCAGAGCCGGGTAATCATTCTGTAGACCCGGTGGCAAGCGTGCATACACCTCATAACCTTCGGCACGGAGTCCCTGGGAGAGTTTTAAACACCATTTCTGTTTGTCTAGTCCCATTGCAATAGCCATGGCTTCATACTTCTCTAAGTATTGGTCTATCCTTTCCTTCTCGGGTTCGAACGGCTGTAAAGGCCATTTCATAGCCTGGTAGTCACGCCTACTGGTTGACTCGGAGCCAGGAGGTACACCTCCTCTCATAGCTCCATCAGTTACACCTGTAGCAGGCACTTGTGCCTCAAGTAGCTTCATTCGATACTCATGGTCACGTTTTTCTTTCGCGGCTTCCAACTCAAGCCGTTTCATCTCAGTATCAGCCGCTATCCTCTTTTCCTCAAGAGCCACTTTACTGGCTTCCAGTTCTCTTTCTGCTCTCCTCCTCTCTCTTTCCTCTTGGCGAAAATTTCTTTCCACCTCTTGCACATAGGATTTCAAAGCATCTCCCTCTAGACCAGACTTACGTCCAGTTTCCTGAACTTTGTCTAAGTCTAACTCTTGGGTAGACATGTTGACTATGATATGTGGGTACTCAAGTATGTGTGGGTGAAGCAATACAATGAATCAATAGTCAATAGTACTAACTAATCACCACAACACAAATGTCCGTCAGACAGTTATGAGATAGGTAGAAGTAGTAGAATCTTATGTAGACTGAAGTAGAGGATAAAGACTAAGTCCCTATCACTATGTGAGAGGTCTACAACACACAGATAGCTTGGAATAATCCCGGACGGGCCCCCACTCTGTATGGAGTGTGACGAGTTCACCTTGGGTAGCGAGAGTGAACCACCCCCTAGGTGTCTCTGGCACTCCCGTGTATTCTAGCCCCAGGGGTTGGATGAGCAGATACACCTTTTTCCTCTGTGGTTGATCTCCTATTAGTTAATTACGTCTACAAGCCCCTCCAGATTCTAGACCCCCACTAACTACCTACACCTGTGGAACAATGAACACTGAGGCATCGTCCGAGACCACACTCAATCATTATACAAAGAGCAAGTCAACTTACATAAAGTTTATTCTACCCTTGAGAATATAGAACTGAAATGAACATCCTGATAGAAGAATCTATTTACACAAATAGAAGATAGAGTAGAGATAGACTCAGAGATGTAGGTATCTTCATCGAGTTGAGAAGTAGATTGGATGCAGATGTCCCGTCCAGTCGGTCCGCCACTCACCCGGCTTCCTTCCAGTGAGATGACTAGAACCTTGGAGACCACTCTGTCTCCAGAGCGTGGATCCACAACACTAGAGTCACTGCTGGACCACACTTCACTGGACCAACTGCATCTCTATCACTCCCACGGAGTCACTGTTAATACACTTCTCGAACAATACCCGTTGGAAGACAATCCTCCTGGACTTGACTCCAAGTAGTCGTTACTTCGAAGAACTTAACGAATCACTGACCAAGCTAATGGTCTGTCAATCATCACACAGTCTTACTGCAGAACCGCTATGGTATTGACCAATTTAATGGTCCCTTTATCACAGCACCGGAACATGAATGGAAAAGTGTCACGGACCAATTCAATGGTCTCCTACAGTCACACTGCTTCTAGAATCAGATATGGCTACTAAATGTTACTGAGTTCTTGGATAACACAGTTGATAATCTTGATACGGCAACAGTACATTAATAGAATCAGACATCTATTTCACGGCAACCCTTCAGGTTGGACTATAGTCCCATAGTCCCTTCCACCGGGTTACCTTGACACACGTCACTACTTGGTGAAGTTCTTCTCAGGACCTGCCACTAGAGCTGTCCAAAGAACCATTCAAGTGTCTGAAAAGTATTTACTTCTGCGTTTAGGCAGAACCCCCGTCAAACTCGACGGACCGGTGTTCCCTGTCGTTGAGCATGATGACTCAACATGCTGAACTGTTCATGGCAAAACAGAATGTCGTCTATTTATCAGAACAATCACAAACCAACACTTCTCACACGGGCACCTTCAGGATGGTTGTATGTCTTGAGGCAACCTTCACTCATGGTGAATCACATTGGGTACCTGATGTGGTTGAGTCTGGCTTGATAAGTAAAGAACTGAACCCTTCGCTCCGTCACACGAAGTGGTTTCCTGCCAACAACATTATAGTTGACTGGTTCCTCAACAGGCAAACTCCTGAAAAGGAAGAGCGACCGGTGAGAGTATACTGGCCCAAACATAAGTCCACATGCATCCTACCAATAACTACTCAACCCTCAGTCATGCTACTTAGTTATGCATATAACTAAAGCAGTATCTCTATATGGAGAGTAGTATAGCACGGGTTTGCAAATGTCAGCTGGCCTCACAGAACAGCCCGTCAAACAGAGCAAGACATCAGAATGACGAGTCTGATCGTTGGTCTCACCTCTCCCTAATCATCTTACCAGTCGTCGCTAACGTCAGTAGTGATACAAGACTGTTATTATAGTTCTAAGTTAATTGAACTAAACATAGGTAAAGAGTCCCTAGACTCGGTCCTAACATCATCAATGTACATTAAGAAACATAAACTGGATCAATATCCCATCCCTCGGGATATAGGAATAGGACATGATCACATCCACTATGTACACAAGCCTGTTTGCTGGTGGGACCACCTGCCCCTACCCTAGCAAACTCTTCTTATCAGACTCTGCCTTAGAGTCAAGAAGCCTTCTTGAGAATACATGTTCCCCACATGTTCCAAGGGTAATCTTCCAGTTCTGTCCTCCCCAAGTGGTTTAGCCTTGGCATGGATGGAACTTCATCGTTGGCTGGGCCTACCAACACATACTTTCATAACTTGCCTTCACATCCCCCATATTCTATATTTCCCCAGTCTCATGCAGCCTCCTTGCATCCTTCCATACTTCCAGCACCTGAGCATTCACTCACACTAGCGCCAGTACGAAAGAGACAGGATAGCTGAGACAAGATTTCAGAACGCACATTTATATCGCGACGGCACGCATTGTTATCTCACGACGACCTATTCGGCGTTCGGACTTACTCCAGGAAGTATCACAGGCCATGGCCTAATATATATGCACACAATGTCCCATCCTATATATATATATAAATATAGCACCAAAGCAACTTACCTTGACACAGAAATCCGCTGTTCCACACAATGAATTCACTATTAAGTTATTACACCATAGTTACATCATTCCTGGTGGCACAGAACTAAGTTCTTCCTTTACTTAGTAACTAAGCACAGTTTTGTCTGAAACTCCACCTACCCACTTACCTGGTTTTCTAACCGTACTTCGGCTTCAGCAACTGACTGAACTAATCTAGGTTTCCATCCGGCACAAGTAACTAGGTTTATTCTAACACAACAACCTAATAGATGTAACGATTGTCAAAATATGGTACACACATTTGGAACCCAAATCGCCCTCAACACAATACGGCGTTTCTAACAGCTGTTTCGCGAGCACACGGTAAACAAACACGATTCGCCATCAACTGCGTTATCGATCGGTTTGCTACTTAGTATGCAAGGACATCCGCATAGGTAATGAGGTTAGAACAATGGCGTGTGGAACACACGTACAAGTTAAATGATTTAAACAATTATCTACCTGTATTGGACAACCAGACCTCCAGACAGCTCCGAACTGTTTCAAGGGCTTCTCATCTTCCTTGATCTTACAGTCAGCCGAATAATGGTTGAGGGGAGACGCACACAAAACGGCTCACATTCGGCCTGCGTCTATTCTGTGGCAACGACAGTAAGTGAATGACTGATTTAGCCACATTCCCGCTTCGTGCCAACTCAATGCGCACTAAAAGCGAGTGCTTCTCGAGAAAAGATACTTTCTCGGGAAAACCGTCATTCCCCCCTAGAGTTTCTAGATCTCTCTGCACGAGAATTTAGAGCAATACCCAGCATCACGGGTTACTCGAATTTCGGTGGTTCGAGAATATTCTAGATCGTAAGTCCTTCATCGGCTTCCCTCAGTCTATTCTTAGCTGGGAAAGTCCCCGATGACGCGCCAAAATAGTGCGGAATCCTGACGACCCAAGACAGATAATTCGCGTTTCGTCACAAGTCCAGCGAATCCAGTTTTTCATTAGTAGAATGTGGATACTGGGCATGGACGCTCTTTCTAAGACTTCAGTGTCTGGGATCTTGTCTTGCCATTTAATCTTCAATAGCTTCCTAAAGCAGACTGTGTGGAAGTGGTTTAATTTCCTGGCATGTTGCTGGTAAACAGTCCAGGTCTGTTGGAGATGAGAGATGAGGAGAAGCATGGTCACAAAAGCTTGATGGCAAAGCACTGGATGAAAATGATGATACTGTATGAAATGAACCTTCTTGAAAGAAGTTAACCGACAAGGAAAACTGGTTACTCCATCAGAAGAGAAGAGTCCGCATTCTTTGGACATGTCATGAGAAGGGGAAAGCTGGAGTATGTCGTCACAACAGAAAGGCTGGAGGGGAAAAGAGGCAGTGGAAGATGAAAAGAGAAGATGATGGACAGTTTGATAGCATGACATGGAGAAATTTCGGTATAAGAAATGATTCACAGCACAAGAGACAGAAGGCTGTAACAGACATGATCACCGACACCACATGACATGGACTATAAGAAGATTGTCAGAACGTGAGACAAAAGGCTGTGGACAGACATGATCACCAGCGCCACATGACATGGACTATAAGAAGAAAATATGAACTGAACATTCATTGAACTTTCATAATGAACTAACTGTTGTTCTTCCAATTTGCAGACTGAAAAAGTTAGGTCTGCAACAGATGAAAGAATCCACAGATTTCAGAGGCAACTTGAAGTCAACAGGGCAAAACAAATATGCTCTTGAGGAAGATGAGGTTAGTAATCTAGTGGCTTTCCTTCCTTCCTGTTGTCTACCCATCATTCCCCGTGTTTACCCATCATTCCCTTTGTCTCTTTTCTTCTTTTTCCACCTTGGATATTCCCTCAACCAACCTACGCCAAACGTCTTTTGCTATTGTCTCTTTTCTTCTTTTTCCACCTTGGATATTCCCTCAACCAACCTACGCCAAACGTCTTTTGCTATCTCCTGAAGCTCATTCCTTGTCCTCCCAGTATTATACATCTGTCTGTAATTAACTTCTTTGTGTATTTCAGGTCTCACGCTATTGCATTTACCTTGTGTGTTCCAGACAAGAGAATGTCTAGTTATATTGTCCTCTGGTTTACCTTGTGTGTTCCAGACAAGAGAGTGTCCAGTTATATTGTCCTCTGGTTTACCTTGTGTGTTCCAGACAAGAGAGTGTCCAGTTATATTGTCCTCAGGTTTACCTTGTGTGTTCCAGACAAGAGAGTGTCTAGTTATATTGTCCTCAGGTTTACCTTGTGTGTTCCAGACAAGAGAGTGTCTAGTTATATTGTCCTCTGATTTACCTTGTGTGTTCCAGACAGGAGAGTGTCTAGTTATCTTGTCCTCTGGTTTACCTTGTGTGTTCAAGACAAGATAATGTCTTGTTATCTTGTCCTCTGGTTTACCTTGTGTGTTCCAGACAGGAGAGTGTCTAGTTATATTGTCCTCTGGTTTACCTTGTGTGTTCCAGACAAGAGAATGTCTAGTTATATTGTCCTCTGGTTTACCTTGTGTGTTCCAGACAAGAGAGTGTCCAGTTATATTGTCTTCTGGTTTATCTTGTGGGTTCCAGACAAGAGAGTGGCTAGATAGATTGTCCTCAGGGTTTCTCAGTGTGTGTCCCAACCATCGCCAGCATCTTTCCCTCACCTCTTGATTGTCTAGGATTTGTCTAGTTCTCTCCAAAGCCGACTCTGTGGCAAATGCATTACGGATGCAATTGATAATCGTGCATACCGCATTTGAAACACAACTGCAGGCGATTTGGAAGCAGGCCGCCTTGTGTTGGTTTCCTTACAATGGTATGAGTGTCGGTCTTTCAGAAAGCAATGGCAAACTACTGAACGTAATCTTGCCCAGGAATCATAAACAGCCATAAAATGATGGGGTTGACTACTACTTCCTGTAAAGGATATGCAACTAACTTACCGCCCCTTAAGCGGTGATTGGTGATTCTGTCATACTATTTTAGTTTGTCTATACTGCGCACTCACCAGTTAGTAAATGTTTGACGTTTATTATTAATTCTTTTAGTTGTTCTCCGTGTCTCAGACCCATACAGTAATATTCCCGGTGTTTACTCATCATATATTCATAAATTATAAGGGGATTTTATATGCTCATCATGTCTAAGGAGATTCTACCCAGTGTTTGTAGTCTCACTACACTTTGTATGTAGAACAAATTTTAAAAATATTCTTTTTTCTATTGATAACATCATTCTGTTTGAAATGCAAAGAATTATTCCAGCAGACGACAGCCATTCGCTGCATGTTGCTTCACTATAGACTGTGGAGCACATCTTTTGATGACATCATGTACTTCATTTCTCAAATGTGGTCTACATACAAAGTGTAGTGAGACTTTACAAACACCCGGTATATAATCATGTGTAAGAGGACTTTATATAAACATGTTGGTTGCTAAACAGAGTTATGAAGAGATTATTTTACCCTGATAACTAGAGTATTATGTACAAGGACAACTCTTGTACAACTTTGTCCACCACTGACACTTGGTCAATTACAAATGCTATGGTACATTGTATCCTTGTTCTCCCTTGACAGCCCGCCGAGAAAAACCCCCACTGGCGCGATGAACTGAAGCCGGTCGAGCGGGAGGAAGGTGCACCGGCAGACAGCGAGACTGCAGCCGAAAGTTGAACACCTGGCCACTCATTTATCATTTAACATACCCCAAGAATTTTGGAACCTGTTTCAAGCGCCAATTTTTGTATGTTACTTATGGTTTTTTTCTTCAACTAGGAATCATGGAGCATAATGTGTGATGAAATTTAAGTCTGTGAATCTATGATCATGTTTGTTTGTTAACATATGGCAGAATTGTAATTTAATCAAAAATACGCTTTCTCTCTCTCAGTAAAAACATGAGGAATTTAATGGTTTTGGTTAAAAACACTGACTGTGTGTAATGATGCTATTGTCACAGTTTCATTTTCCAAAATTGTATGTGACACTTTTTTTTAGTTCTAGTTTCATATTTGCAAGTCTGTGAATACCCAAAGTCCTTGCGACATAGAAATATCAGATTACTGAGGCCATCGAAATAATGAGAAATTGTATCCTCTGACTTCTTTATTCTACCTTCTAGTCAGTATCTGTGAATTTGTTTCTCAAGTGTTTGCTCATGTCCTCTCAGCAAAGACATATTCCGGGTGAATGGCTAATTCAGAATCAACATCATGGCACTCCAGCAGGCAAATTCAAAGATACTCCATCGCCTGTGTCAAATTTTACAAGGTATCAGTGCTAATCATTCCAATGGAAGCTAGACTTTATGAACCACTGAGTGAACTAAAAACTGAAAGCTAAGTACATTTGTTCCTGCAGCGCGGCGTTGTCATCATTTGAAGGTGGCAGGTTCAAATCCCAAAGGGATAACTATATAGCTTTCAATTTTTATGTTGTCTAGTGTGTCCTCTAGTTTCTGCTTCGTTCTCTGCTTCTTTGAGTGCCAAACATTATGTGTGAATTTTTTACAGCTGATACCAGCAAATGAAATTAAACTGAGACGTATGGCCTGATACCTTCATTGTATCGAACTGAAACCTTACGTGTGTCCGGCGGCGATGTGTTGTAATTGGGTGTATGTTAAACCAGTGTCTTCCAGCTCACTTGAACTCCCCCATCGTGTGTTTTATCAGTTTTTCTGAATGTCATAACTGAAGTTTGTGTATATGTTTCATCTATATAAATTATTTATAAACACACTTGTGATATTTTGCTGCCTGCAAAATTTGATTTCTGCTTGTTCGTTGTCTTGGTATGAAGACTGTTCTCACCTTCCTCTTTTGTCATTGCTTTCTTCTATTTTGCAGTCATTTGTACAGACGGTACCAGATTAAACCAGTTTTGTTTCCCCCTTTTGTGTTCGAGTGTGTGTGTGTATTTAACAAATTTATGGTGTATCTTTCATTCTTTGGATGCACTCGGTGAGCAGGTTGAACTGGTGAATGTTTCGTGAAAAGAGGGCTGTTGTCTCAGCCTGGCTCATATAGCTGATGTCTGATCCGTGGATCATATAGCTGTGTATCTATGTGGCTCATAAAGCTATGTGTCTGATCCATGGCTCATATAGCTGTGTCTGATCCATGGCTCATATAGCTGTGTATCTACGTAGTTCATACAGTTGTGTGTCTGATCCATAGCTCAACCTAATATTACTGTTGTCTGATTCATGGCTCATATAGCGGCTGTCTTATCCATGGCTCATACGGCTATTGTCTGATCCACAGCACACACAGCCATTGTCTGACCTATGGTAAAGCTGATGTAACCGTGTCCTATCTTTAAATAAAACCACATTTTATTCATTTCGGACTTCCAATTTTTCTGGAAAATTTTTACTTTGTAATGCCTTTAGTCACTGTGTTTTCCACTTTGCTTTTCAACTTTCAAATGTTTGTTTAATAAATGTATGTAGAACTGTTTGTTTGTAGTCTAGAATATTAATAACCATAAGAAAATCCACAATTCCAGCATAAGCAACAAGAGGTGTCCAATCAAAGAAAAAATAATTAAATATTTCAAACTGTTTTCCAACAACTAGAAAAAATATTGAATATGTAACAACGAAAGATCTATACTATTTTCTAAACTAAATCTTCAACTTGTACTGGTATGAACATATTGAATATTTAAATTATGGAACCATAAATAAATATTTATAATGTTTTGCATTCAAAACCCTGCAGACAGCAGATACTTGAAAGATATTCAATATATAACTTATGGCAAGTTATTATTTCTAATTGTTAGCATGCATAATTATTCAGTGAAATCAATTAAATGAAATGCAAGAATTATGATCAAGTGATAGAGCCGTTACTCAATAAACTCACACAGACTAAACTTGAGGCGAGAGTGTCTGCTTGTCAAGTTTAGACCGGACTTAGATTAGTATGTCTGTCAATTTAGAGCAGAGACAGTCTTTACACTAGCATTCTTGCCTTTCACATTTGAGATGAGAAAGTAATTCGGCTAGCATGCTTGTCACATTCGAGTTGAAACAGTATTTAGTATAGTCTGCCACTTTTGAGTTGAGACAGTGGTTAGACAAGATTGTCACATTCGAGATGAGACAGTACTTAGACTAGCCTGTCTGTTACAATCAAGCTAAGACAGTATTTAGACTAGTTTGTGTTACAATCAAGCTAAGACAGTACTTAGAGTAGTCTGTCTGACACAATCAAGCTAAGACAGTACTTAGAGTAGTCTGTCTGTTACAATCAAGCAGTGACAGTATTTAGACTAGCTTCTGTCACAATCAAGCTAAGACAGCATTTAGAGTAGTCTGTTTGTCACAATCGAGCTAAGACAGTACTTAAGACTAGTCTGTCTGTCACATTCAAGATAAGACACTAGAGCTCTTGTGTTGTCCGTGTGTCTAGTGCTTTTCTTATTTTCTCGTGCAATAAATTTGGGAAAATTACAATCCTCATTTGTTATACCATTTGTTTAATTGTGATATGAGCATTTGTGACTGAACTGTGGTGATACTGTCTGACAGCACTGTTATTGTTGGTAATCTGTTTGTTATTCCACTATGCCACTACATAAGAAATAAGGTCTCACAGCTATGTACAAGGAGGCTTCAAATGAAAACCTTAAAAGGGTGGTAGAAATTACAATAACCATGCCATTGTCTTGTAACATGTCAATATTATTGCTAAGGATATCAAGAGGGTTAAGCACGTGACATCATGGTGCAGATAAACATGGTGAAGCCATAAGGACAGTTTAAAGATGACCGCTTCATTTTTTATATTCATTAAGTGAATGAGTGGAATAGGAAGTTTCAAAATGGAGTTACTTCTGTGAGAGAGGTACCGCAGGTGGTGCTTGAATGGTCACACACGACCAAGAGAATTTGATTCTACAGGAACCTAAGCACTTTATCGGAGCTGGAGGACTTGCATTGAACGCAGTGGTGACTACATTGAAAAATGATACATCTGTTCTTTACTTTTTCAAAATATATTCACCAAACAAAAAAACAAAAAAACATTTAAGGTTTTCATTTAAAGCCCCCTCATTAAAAAAAAAGTCATACAGCAGGAGCCGGCTCTAGGCATATCAAGTGTTAGGACCATCTCATTTTGAAGGCATGAGTAAAGGAAAGTCAAAGATCCTTCCATAGAGTGTATTTTTAATGACTATGCAGCGTTTGAAAATATTGCCGGTCCAAATATTGTATTTACCTGTTATGTTGCATGAACTTTACAGAGGGTGAATACAAAACTTGGACTGGCAATATTTCCAAACACTGCACGGTCATTACAAATACACCCTGTACAAGCCTTATGGGGTGGGTATATGATGCTAAACCCGTATCTTTACAGAACAATCAGAACCCACTGGGTGATGTGCTCAGTCTCACGCCTGCCACTTTTACTGCCTAAAACTTCCCTGGTACCAAATTTTAGTGGGGTCGACATGGGCGGCCAAATCAGTTTTAAAAATTCAAACAAGCCTCAATGTGGATCAAACTCCTGGCCAACGGGTGGCAGGCCACAGTCTCTGACCACTGAGCCACATTGACTCCTGAAGGCCTGAGTGCACAGAGGAATAGGTGGTCATGCTTTACCTCCCATAGCAAATGTTGAGAGCGTTTATATGGAACCCTCGCCCAACCACATCTGTGGCATTGTCAGAACAAGATCTTAGCCACTACACCAACAGTAATCGTGTTTTTAAAGGGGTGGGGGGGGGGGGGGGGTGTTTAAAAGCGAGAGGATAAACTTCATTACGCTGGGTTTTACCCCATATGACTGTCTCTTTCTGCCGGACACAACTGCACAGAGCTTGAACTCCGTGGTTCCTATGATGACCAGTTGAGTGATGTGTTGTTGTTGGGTGATGTGTTTCAATTCCTGTTGAGTGATGAGTTGTGTTGGGTGATGTTCTTTCAATTCCTGTTGAGTGATGAGTTGTGTTGGGTGATGTTGTTTTAATTCCCCTGTTGAGTGATGTATTGTGGTTGGGAGGTGTTGTGGTTGAGTGATGTGTTGTGGTTGAGTGATGTTGTGATTTAATTCCTGTTGAGTGATAAGTTGTGGTTTAATTCCCATTGAGTGATTTGTGGTTGAGTGATGTGTTGTAGATGAGCGTGATGTGTTGTGGTGGATGGGTGATGTGGTTGTTGAGTAATGTGTTGTGATTGAGTATTGTGTTGTGGTCGGGCACTTGAGTGGTATATATTGTGACATACTCAACAACACACCTGCATTAAAATGACCATTTTTATTGACAAAATACCCACGTAGTGTGAGGAAATAAAAGTATGAACAAAAACAAAGTTCTTATTTACATCACGTATATGAAGGAAGAAAACACCATACATGTATGAATATGTAGTTTAGCATAATACATCAAGTAAGCAATCAGATATCAAACCAGTCAACCCTCGATTCCACCGATTCACAAATGTACATGTATTGATAACAATCCTAGCCGGTATACAACGTGGCGACTGCTCTGGCAAACAGCCTTTATTTCTTAGCTCTGATAAAACTTCTGGCGCATAATGCAGATACCGTAATGAGAACAAACAAACAGGCACTGATTAGCACTTCATCAACAAGGTAGAGGGGCTGGGGAAGATCAGCGGTTGAGGAGTCTGCCTCTGACTCAGGCAGACCAGGTTCATCTCAAGAAACACGAAAAACGATGGTTATTATCCACTCAGATTCTAGGGTAGTGGATTGAACATCTAGCCATGTCGAGCAAGGGTGAAAAAGTAGGATCCATGTACGTTTTTCATGTGTTAAAAAAATCCCTCGTCAACCGGAATTCAAATCCGCAGGTTGAATAGGCCGCAGCTCAGGCAGAATGCCCACATGAGAATAAGCTACCCACATGAGAATAAGCTACCCACATGAGAATAAGCTACCCACATGAGAATAAGCTACCCACATGAGAATAAGCTACCCACAATCAATGTACGGCATGTAATTCTGCTATAGTTACATCTGGATCCTTGTAGTGCTACAGAGTTCGTGCACTGCGTGAGCAATGGGATGCTATAAATATATTATTGAGGGTCATCATTATGTGCCCTGTGCCTTCCCAAACTGCGTGGGCATTCATGTCTCTCCATATATCTCTATCTTTGACATCACGGATCAATTCTATTGATACTCCTCCATTCCACTGACTTAGACCAGACAACATTTCTCTTGCCCTGCCTCTGCCTCATCCTCTTCTATGTCTGGGCTGGAGAGGTGGCAGGCCCATGCAGATGCAACCCTACAATACAAATTGTGGGAGGCCAGTGAAGACCTCAAGGCCCATACTAGCATAGACTCACAACAAGCGACCTTGAAGGAGAAGAAATAGGAGGAGGAGGAGGAGAACAAGCAGAAGAAGAAGGTGAGAAATCTGTGAATACCTCAGGTGCACCAAGTTATTTATGGACCATACTGGAATTCTCAACAACGCTGATCTCTGGAGAAGCAGGAGAAGAAGAAAAAGGAAGGAGAAGGAGAAGAAGAAGCAGGTTCTCTAATGAAGCATTTCATGGACCAGTCCACACAATGACAACAGTATAAGAGCAAGATTGTGAGGCATATCTGCACACCAGAGTATCAAAAGATCAGCCTAAAAAAGCCAGGAAGAACAGTACAGTACCAAATAAAAACACTGAAATAAAACTTGCAGAAATATTAGTCGGCAACCCCCACCTCTGAGTAACTTTCTGTTTTCACTGATAAAAGAATGTTCACAAACATGACACGACCAAAGTACACAGAAATAGCAACACTGCCCCTGTCAAGCCACACACACACAATACAACAGTCCGTAATAATGGCAGCTGCTCCTGTATCAATGTAAATGATTAACTCCCCTTGATAAATTATTTCTGTACCATGACATCTACCCCCCACCCCCCCCCCCCCCCCCCCCTTCCTGATAGCAGAATTGTTTTCTCATATGTGGTAAACTATACTACCACCAGCAATGTCATGCTGGCACAATGATGACTTCCAGCCTGCTGATGCCAGTATCAGATTGTTTTCTCATATGTGGTAACTATACTACCACCAGCAATGTAATGCTGGCACAATGATGACTTCCAGCCTGCTGATGCCAGTATTAGATTGTTTTCTCACACGTGACTGCACCGCCTCCAGTAATGTTTTGCCCAGACAACCACGACATGGACCCCCCATGATATCAGTAACATTATTTTCTCACACGTAACTGCACTGCCTCCAGTAATGTTTTGCCCAGACCGCCCCGACATGGACCCTCCTGATCCCAGCCTCTCTTGTCTGGCATCAATGACTTGGTTGACTATTACTTGGCCTGAATTAATGTGTTGGATAACCTGCAACAAAAACATACAACAAAGTTTATAACCTGCAAAACAAACATACAGCACAAGCGTCTATAACCTGCAACAAAACATACAACAACAGTCTATAACCTGCAACAAAAACATACAACAGAGTCTATAACTTGTGATAAAAATATATAACAACAGAGTCTATAACCTGCAACAAAAACATACAACAACAGTCTATAACTTGCAACAAAAATATACAACAACAGAGTCAACAACCTGCAACAAAAACATACAACAAGAGTTGACAACTTGCAACAATGGTCACCTGCTGAAGGCATTCGTCACTATATCTTTATTTTAAATTGGGTGTGTGCAACTGAGAGGCCATGGCATCCACTCCAGCTACGAAGTGACCAGGTTCGAATCTCAGCACTAGCTTGAGAATTTTGACAAAACCATTGATTTCCAATAATAGACAAGGGTAATGACAATGGGCACCTAGTGACAAAGCAGGGTAGGTGTGGGACATGCTACCCCACCTCGTAGACAACTGAAGCTGGAACACCCAACCATCTATGAACAAGCTAACCAAGGACTGGCCACTGTTGGTTCACGGCATACACTTCATAGGGAGATGACAGCAGCAGAAGGGGAAGCTACCAATTAAAACAGTTGGGTATGTGAGACTCCTGCCAACAAATGAGAGACAATCAACAAAGACACAGAGGACATACCTTACAACCAATGGACATCCGGCAAATTGAAATCACAATGTAAAAATAACCACGACAATAATAAACATAACAACCAGATACAAGTAAGTTACACAACAACACAACGTATCAATGTTACGATCTTAATGATCTTCATCGTGAACAACACAAACAGATCTCAAGAAAAACATGAAATTAGACAATTATTTATTCTGGGCAGTCGATCGCTTTCAACTCAAGCTTAGTCCGTACACATGTTAGTACTTCTAGTGTACTGGACTGATGTATGCGTGTGGATTAGCTTTCCCTATTACCAGTGTCCCTCGCCATCAGGCGAACCCACTCTGACTTCAGAGGTACTTATAATTTATGTCCCCAAATCAAGGATGGCCGGTCTCCATGGGAAAGGAGTTAGAGATGCTGTTCGTAATCCTGTCTGCTCACGTACGAAACACAGCTGCATGAGATTCGGCCGTGGATTGCGTCACGTTGGTTTCTTACAGAAAGGTATATAAGGTATATGAAAGCAATGGCAAACTACTGAACATAAAACTTGCCAAGAAATCAACAGCAGCTGAAAAATGCTGGTGTTGACTGCAATGTCCTGTAAATAGGACATGCACAAAAAAAAGAGTCAAGGATGAGAAGTCAACATTTTAGTCCAGCTGACCATTGTAGGGGTCGAACCCTCTACCTCGGCATCAACACACCAGAAGTTTAAGAACAAGCACTCTTATCCATTTGGCCATGCTGATCTCCAAAAATTAAAACCTCGACTGTTCTCATGTTGTATTGTGACATCCGGCTGCAGCCGATACTTCTCTCGTCTAGAAGAGGAAGATGCTGTTTGAACATCAAAGTAAATTTGTTACCTTCAGTTTTGTTTTTTTTAATTTTAATCTGCTCACTTTGAACTCACTTTGAAGTGTAGTCCACACTTGATAGATTTTTACATGTGGGCTAGCTTTTCCTACTACCAGTGTCCCTCGACATCAGGCGAATCCACTCTGACTTCTGAGGTACATTCAGTTAGTGACCGCCATGTCTAATGGTGTTGTGAAAGGAAGCAGCCCACTTTCCACAATTTTCGGACTGTAGACCTCTCCAGATTTGTCCTTCATCATTCTTCATAAAGTTAGCCTTGGTTGCTCTTTCTTGCACTGTCCTTACAAAATCCTCACAACCTAGTGGTTCCGATGAAAGCGTCAGCGTCTCTTATAAGAACACTGCCGGTTGTGGTAAGTTTCAGGGTGGCAAATTTTCAATGTGGTAATGGTGTTCATTCCCCATGGTGTGGGGTTGGAGTCTATTGATGATGAAGTACCAAGAATCTAGATAGGAAATATGACCAAAGTAAACCTATTCTCTGCCAGCCTACTTTCCTTAGTCGTTTTTTATGACAGGTATGGTCAGTTACAGTGTAACTATTCCTTTTATGACAAGTATGGTCAGTTACAGTATAACTATTCCTTTTATGACAGGTATGGTCAGTTACAATGTAACTATTCCTTTTATGACAGTTATGGCCAGTTACAGTGTAACTATTCCTTTTATGACAAGTATAGTCAGTTACAGTGTAACTATTCCTTTTATGACATGTATGGTCAGATACAGTGTAACTATTTCTTTTATGACATGTATGGTCAGTTACAGTGTAACTATTCCTTTTATAACATGTATGGTCAGTTACAGTGAAACTATTCCTTTTATAACATGTATGGTCAGTTACAGTGTTACTATTCCATGTAAACAGACGCCATAAACAAAATATTGCACAATTACTCGTCTGGCATATTTCACTGTATTTCGTCAGGTCAGTAACTATATTCTGTAGTCACGGACTAAACAAATCATTAAAAATTTGGCAGCTGAAACAAACATTTCAAATTACAGTTGCAAATTGAACTCACCACTCCATTGCCTCATCTAAACCCTCTCCTTTGATAGCAGAAGTCTTAAAAATCTGGTACTTCCTATTCTTCAATGCTGGTAGCCCGAGATAATTGGCTACCTCTGTGACACTCATGGCGCCCTCTATGTCCTGCTTGTTTGCAAACACTACTAGAACAGACTTCTTTAGTTCATCCTCCTAGAAAAACAAAAATTATCTTGAGTTACTAACCGACATCACTGCACCCAGGACATTCCCATCCTTATCATCAACAACTAGCGAAGAATCCCACTAGAGTTGGTACCAGTTGCAATATGATTACAACAGATTATTTATAATAGTTCTAAATAATTACAGCACAAAAGGGCAAGGAAACATACATTTTCTTCTGCAACCTTTAATTCGCCATGACAACATAGTCCCCCAACCAACTCATAGCAAGCCGAGCTATCTTTTACCGTCTCCTGCAGCTTCACTCAAGCTTCCCCATATTATTCATCTGTCTGTATTTCTCTTCCCCATATTATTCATCTGTCTGTATTTCTCTTCCCCATATTATTCATCTGTCTGTATTTCTCTTCCCCATATTATTCATCTGTCTGTATTTCTCTTCCCCATATTATTCATCTCCGTCTGTATTTCTCTTCCCCATATTATTCATCTCTGTCTCTATTTCTCTTCCCCATATTATTCATCTCTGTCTGTATTTCTCTTCCCCATATTATTCATCTGTCTGTATTTCTCTTCTCCGTATGTTTCAAGACTCCTTCTATTTCCTGTGTCCTGTGGGCTCCAATGAAAGGACTTTATAATTATTCTATTATCAGGTCCTCTCATTGTGTCCTGTCTAACGCTGGCGTCTTTTTCTCACATTGATACACTGGAATCTAATTCTCTCCCTAAGCTTCATATTCCGTGATTCCTGTGGCAGAAGAACTGACAAAGGATGCAGAGTCTTTCCAGCGCCCTGTGATGGGAGCGACGTTCTGCGAAGGACTTGCTACATGATTATGGTAGTAAAGGTGTCAAAATCAAACAGGCCAATATTTTAAATATCAAGGTTACACGGCACGCCCAATGGAAGATGTGACAGAGATCAAGAAAACATAAATCGCCATATGCAAGAACTATTTTACTAGAATGAGCAAGATGAAAAACAGAAATATGACAAGCCCAAAAATCTGCTTCCTGAACAATAGTGTGTGGCCTATATTATGTTGGTTCGAATGTTGAACAATCAGTTGTGAAATGAGGGGACACCCGGGAAGATCAACATAATCAATAAATGCTTGAAGAAGTTGTATGTGTCTACTGAAAAGCACAAATATCACAGCTCTGCTGTAACCGGGCACAATGACCTTATGTCCAAAACACATTTTGGAGAAGAAGAAGAAGAAGAAGAAGAAGAAGAAGAAGAAGAAGAAGAAGAAGAAGAAGAAGAAGAAGAAGAAGAAGAAGAGGGGGAGAGGAGGAGATCATATTTCCAACAGGTTATAATAGCTAATTAATAATATAATAGTTAGTAGAACATGTGTCTATATCTGCAATGTTGTCTGTTGTATGAAATATGTTTATATCTGCAATATTGTCTCTTGTATGAATTTAACTGTCTTTTTTAGTTCACTCAGCGGTCCATAGAGTTTATCTTCCACTGTCATCTCTCTAGGCCAGAAGATATGCCTAGATTATGTTGTATTTTTGTCAGTCTTGGAGTATGTGATCTGCTGTCTGTGGTGCCTATCCACATGTGCACATGGCTTATACGTCGATCTCAAGGAGTGTAACTTTACATTAACTCTTTGGTTAAATGTGTTGCTTTATTCTGTCCTTTTACTGAGCAATAAAGAGCTGACAACTCACCAGCCTTAAAACAACAATAACAGGAAATGTAAACACACAATGATATAAAAGCACAGCATGTCCTGAAACAAAAGCCAGCTATGGTTCTGTGATATAAGAGGACCATCATATCTTATAGGCCTGAATGCACGTAGGAATAGGTGGCCAGTCTACTCACTTAGCGGTATGACAAACCCACATGTGCAACCCACACCCCACCACACTGAAGACAGTATCGGCATAGCTCCCTATCCACTATACTAATGCAGCATCTACAATGATGATATACAAGAGCAAAATGACCAACCTCCAACATTGACACGAGTTCCTGTTTGCTGATGCCAATACGATCTCTGTCCATGCTGTCTACAACATATATAATAGCATCGGTATTGGAGTAGTAGCAGCGCCAGTACGGCCTGAAATATACATAATAGCATCAGTAGTGAAACAGTAACAACGCCAGTACGGCCTGAAATATACATAATAGCATCAGTAGTGAAACAGTAACAACGCCAGTACGGCCTGAAATATACATAATAGCATCAGTAGTGAAACAGTAACAACGCCAGTACAGCCTGAAATATACATAATAGCATCAGTAGTGAAACAGTAACACGCCAGTACGGCCTGAAATATACATAATAGCATCAGTAGTGAAACAGTAACAACGCCAGTACGGCCTGAAAATATACATAATAGCATCAGTAGTGAAACAGTAACAACGCCAGTACGGCCTGAAATATACATAATATCATCAGTAGTGAAACAGTAACAACGCCAGTACGGCCTGAAATATACATAATAGCATCAGTAGTGAAACAGTAACAACGCCAGTACGGCCTGAAATATACATAATAGCATCAGTAGTGAAACAGTAACAACGCCAGTACGGCCTGAAATATACATAATAGCATCAGTAGTGAAACAGTAACAACGCCAGTACGGCCTGAAATATACATAATAGCATCAGTAGTGAAACAGTAACAACGCCAGTACGGCCTGAAATATACATAATAGCATCAGTAGTGAAACAGTAACAACACCAGTACGGCCTGAAATATACATAATAGCATCAGTAGTGAAACAGTAACAACGCCAGTACGGCCTGAAATATACATAATAGCATCAGTAGTGAAACAGTAACAACGCCAGTACGGCCTGAAATATACTAATAGCATCAGTAGTGAAACAGTAACAACGCCAGTACGGCCTGAAATATACATAATAGCATCAGTAGTGAAACAGTAACAACGCCAGTACGGCCTGAAATATACATAATAGCATCAGTAGTGAAACAGTAACAACGCCAGTACGGCCTGAAATATACATAATAGCATCAGTAGTGAAACAGTAACAACACCAGTACGGCCTGAAATATACATAATAGAAATCAGTAGTGAAACAGTAAAAACGCCAGTACGGCCTGAAATATACATAATAGCATCAGTAGTGAAACAGTAACAACACCAGTACGGCCTGACATATACATAATAGCATCAGTAGTGAAACAGTAAAAACGCCAGTACGGCCTGAAATATACATAATAGCATCAGTAGTGAAACAGTAACAACGCCAGTACGGCCTGAAATATACATAATAGCATCAGTAGTGAAACAGTAACAACGCCAGTACGGCCTGAAATATACATAATAGCATCAGTAGTGAAACAGTAACAACGCCAGTACAGCCTGAAATATACATAATAGCATCAGTAGTGATACAGTAACAACGCCAATACGGCCTGAATTATACATAATAGCATCAGTAGTGAAACAGTAACAACGCCAATACGGCCTGAAATATACATAATAGCATCAGTAGTGAAACAGTAACAACGCCAGTACGGCCTGAAATATACATAATAGCATCAGTAGTGAAACAGTGACAACGCCAGTACGGCCTGAAATATACATAATAGCATCAGTAGTGAAACAGTGACAACGCCAGTACGGCCTGAAATATACATAATAGCATCAGTAGTGAAACAGTAACAACGCCAGTACGGCCTGAAATATACATAATAGCATCAGTAGTGAAACAGTAACAACGCCAGTACGGCCTGAAATATACATAATAGCATCAGTAGTGAAACAGTAACAACGCCAGTACGGCCTGAAATATACATAATAGCATCAGTAGTGAAACAGTAACAGCGCCAGTACGGCCTGAAATATACATAATAGCATCAGTAGTGAAACAGTAACAACGCCAGTACAGCCTGAAATATACATAAGAGCATCAGTAGTGAAACAGTAACAACGCCAGTACGGCCTGAAATATACATAATAGCATCAGTAGTGAAACAGTAACAACGCCAGTACGGCCTGAAATATACATAATAGCATCAGTAGTGAAACAGTAACAACGCCAGTACGGCCTGAAATATACATAATAGCATCAGTAGTGAAACAGTAACAACGCCAGTACGGCCTGAAATATACATAATAGCATCAGTAGTGAAACAGTAACAACGCCAATACGGCCTGAATATACATAATAGCATCAGTACTGAAACAGTAACAACACCAGTACGGCCTGAAATATACATGATAGCATCAGTAGTGAAACAGTAACAACGCCAGTACGGCCTGAAATATACATAATAGCATCAGTAGTGAAACAGTAACAACTCCAATTCGGCCTGAAATATACATAATAGCATCAGTAGTGAAACAGTAACAACGCCAGTACGGCCTGAAATATACATAATAGCATCAGTAGTGAAACAGTAACAACGCCAGTACGGCCTGAAATATACATAATAGCATCAGTAGTGAAACAGTAACAACGCCAGTACGGCCTGAAATATACATAATAGCATCAGTAGTGAAACAGTAACAACGCCAGTACGGCCTGAAATATACATAATAGCATCAGTAGTGAAACAGTAACAACGCCAGTACGGCCTGAAATATACATAATAGCATCAGTAGTGAAACAGTAACAACGCCAGTACGGCCTGAAATATACATAATAGCATCAGTAGTGAAACAGTAACAACGCCAGTACGGCCTGAAATATACATAATAGCATCAGTAGTGAAACAGTAACAACGCCAGTACGGCCTGAAATATACATAATAGCATCAGTAGTGAAACAGTAACAACGCCAGTACGGCCTGAAATATACATAATAGCATCAGTAGTGAAACAGTAACAACACCAGTATGGCCTGAAATATACATAATAGCATCAGTAGTGAAACAGTAACAACGCCAGTACGGCCTGAAATATACATAATAGCATCAGTAGTGAAACAGTAACAACGCCAGTACGGCCTGAAATATACATAATAGCATCAGTAGTGAAACAGTAACAACGCCAGTATGGCCTGAAATATACATAATAGCATCAGTAGTGAAACAGTAACAACGCCAGTACGGCCTGAAATATACATAATAGCATCAGTAGTGAAACAGTAACAACGCCAATATGGACTGAAACATATTTAATAGCATCAGTATTAACCAAATGTTGGGCGGCGCTCACCAAACCCGACACATTGTACCAATAGCTTTGAGCAGAGGAATGTGATTGGGAGGGTATGAGTCTTACCCTAGTGCGAGGAAATGCAACCTAAAGACTAAATGTCATGGCAGGGCAGACCAGGCCCTAAGCCTTGTTTGGCAACTGGTCTAGGATCGAAGCTCCGACAGGCGAACAGGAGTATTGTCTAGCTGATCCGCATCTTCTACAGCTTGTCTTGTTCCAGATGTATTGGTGCTACCTTTCCCTGGAGTAAACTAGGCAGGCAGAGAGAGGGATCACGCTGCATGGGCAACACATGGTCTCTAAATTCAGCCCAGGCTTTGTGTTATGGAGAGGTATAACTCCATTTTACAAACCATCATTTGTCAAGACAGTCAGGTGACAGTCAGTCAGTCAATAATATAGTAACATTGCCAGTACAGACTGAAACATATAAAATAGCATCAGTATTGATATAGTAACATTGCCAGTACAGACTGAAACATATAAAATAGCATCAGTATTGATATAGTGACATTGCCAGTACAGACTGAAACATATAAAATAGTATTAGTATTGATATAGTTACATTGCTAGTACAGACTGAAACATATAAAATAGCATCAGTATTGATATAGTGACATATCTATATATATATATATATATATATATATATATATATATATATATATATATATATATATATATATATATATATATAATAAAATCTATTGTTTGTGTCTTCGTTATTCAAATATAAAATAGTATCAGTATTGATATCGTAACATTGCCAGTACAGACTGAAACATATAAAATAGCATCAGTATTGATATAGTAACATTGCCAGTATAAAGACAGAAGACAAACAATATGTTGCAGGATTTATTGCCTGGCATATTTCATTGCATCTCCTCGGCTGCATACTGCAGATTTATATATGACCTGAAGTGAATACATTGAATAATACTGTGACTGAAATATATTCTTTGATTGTGGACCTTTTGTTATCCCACAGTAATTTCACATTTCAAATGAACTCTTTCTGTATATACTCTTTTGTTCTTTTTAAATGTGAAATGACCGTAGGGATACCAAATGCTCCACATTCAAACAATACTTGTGACCAAATGTTACCCACTATAACATTACAGGTTCTATATAGCACTTCAACACTCTTTTTCTCACTGAAAATGAGAGATTTTTATTAATCAAGATTTGCTTCTTCTTGCAAAAGACTACCTTTGCCATTAAGATTCTAGTCCTAACCTCCACAAGGCACTTTCCATCAAATATTATGACTGTTCTAAGATAATTGCACTGATTCACCAGTTTAAGAATTGTTTTATTTACTGGAATGTTACATTGTGGTATTTCTTCCTTCTTCGAGACAACCACAATTTAGGTTCTATATGGAAAACATATGTCAAGTTGTCATTAGATGTTTTTCTGCTGGTCTGCTTTTGTCCATGTCATCCAAACATACATCATTATAGGCTTTAATTATAAACCCCATTTCTGCTGTCATTAGATGTTTTTGGACTTTTCTGTCTGTTTATTGTCCATGATTCATTCTCTTGCATACAACAGAATAGATTCTAAATACAATGAATGAATCACCAAAAAGCGAGAAGCAGAATCAAGAAGCTTTACTAGAACATCATCCATCCATCATGTGCCATGCCGGTAAGCGTGGGCGGTCATGTTCTGCCATCTCACTCAATCACCAGAATCGTGGATCAGCTCCGTCATGGAACATGGTCACAAGAATCAAAATTTATTTTTGACATTTCTGCTGTCATCATGATATTTGACTTGTCTGCTTATTGTCTGTGTCTTCCATAGATACAACAGTAAAGACTCAAAATAATATGGTAACACTTGTTCTCACAGCTTTAAAACCTGAGACATATCAAAGAAATACTGGTCACATGGCCTCCCATCTGTAGTTTAGCCACCAAACACTGGCCGCATGGCCTTCCATCTGTACTTGCTTGCCTTTGCTGGTTGTGAACTCCAGCGTGAAGTCCTGTATGTCGAATGAAGACATCCTGTTGTCCAACATCAGTGTGATGTCATACCGGACTGCGGTTGGTTGAGTATCCGTTGTCCCATGTCTGGCTTATTGGTGCGCAGACTGGTTGTTCCTCACCGTGCAGGCAGATATTCTCCGACTTCAGAAGAATCAGTGATCCTACTATGTTAGCCAGGACCCTGAAGGGACCTGTTACCCAGGACACACAACTAGGACGTGTTAGTAGGTCTTGGCCAGTATAGGATCTGGCCCTGGTGCCTTGGAAACACCTCTGCATCTGTATGATATGATCGCCTTCCATCTGTAGGTTAGCCACCAAACACTGGCCACATGACCTCCCATCTAAAGTTTAGCCACAAAAACTGGCCACACAGCCTCCCATATGTAACGTAGCCACCAAACACTAGCCACATGGCCTCCTATCTGTAGTGTAGCTACCAAACACTAGCCACATGGCCTCCTATCTGTAGTGTAGCCACCAAACACTAGCCACATGGCCTCCTATCTGTAGTGTAGCCACCAAACACTGGCCACATGGCCTCCTATCTGTAGTGTAGCCACCAAACACTATCCACATGGCCTATCTGTAGTGTAGCCACCAAACACTGGCCACATGGCCTCCTATCTGTAGTGTAGCCACCAAATACTGGCCACATGGCCTCCCATCTAAAGTTTAGCCACAAAAACTGGCCACACAGCCTGCCATATGTAGTTTAGCCACCAAAACCTGACCACATAGTCTCCCATATGTAGTTTAGCCACCAAAAACTGACCACATGGTCTCCCATATGTAGTTTAACCACCAAAAACTGGCCACATGGCCTCCCATCTGTAGTGTAGCCACCAAACACTAGCCACATGGCCTCCTATCTGCAGTGTAGCCACCAAACACTGGCCCCATGACCTTCCATTCTAAGATTAGCCACCAAAACCTGACCACATGGTCTCCCAAATGTAGTTTAGCCACCAAAACCTGACCACATGGTCTCCCATATGTAGTTTAACCACCAAAAACTGGCCACATGGCCTCCCATCTGTAGTGTAGCCACCAAACACTAGCCACATGGCCTCCTATCTGTAGTGTAGCCACCAAACACTGGCCCCATGACCTTCCATTCTAAGTGTAGCCACCAAAAACTGGCCACATGGCCTCCCATCTGTAGTGTAGCCACCAAACACTGCCACATGGCCTCCCATCCATAGTGTAACCACCAAACACTGCCACATGGCCTCCCATCTGTAGTGTAGCCACCAAACACTGGCCACATGGCCTCCCATATGTAGTTTAGCCACCAAACACTGCCACATGGCTTCCTATCTGTAGTGTAGCCACCAAACACTGGCCCCATGACCTTCCATTCTAAGTTTAGCCACAAAAACTGGCCACACAGTCTCCCATCTGTAGTTTAGCCACCAAAAACTGGCCACATGGTCTCCCATCTGTAGTGTAGCCACCAAACACTGCCACATGGCTTCCTATCTGTAGTGTAGCCACCAAACACTGGCCCCATGACCTTCCATTCTAAGTTTAGCCACAAAAACTGGCCACACAGTCTCCCATCTGTAGTTTAGCCACCAAAAACTGGCCACAAGGTCTCCCATCTGTAGTGTAGTCACCAAACACTGACACATGGCTTCCTATCTATAGTGTAGCCACCAAACACTTGCCCCAACACCTTCCATTCTAAGTTTAGCCACCAAAAACTGGCCACATGGCCTCCCATCTGTAGTGTAGCCACCAAACACTGGCCCCATGACCTTCCATTCTAAGTTTAGCCACCAAAAACTGGCCACATGGCCTCCCATCTGTAGTGTAGCCACCAAACACTGGCCCCATGGCCTCCTATCTGTAGTGTAGCCACCAAAAACTGGCCACATGGCCTCCCATCTGTACTGTAGCCACCAAACACTGGCCACGTGACATTGCATCCTAAGTTTAGCCACAAAAACTGGTCACACAGTCTCCCATCTGTAGTTTAGCCACCAAAAACTGGCTACATGGTCTTTCATCTGTAGTGTAACCACCAAACACTGGCCCCATGACCTTCCATTCTAAGTTTAGCCACCAAAAACTGCCACATGGCCTCCCATCTGTAGTGTAGCCACCAAAAACATGAACCATGTGCAAGGATACATTAAGCTACCTTACTGAGATGTAAAACAGCTATCCACAGACTGAGCACCTCAGTGCAAAACACCACTATTTGATGGGGTCAGCTGTCAACCCACAGCAAGATTGAGTCTCACCTCGTAAGCGCAATGCACTGACATGCAGGTCACCTAAGCCTTGAAATGGGCTTGCATCTATCAAAGTTCGGTTGGTCTCCAGATTTTCCTCCTGATCCAGTACCCAAAATACCACCTCTGTGGAAACTGTTGCAGAGCTATTCTAAAAGCTAAACAGGTTAAAATCGAGAGTATTATCTTCACCGCACCTGGTTTTACCCAATCAGACTATACCTGTCTCTACATTATGACTAGTCGCCCAAACAGAGCATAGCACAAATATGAACTTTGTAGCAATGATTCCAGGGGAGTCAAGAAATATGGGCACAAGTGGTCTGAAGAGCCTATTCACAAAACAAACACATGGCTGTTAGAGTGTGAGGCAGGCAGTTTAACCATTGGGACTTTGTTGAAGCTTACAAAACTTGAGTCCACAGCCGATTTCATTATAGTGGAGACTGACCGATTGTCCCGTCATTAGCAAGACTAATTTAAGCCCTGGATCACCCGCATGTCTTAGTCAGCATAAACCTCACCGCTGTCACATGACTGCCCCTGCATGCCCCGAGCTAAATTCAGAAAGACAATAAGAAACAAGCAGAATCTGGGAAACAACCCACCTGATGCTGGTCTGCCCTCCGAGATCCCAGACTTGGAACTTGAGATTTTTGTAAGTGACTGTCTCAACATTGAAGCCAATTGCTGCAGAGGTACAGAGAACATGTATGAATGATTAGCCACCTTCAGGATCACATACGTAGCAATCATTAGCCACCTTCAGGATCACACAACATGTAGTAATCATTAGCCACTTTCAGGATCACACAACAGGTAGCAATCATTAGCGACTTTCAGGATCACACAACATGTAGCAATCATTAGCCACCTTCAGGATCACACATGTAGCAATCATTAGCCACTTTCAGGATCATACAACATGTAGCAATCATTAGCCACCTTCAGGATCATACAACATGTAGCAATCATTAGCCACCTTCAGGATCATACAACATGTAGCAATCATTAGCCACCTTCAGGATCACACATGTAGCAATCATTAGCCACTTTCAGGATCATACGACATGTAGCAATCATTAGCCACCTTCAGGATCATACAACATGTAGCAATCATTAGCCACCTTCAGGATCATACGACATGTAGCAATCATTAGCCACTTTCAGGATCATATGACATGTAACAAGCATTAACCACCTTCAGGATCATACGACATGTAGCAATCATTAGCCACCTTCAGGATCACACAACATGTAGCAATCATTAGCTACCTTCAGGATCATACGCCATGTAGCAAGCATTAGCCACCTTCAGGATCATACGACATGTAGCAATCATTAGCCACCTTCAGGATCACACAACATGTAGCAATCATTAACCACCTTCAGGATCACACAACATGTAGCAATCATTAGCCACCTTCAGGATCATACGACATGTAGCAATCATTAGCCACCTTCAGGATCACACAACATGTAGCAAGCATTAGCCACCTTCAGGATCACATAACATGTAGCAATCATTAGCCACCTTCAGGATCATACGACATGTAGCAATCATTAGCCACCTTCAGGATCACACAACATGTAGCAATCATTAGCCACCTTCAGGATCACACAACATGTAGCAATCATTAGCCACCTTCAGGATCATACGACATGTAGCAATCATTAGCCACTTTCAGGAAACTAGAGAAGCACAGAGAACATGTAGTGGTAAAAACTTTGCCTCGGAGCAAGCACAACAGAAGACTTCTGATCATCAGAAGCGGTCCCCCTAGCCAAATGTTTCAGCTCCTTTGCCTTCTTGATACTCCCATGGAGCAGGCCCGCCCGGGTCATAACTCCTGGCCATTTTTCTCTTGTCGTGCGTAGACACCTTTGAGAAATTTATGATCATACATTTCCCTTATCGACAAGGCTAAGTGTGTCTGCCCAGAAGCCTTCCCACCATGCATCTACCAGCTTTGATATGCACCATAAATGACCAAAGCAAAGCCGACTTCTTCCCCCGTAAGTTGGCCGCAGTCTTCACCTTTACCTTGGTTGCTGTCATAGGAATGACTGGCACCTTGTCATCTTGACAGACGATTGTTTGTTACATTCTGCTTCAAAAATAGCACAAAGCCTGGGCTGAATTGTAGAAGCCATGTGTTGCCCGTGCAGCATGATCCCTCTCTCAGCCTGTCTAGTTGACTCCAGAGGAAAGGTCACACCAATACATCTGGAATAAGAAAAGCTGCAGAAGCTGCTGGATCAGCAAAGCAATGCTCTAACTGTTCGTTTGTCGGAGCTTCAGTCCTAGACCAGTTGCTGACCAAAGCTTAGGGCCTGGTCTGTCCTGCCATGACATTTAGTCTTAGATTGCATTTCCTCGCACCAGGATGAGGCTTGTACCCTCCCAGTTGAGCCCAAAACCGTTGGCACAATGTGGTGTGTTGGGTTTGGCAAGCGCACTCAACAATCGGTGCTAATAGAAAGCAGGAAGTACCGTCTACTGTCATACCTGACATCCCAGCAATCGGTACTAACAGAAAACAGGCAGTACCGTCTACTGTCATACCTGACTAAGACCTGACAACTTGCCATAGGAATATCTTTACTAAGGTTTAGAACCTTGTTCTAATGACAGACAGCCAGTGTTCAAACAGCTGTACCACCAGTACCTCAATGGAAATATGAAAGCATATAAATATTTATTTTAAACTTTATATTTTCTGTCAACTGTTCTTACTTGGAATGGTTGTTACCACTTCTCCAACTTGTAATCTGTACAAGATTGTTGTCTTTCCTGCCCCATCCAGCCCCAGTATGAGGATTCGACGTTCTTTGTGCCAAACAGGCCTGAGAAATAACTTAATAACCCACCTGGGGAAGATAAAGTTATGTTATGTTGTTGAAACTGGCACTGCAGTAGTTATAGATTGTAGATAGACCAAATGGAACCAGAAGAAGAGGCTGACCATGTAAACGATGGACAGAGGGTATAAAAGTCCATGGGAATCTCAATATATGAAGTCTATAGACAGACACTCTCCCGCTGTTTATGCTCCACCTTAACACTGCAAGGTACAAGTGGAACATGATGAGATGAGGCCATAAAATCTGCAAAATGTTTACTATTTTTGTTTGCTAAAACTTGGTTGTGTATTATGCTCAAGAACTGAAAACAGAACACTTTATACAACTATGAGAAAGAGAGAAACAGAATTCATGTTTGTGTCCTTGACTTGATCATGCCTCATGGCCAAGTCATACAGATATTTAACTCTTTGCCCTTCCTTGCTCATCTGCCCCATCAAATTTGCCAGTTGCTGCTAAGATTTCAAGTTTACTTCTTATAATGTGCCCAAAACATCGTGACTGTCTATGCCTAATTTTTCTAATTAATTTACAGGTTTCATTTGTTTCTTGTAGGGTTTGCTCAATTACTTTTCTGTATGTCCGTGGTATTCTTTGCACTTTCCTCAGAAACAACATTTCCACAGCCATAAGATGTCCCTCAGCTTGTCTGCTTATTGTCCATGTTTCACACACATACAACAGTATGAATTCTATATAGCACTTCAACATCCTTATTCTCACTGCCACTGAGGTATATTTACTGCTAGGCTTAACTTCTGCAAGCAAACAGGCCCTAGCTGTGTGATGTGGTCAGCTTCTGCCTTCACTTCCCAAGACACTTCTGCTGACCATTTTAGGCTAGGCCACCCTCATAGCTCAGGTCAATTTGTTTTAAATCCTCATTGATGCAGATTTGAACCCCTGACAGAAAACATCAGATCACCCATGGATTGATATTCATATCTGTTGTTTGACCATCCACGTCAACAATTCTGCACGGAATAGACTATAACTTAGGACACAGTTGAGTTGAGTTAAGAACCGATCACTGCACTCAGGACATTCCCATAGTGCTCCGTCCCCTTGTTCAACAGCCAGCAAAGAGCTACACTACTAATCGTTCCCACTGGTATCTGATTAAAAGTTCTCCTAGTCTTCCCTCTCAGTTTTGAGATTCTTCCAGAACCCCTGTCAATCCCCCACAGTCTCATTCTTTCCACATATGGGTTCTCAATCTATTCCTCCGCCTTCTCCACCTGGTCCCACAAGTGCACGACCACCTCCCCCTTGTCCATAGGCAATCTACCACCAAGAGGTGTATTCCCTGCTAGCCTATCAGCCTGTTCATTCCCCCTGCATGGCCAGGGCAAAATATTCATACAATTCTCACAATCTGTGACCTCTGAAGCGATGATAGCCATTCCACACGAAACATTCCTTTTTCCACCTTACTAAGCATTACTCTTTGAATCCGTAATGAATACAATGTGTGTTGCAGTAGTCACTTCCAGCCAACGGAATGCCGCTGTTACTGCCTCCACCTCCATTCTCATGCTGGAGGTCGTAGTCTCATATGCCAGTCTCTCCTTTTTCAAGACTCGTCCATTAGCCTTTGCAATAAAACCCCAACCACTACGTCTGTTTCTCACCACTGACCCATCGGTGTAGATGACTATGTCACCTTGATGTGTGTTGCTCTGGATCAGCTGTTGCACTTCAAACTCAGTGCAGCCCACCGTCCATTCCCTGCACTCACGACCCAGTGTTATTATTACATTGTGCCAGTCCGTCATGTCTTCCGGAACTTCAACTCACTCTTTTTCATTATTGATGATCTCTAGAACCACACACCTGACGTATAGAAAGTTCCGACTGTTCCATCCAGGACCTGCCCCGTCTTAGTCTATTTTCCTTGACCATATGCATTGCTGCATGCAGCGGGTGATCCCTGTCTGCGGTAACTCTCAGGTACCATGTGGCCTGAAGGACCCTATGCCTATCCGTCATTGTTGGTAGCGCCAGAATATGCCTCATGCATATAATTGCATGGCCGCATTTTGTATGCACTCCAACCTTTCAAGCTGTCTCTTTGATACTGTCAGCAGCCCCAAACCATACTTAATGATAGAAATTATTAACTGCTGAAAGAGCCTGTACAGCATCCTCTGATCTACCCCGGTTGCTGCCATAGCCCTCAATGCATTAAGTCCCCTACCAGCCTTCACCACCAAAGCTTCACATGATCCTTAAAAGACAAACACCTGTCAAAGGTGATACCCAAGTACTTCAATTTACTCTCTCGACTAAGAGGACATCCATTCAACATAATACCTGGGACATCTGCCTGACGATCTGGTTATCCAGGGTGTACCACACAACCGATGCCTTGTCTGGGTTTATAACGACCCCACCACTCTGCCACCCTATTAACTGCCACCTGTAAGTCGTTCGCCAAACTGGCCCTGTCTCTGCCCTGTTTGTACACCAGCACATCATCTGCAAATGTCAAGATTCTACCCACACCTGGTGTCTCAATAGCTGAGACTTTGTTGGTGTAGACATTAAAGAGCACTGGGGACAAGGCAGATCCCTGAGGCAACCCAGGTGTCATAGTACAGGGGTCAGAAGTCCAGGAACCCATGCACAGTGCAAAGTTACGCTCATAAAGGACTGCTGCAACCCATCTAACAAGGCAAGAGCAGACCTCCATATCCAACAGTGTGTATTAACCGATCATACCTAACCCTGTTATACGCATCCTCCAGGTCAAGAGCTACCGCCACTGTCTCCTGTTTATCCTGGAAGTCCTCGTAGACATCAAATGCAAAAGTCGCAGCATTGGCCCAGGTGTCCTTCCTAGGCTGGTAACTCCCAAGCCCTTTGGGAAGCAGATTACGACTTTCCAAATGTCGCTGGAGCCTGTGAAGTGTGACTGTGTGCTACTATCTTTTCAAGGACTTTGCCATACGTGTTAGGGTTACATAGAATGCTCAATGAATACGGGATATAAATTGTTACAAGTAACAAAAGCTAATTCTTCTTCTTATAGCCCATGTCGTGTGTGATCATGTTACCTAGTCAGCCCTGTCTCAAGTGTCTCGGGTGCTGACTCAGACTGACTGACTGACCTGCCAATCATTTCATTTCAGCATTTCTCACTTTGGTCTCCCTCTAACTCTCCTCCCTTCCAACTTCCCTGTTGTCACAAAATTCAAAACCGCTGCAGTTTGACAGACAAATTACGTTAACAACAATGTAACAACAATCTACTTCATTTAATTTTTATAAAAGATTCGTAAGTGAAGTGCGGTGCCGGCATCATTTCTGTCCACAAGAACTAAACAAATGCTAAACACGACCATATAACAATTAAGTTCAACCGTTAAACGTCAGTAGAACTGGGAGGAGAACTGAAAGTGAGCGTACCCATGTATGTGAGATCAAGAACTAACGGTCGGTGAAGTAAGAATGAGAAGTCAATCTGCTGGAGGAGCGGTGCCTGGCCGGACACAACGACGTGGAAGTGATCATAAACACACAGAAGAGCTACACACTTGGAGCGGGAGGCATCATGGGACATCATCATCAGGTGGCAGGTCCACCTCATCGTCGTCATCATCTTCCACTTTTGACGTATATAATTTTTTGGTTAAAGTCGCTTAAAAGTCGACAGGGTCGACTTCATTGCACCGGGTTTATCCCATATGGCTCGGTCTCTTTCCGCAGCGCGGAGGAACTCGCACAAAGCACGAACTTCGTAGCTCTAGCGACGACCCACATGAGTAGCCTATCCTGAAAAATTTCACTCGTGAACCCGGAATCGAACCCACAACCTTCGGAGCCCGAGTCAAACGGTTTGACCATTTTGCCACAGAGGCTCCCTGTCTATAAATAAACACATATAGTATTGTTTGGCTCTCGTAGAAGGAGAAGAAGAAAGTAGAGATTAGAGGACGCACTAGACGACATAAAATTTGAAAGCTTACCGACCGGGATTCGAACCTGTCACCTCCAAATGACGACCGCACCTAGCTGCAGTAACAAGTGCACTTCGACGATGGGTGGCTTTGGATAGTGATAGTGCCGTTCCATGTGATTGTACAATGTTTTCAATCTTTGTTTCTTCTAGGAAGCCCTTTGTTCTCTTATCAGATCTAGCTCCCCCTCTACCGTGTGTCCACCTTGTCGAGGTAGAGGGGCTTGTGTGTTCCAATGACCCCAAGAGCTATGCCGACGGTAGCACAGCTACTGGTAGGGTCACCCATGTCGGACAGGTCAAGGGAGAGGGACCAGACCAAGTGACACACAAACCTGCTGCCTTGTAGGTAGACTGGGGACAGTCAAAGGCTAGGGAAAGCACCCCAAACAAATGCTTGTCGAAATCGGATGTACTGAGCCACAGGCTTGACAAAGCAGTGCAACGTAACTTAATTCATGATGTCACAAATTAAAATTAATCGTTATGGTGCTAATCCCGTGAAGTCCCATCAGGCGGTGATAGTGCCGGGCCCCCTGCCTCGAGGGGGTCCACCCATGACTACTGGTGGTCACCTTCCCCTGTGCTGTGGAGTCAGGGCACAGAGGAGTAGGTTAAGAGCTATTGACCAAACACCCCGGACACTCAACATACTACAGTGGAATGCCGAAGGAGTTTATTACAAGAAAGCCTACCTAACACAGCGTCTTCATAAAGATAGAATAGATGTGGCATGCATTCAAGAGACACACCTCAACGCCAATCGCACATTTTCAGTCGAGGGATATCAGGCCACACGTTTCGACCGTGAAGGACACAAAGGAGGAGTTGTAATACTTGTACGAAATACAATACCTTGCAGCGAAGTATCTGTGATCTCTGACAACCAAACGGAAATTATAGGTGTTGATATAATGATAAAGGACATGAAAATAAGAATTTACAATCTGTATAGCCCAGCAGATAAGGATCTTACACTCTCAAACATGAAAATAACTGACACAAATTGCATTGTTGTCGGAGACTTTAATAGCCGTTCAGAAAGATGGGGATACCCAGATACTGACAAAAGAGGAGATGAAGTGGAGGACTGGGAAATAGACTCAAATCTCCATCTACTCAACAAAGTGGATGACACACCGAGCTTCTACTCCAGAAGATGGATTACCACTTCTACTCCAGACTTAGCTTTCTGCACAGGAGACATCCTCCACAAAATCGATCGCCACGTGCTTGACCAATTAGCAGGTAGTGACCACAGACCGATCAAGCTTGTAATGAATATGGAGTATGTTCCACAGGAGCAAAAGCCTTTGCCCCGCTGGAATTACAAACGAGCAGATTGGGACAGATTTGCCATACTAACAGACAAATATTGTGAAAACATAAATACACGATATGGCAACATGAAGCAAATGGTGGAAAATCTAAACAGAGCAATAATACAGGCGGCCACTGAGTCTATTCCAAGAGGAGCGAGGAAAAATTACAAACCATACTGGACTGAAGAACTACAAATTTTGGAGGACAAAGTTGAAGATGCTAGGAAGACCGCAGAGAGAGAACAAACAACTGAAGCGAACATCTCTCTCAAAGCCATCTCAGCAAAATATAAAAGAACAGTAAATCAAACAACAAGAGATTGTTGGAGGGAAAAAACAGAAAACCTGAATTTTGACAGGGATGGAAACAAACTATGGAAACTAGTGAAAGCCATGAACAATGAAGGACCTAGAAACAAACAAATAACAATTAAACAAGGAAATGCCTTGTTTACAGGAAAAAAGGCTGCAAATGCACTAATGGAACACTATGCCAGTGCAAACCACATTGATATTACAACCGAACAGAAGAAAGCAATCAAAGATAAACAGATGCATCATAGAAATACAGAGACAGCAGCAGAATATATGATGGCAAATCTAACAATGGAAGAAATGGAACAGGCAATGAATACCCTAAAAAAGAAGACATCACCAGGAAAGGATGGAATCACAAATGAAATGCTAATAGGACTAGGCACTAAGGCAAAAAAGAAACTACTAGCAGTCCTAAATTACAGCTGGAAGAGGGGAATAGTCCCACAGGCATGGAAGGAAGCTATACTAATACCAGTCCCAAAGAAAGGAAAAGACCTGGAAGAACCAAATGGCTATCGACCTATCAGTCTACTTAGCTGTGTAGGAAAATTAATGGAACGCATTATCAATGGCAGGCTAACATGGCATCTGGAAGAAAACCAACTCTTAACACCACACCAAGCAGGATTCAGAAAGTACAGATCCACTGAAGATCAAATAACCTATATAGCTCAGGAAATAGAGGATGCCTTCCAAGAGAAAAAACACACACTAGCGGTCTGGGTAGATTTAGAAAAAGCTTTTGATAAAGTATGGAAGGAAGGACTGAAAGTAAAACTGCAAAAGATGCATGTTTGTGGGAAAATGTACAATTGGATCAGCCACTACCTTGAGAACAGAACTGCCAGGACAAAAGTACAAGGACAAACCAGATAAATGATGCTGTTGGAGCAAGGTGTCCCCCAAGGAGGAGTTCTTTCACCAACATTATTCCTAGCATATATAAACGACATCACGGAAAATTTTCCAGCCAGAGTACACACATCATCCTTTGCAGATCCCCTCTGCTGTGTGTCCACCGTGACGAGGTAGAGGGGCTTGTGCGTCCCAATGACCCCAAGAGCTATGCCGACGGTAGCACAGCTACTGGTAGGGCCACCCATGTCGGACAGGTCAAGGGAGAGGGACCAGACGAAGAGACACACAAACCTGCTGCCTTGTAGGTAGACTGGGGACAGTCAAAGGCTAGGGAAAGCACCCCAAATACATGCTTGTCGAAATCGGATGTACTGAGCCACAGGCTTGACAAAGCAGTGCAACGTGAAACCTGCTGCCTTGTAGGTAGACTGGGGACAGTCAAAGGCTAGGGAAAGCATCCCGAATAAATACTTGTCGAAATCGGATGTACTGAGCCACAGGCTTGACAAAGCAGTGCAACGTAACTTAATTCATGATGTCACAAATCAAAATTAATCGATATGGTGCTAATCCCGTGAAGTCCCATCAGGCGGTGATAGTGCCGGGCCCCCTGCCTCGAGGGGGTCCACCCATGACTACTGGTGGTCACCTTCCCCTGTGCTGTGGAGTCAAGGCACAGAGGAGTAGGTTAAGAGCTATTGACCAAATACCCCGGACACTCAACATACTACAGTGGAATGCCGAAGGAGTTTACAAGAAGAAAGACTCCCTAACACAGCGTCTTCATAAAGATAGAATAGATGTGGCATGCATTCAAGAGACACACCTCAACGCCAATCACAAATTCTCAGTCAGAGGATATCAGGCCACACGTTTCGACCGCGAAGGACACAAAGGAGGAGTTCTAATACTTACACGAAATACAATACCTTGCAGCGAAGTATCTGTGATCTCTGACAACCAAACGGAAATTATAGGTGTTGATATAATGATAAAGGACGTGAAAATAAGAATCTACAATCTGTATAGCCCAGCAGATAAGGACCTTACACTCTCAAACATGAAAATAACTGACACAAACTGCATTATTGTCGGAGACTTTAATAGCCGTTCAGAAAGATGGGGATACCCAGATACTGACAAAAGAGGAGATGAATTGGAGGACTGGGAAATAGACTCAAATCTCCATCTACTCAACAAAGCGGATGACACACCGAGCTTCTACTCCAGAAGATGGCTTACCACTTCTACTCCAGACCTAGCTTTCTGCACAGGAGACATCCTCCACAAAATCGATCGCCATGTGCTGGACCAATTAGCAGGTAGTGACCACAGACCAATCAAGCTTGAAATGAATATGGAGTATGTTCCACAGGAGCAAAAGCCCTTGCCCCGCTGGAATTACAAACGAGCAGATTGGGACAGATTTGCCATACTAACAGACAAATATTGTGAAAACATAAATACACGATATGGCAACATAAAGCAAATGGTGGAAAGTCTAAACAGAGCGATAATACAGGCAGCCACTGAGTCCATTCCAAGAGGAGCGAGGAAAAATTACAAACCATACTGGACTGAAGAACTACAAAGTTTGGAGGACAAAGTTGAAGATGCCAGGAAGACAGCAGAGAGAGAACAAACAATTGAAGCAAACATCTCTCTCAAAGCCATCTCAGCAAAATATAAAAGAACAGTAAATCAAACAACAAGAGATTGTTGGAGGGAAAAAACAGAAAACCTGAATTTTGACAGGGATGGAAACAAACTATGGAAACTAGTGAAAGCCATGAACAATGAAGGACCTAGAAACAAACAAATAACAATTAAACAAGGAAATGCCTTGCTTACAGGCAAAAAGGCTGCAAATGCACTAATGGAACACTATGCAAATGCAAACCACATTGATATTACAACCGAACAGAAGAAAGCAATCAAAGACAAACAGATACATCATAGAAATACAGAGACAGCAGCAGAATATATGATGGCAAATCTAACAATGGAAGAAATGGAACAGGCAATGAATACCCTAAAAAAGAAGAAATCACCAGGAAAGGATGGAATCACAAATGAAATGCTAATAGGACTAGGCACCAAGGCAAAGAAGAAACTACTAGCAGTCCTAAATAACAGCTGGAAGAGAGGAATAGTCCCACAGGCATGGAAGGAAGCTATACTAATACCAGTCCCAAAGAAAGGAAAAGACCTGGAAGAACCAAATGGCTATCGACCTATCAGTCTACTGAGCTGTGTAGGAAAATTAATGGAACGCATTATCAATGGCAGGCTAACATGGCATCTGGAAGAAAACAAGCTCTTAACACCACACCAAGCAGGATTCAGAAAATACAGATCCACTGAAGATCAAATAACCTATATAGCTCAGGAAATAGAGGATGCCTTCCAAGAGAAAAAGCACACACTAGCAGTCTGGATAGATTTAGAAAAAGCATTTGATAAAGTATGGAAGGAAGGACTGAAAGTAAAACTGCAAAACATGCATGTTTGTGGAAAAATGTATAAATGGATCAGCCACTACCTTGAGAACAGAACTGCCAGGACAAAAGTACAAGGACAAACAAGCAAAATGATGCTGCTGGAGCAAGGTGTCCCCCAAGGAGGAGTTCTTTCACCAACATTATTCCTAGCATATATAAATGACATCACAGAAAATTTTCCAGCCAGAGTACACACATCCTCCTTTGCAGATGACCTAGCCATATGGACATCTGAAGAATATATTAGTACAGCTAACAGCAGAATACAGCAAGCCTTATTAGCGCTAGAGGACTGGTCAAAATCATGGCTAGTGAAGATAAGTGAGGAGAAAACAACATGCACAGTGTTCTCCCTCTCAAATAAAACTCAGCAACCTAAGCTGGTATTGAATGGAAAAATATTGCGCCATGAAGAAAATCCAAACTATCTAGGAGTCACCTTTGATCGTCGCCTGACATGGAAGACACAGGTTGAGAAAAATCGAACAAGAGCAAGGCAGAGAATGGCAATCATGAAAAAGCTTGCTGGTACAACGTGGGGAGCAGATGAGAAAGTTCTCAAGAAGTTATATACTGGACGGGTGAGGCCAGTACTGGAATATGGCATTGCAGCTTGGGCAACAGCAGCTAAGTCAAACTTTAACAAAATAAGTAGAGTCCAAAACCAAGGAATGCGAATCATAACTGGAAGCCTGAAGACAACGCCTATTAATGAACTAGAAAAGATCACTTGTTTACAACCAATGCAGGATAGAAGAGATAGCAGAGCCCAGCAACAAGCAGAAAAATTTAGAAGATTGACAGACCACCCTATGTACAACAGATTTAATGGTTTTGGAAAGGGAAGACTGAAGCGTAGCAACTTTGTAGAAACTGCAAAACGAAGGATTAGGGCAGATCCTATACTTAACATATCAACAGTCAAGCCCATACACAATGCACACAAGTTCCCAGCTTGGAGACAGCAGCAACTGCCTGAGATGATAGAAAACATTCCTGGTATTGAGAAAAAGAACACTCAGCATGAAACCGAAAGAAGAGAAATAACCCTAAACTACATAAAAGAACATTACCCAAGCAGGAATTGGACCCATGCATATACAGATGGATCAGCCAAAAATTCAATAGAGAATGGAGGAGGAGGAATTCTCCTAAATTTAAAAAATGGAGTGAAAAAAACACATTCAATGGCAACTGGAAAATTTTCAAGTAACTTCAAAGCGGAGGTAGAGGCTTTGAAAACTGCAGCAGAAATGCTCCTGATGGAGGAAAATAAAGAGAAGCAAATAGCTATCTTCACAGATGCAAAGTCAGCTGTCTCAATACTCAAGAGCAATAACAGCACAGAACTAACTGACCTAAGAGCAGCACTCCACGGTCTATGCCAGAAATCCAAAAAAGTTGTAATACAGTGGATCCCATCACATTGCAGTATACCTGGAAACGAAGAGGCTGACAGACTGGCAAAAGAGGGCGGACGACTACCACAGCCTGACATAGACATAACCTATAATGAGGCAAAGAGGTTGATAAAAAGCACTTATAGAACCAAATGGGAATCTGAGCATCCAGGCCATCAGAAGGATGATGCATATTACACACTCGACCGAAGAGAACAAGTAGCAATCTTCAGACTCCGCACAGGACATAACAGGCTGAAATACCACTTGTTCAATAAACTAAAGATAGGAGATACTGATGAATGTAATTGTAGAACTGGAAAAATGACAGCAAAACATTTGCTGCAGGATTGCCCAACGTATGCAGAACAGAGAAAGATATTTTGGCCCACACCTGCTTCATTTGAGGACAAGCTCTATGGAGATATCAACAAGCTCAAGTTGACCGCAGCTTACTTTAACTACATACAGGTTGACATTTAAAGGTGCATGAAGACCCAGAGGCATGAAATGGAATATTGCTTGGATAGCAAATCCATTATGTGGAAAGTCCAAATCGAAAGCTCGCTGTGTGGGCTTCATAAAAGGTGGAAAAGTGTCCTAGTGGCACGAAATGGAATATTGCTTGATAGCAAATCCATTACGGGGAAAGTCCGAATCAAAAGCCCATTGTGTGGGCTTCATAAAAGGTGGAAAAGTGTCCTAGTGGCATGAAATGGAATATTGCTTGGATAGCAAATCCATTACGTGGAAAGTCCGAATCGAAAGCTCACTGTGTGGATGTCATCTGCAGACTGCATACTTCTGGTTTCCGGAAGAACAGCCTATGGTGAACGGAAGGCCCAATATACGGAAGTGAGGCTAAGCAGCCATGTGCAGGACGTGACGATTCCTTGGGTGAGCCCAGTACCAGAGCGCTATGTATCGGCTCTGCAAGTATGGAAGCCTCCTTGGATGGCGGGGAATGCCCATGGTCTGCCCCTGCCTTCCCTTGAGGGCTGACCAGGATCTTTGGCTGTTCTATATGGACCAGCTGGGATGGGGGATAACACCACAACAGTGAGAGTCAAACGTCCTAAGAAACCCCCGGGAAGGTTAACCCGGTCAACAAATGCCCGCAGAAGTCGGATGTGTCGGCCTAACGGCGCAAGAACGCAGCTCTGCTGTAAACAGGCACAACGCAATCACATCCGAAAAAAAAAACTCCGGATGAACGAAGAAGAAGAAGAAGATCCTTTGCAGATGACCTAGCCATATGGACATCTGAAGAATATATTAGTACAGCTAACAGCAGAATACAGCAAGCCCTATTAGCGTTAGAGGACTGGTCAAAATCATGGCTAGTGAAGATAAGTGAGGAGAAAACAACATGCACAGTGTTCTCACTCTCAACTAAAACTCAGCAACCTAAGCTGGTATTGAATGGAAAAATATTGCGCCATGAAGAAAATCCAAACTATCTAGGAGTCACATTTGATCGTCGCCTGACATGGAAAACACAGGTTGAGAAAAATCGAACAAGAGCAAGGCAAAGAATGGCAATCATGAAAAAGCTTGCTGGTACAACGTGGGGAGCAGATGAGAAAGTTCTTAAGAAGTTATATACTGGACGGGTGAGGCCAGTACTGGAATATGGCATTGCAGCTTGGGCAACAGCAGCTAAGTCAAACTTTAACAAAATAAGTAGAGTCTAAAATCAAGGAATGCGAATCATAACTGGAAGCCTGAAGACAACGCCTATTAATGAATTAGAAAAGATCACTTGTTTACAACCAATGCAGGATAGAAGAGATAGCAGAGCCCAGCAACAAGCTGAAAAATTTAGAAGATCGACAGACCACCCTATGTATAAAAGGTTTAGTGGTTTTGGAAAGGGAAGACTGAAGCGTAGCAACTTTGTAGAAACTGCAAAACGAAAGATTAGGGCAGATCCCATACTTAACATATCAACAGTCAGACCCATTTACAATGCAGACAAGTTCCCAGCTTGGAGACAGCAGCAACTGCCTGAGATGATAGAAAACATTCCTTGTATTGAGAAAAAGAACACTCAGCATGAAACCGAAAGAAGAGAAATAACCCTAAACTACATAAAAGAACATTACCCAAGCAGCAATTGGACCCATGCATATACAGATGGATCAGCCAAAAATTCAGTAGAGAATGGAGGAGGAGGAATTCTCCTAAATTTAAAAAATGGAGTGAAAAAAACAAGTTCAGTGGCAACTGGAAAGTTTTCAAGTAACTTCAAAGCGGAGGTAGAGGCTCTGAAAACTGCAGCAGAAATGCTCTTGATGGAGGAAAATAAATAGAAGCAAATAGCTATCTTCACAGATGCAAAGTCAGCTGTCTCAATACTGAAGAGCAAAAACAGCACAGAACTAGCTGACCTAAGAGCAGCACTCCATGGTCTATGCCAGAAATCCCAAAAAGTTGTAATACAGTGGATCCCATCACATTGCAGTATACCTGGAAATGAAGAGGCTGACAAACTGGCAAAAGAGGGCGGACGACTACCACAGCCTGACATAGACATAACCTATAATGAGGCAAAGAGGTTGATAAAAAGCACTTATAGAACCAAATGGGAATCAGAGCATCCAGGCCACCAGAAGGATGATGCATATTACAAACTCGACCGAAGAGAACAAGTAACAATCTTCAGACTCCGCACAGGACATAACAGGCTGAAATACCACTTGTTCAACAAACTAAAGATAGGAGATACAGATGAATGTAATTGTGGAACTGGTAAAATGACAGCTAAACATTTGCTGCAAGAGTGCCCAATATATGCAGAACAGAGAAAGATATTTTGGCCCACACCTGCTTCATTCGAGGACAAGCTCTATGGAGATATCAACAAGCTCAAGTCGACTGCAGCTTACTTTAACTGTATTCAGGTTGACATTTAAATGTACATGAAGAAGTATTTAGACTGCCACACTTCATACCACAGGCATGTCGGTTACACAAGCCTCCCAGAGGCATGAAATGGAATATTGCTTGGATAGCAAATCCATTACGTGGAAAGTCCGAATCGAAAGCTCACTGTGTGGGCTTCATAAAAGGTGGAAAAAGTGTCCTAGTGGCACAAAATGGAATATTGCTCGGATAGCAAATCCATTACGTGGAAAGTCCAAATCGAAAGCTCACTGTGTGGGCTTCATAAAAGGTGGAAAAAGTGTCCTAGTGGCACAAAATGGAATATTGCTCGGATAGCAAATCCATTACGTGGAAAGTCCGAATCGAAAGCTCACTGTGTGGATGTCATCTGGAAACTGCATTCTTCTGGCTTCTAGAAGATCAGCCTATGGTAAACGGAAGGCCCAATATACGGAAGTGAGGCTAAGCAGCCATGTGCAGGACGTGACGATTCCTTGGGTGAGCCCAGTACCAGAGCGCTGTGTGATGGCTCTGCAATTATGGAAGCCTCCTTGGATGGCGGGGAATGCCCATGGTCTGCCCCTGCCTTCCCTTGAGGGCTGACCAGGATGCCTTTGGCTGTTCTATATGGGCCAAGATGGGATGGGAGATAACACCACAACAGTGAGAGTCTAACGTCCTAAGAAACCCCCGGGAAGGTTAACCCGGTCAACAAATGCCCGCAGAAGTCGGATGTGTCGGCCTAACGGCGCAAGAACGCAGCTCTGCTGTAAACAGGCACAACGCAATCACGTCCGAAAAAAAAACTATGGATGAACGAAGAAGAAGAAGAAGAAGAAGATCTAGCTCACCTCAACTCAAGGATGATTGCGAGGGATTGGCAGGAGTTCTGGTAGAATCTCAAAACTGAGAGAGGGAAGAACAGGAGAACTTTCAATCAGATAGCAGTGAGAACGATCAGTAGTGTAATTCTTCGCTGGCTGTTGAACAAGGGGACAGAGAGCGTATGGGAATGTCCTAAGTGCAGTGATGTCACTTCTTAGCTAACTCAACTCAACTCTTATCAGATCTTCTTTGATGTAACACCAGCTCTGGTAATTGATGATGTTAGTGACTAACTTAGTCGCGGTTCCAGCTTCATGGCAAAGGGTCGCCTATTATGCTCCGTTCCTGTGCCAGTTAATATCACACAAAATGCTCCTCGCTGTCCCATGGTAATTGTTGATGATGTATTCTAACGAGATGGCCGAACCATTTGATCTTCTGCTATTCAGTATATGTGGTACAGGACGTTGATCCCACTGTCTGTCTGATAATATTTCTTACTCGGTTTCGGATAGTTAAGTTGGCAGCTCTCCTCAAGCATCTCATCTCGCAGGTGTTGATTTTGCGCAAGTGTGATTTTAATAATGTCCATGTTTGACATTAGTAGCCTAGGGTTGGTATGAATATGTTACTTATTACCTATCGTTTTGTGGACGAGATATAGTATTATAGTTTGATGTTTAAGTATGGCTAACAGTTGATATATAAGCACACTGGCTTTTTAACATCTGATACCGATTTAACTATATATTTTGTTGTCTGCTGTATGTGCAAATTGCAGTAGGGCACATATTCTATAAGTGGTTGCACTCTAATTTGCCTCTTAAACTGGCGGCAGGGCAGCGGGATAATTCCCAAGCAATGACAACCTACTGAGCGTAACATTGCCAAGTAAATAAGCTTAGTTAGTTAGTTATCAGTTGGGGTATCTTCGTTGCACTCCGGACATGTCCATAGGTGCTCAGATCCTCCCCCCAGCATATGTATCAGCGTCCGGTGGCTAATAGTGCCAGTTCTGTGTTGGTTGACGAGGCGCTTTGTTTTCCCGATGTACCTCTCGCGTCTGGCTGTGCCGATTCTTACTCCCAGGTCTTTCATCCTGGAAAGCGATGTGGAATCACTGGCGTCAAAATCCTCTGTTCTCGCCATATCTTTAAGGGCGTTAATAACATCGGCACGATCCATGGGCTGGCCATCTACAGGGGGTGCAGAGCCAGCCAATTTATCAGCTCGTTCATTTCCCTCGACTCCCGCATGTCCCGGGACGAAGATGACGGTGACTTTGCGGACAACAGACTTCCGCAGCGACACAGTCCACTGTCTACGTACAGATCCAGCTTCGACCTTCTGAATCATGCTCATTGAATCACTTAGTACACACACGTTGGTATAATGATGTGATTCCAGCCATATGAAAGCCTGTGAAACTGCCATCACCTCCATCGTCATGCTGCTCGTGGTCATAGAGTGGGCACCACTGGATTCTTGAACGGTTCGGCCCGCTGAAGGGGCTGTAAATGCCCACGCACTTCTCTGCTGCTTTACAACAGATCCATCTGTATAGATGAGCACTTCGGGGCTATCTGAGTGATCATAGATGAGCGCGTTAACCTCTGCATTGACAGCGGCAGGGTTCTGCTCTCTGCACCGTCTGTCGAGTGTGATAATACAGGAGAAGGTACACTTAAAAGCTGGAGGCATATAAGCTTGAGGTTGGGGTTGGTTGCAACGTCTTGCACATGACATGCTACATTTGTGTCATGCAAAGGACACGCGGGCAATTTGGAAGCAGACCACCTTGCGTTGGTTTTTTACTAACTGGTATGAGTGTCGGTCGTTCAGAAAGCAATGGCAAACTACTGAACGTAAACTTGTCAAAAGATCACAAACAGCCAAAAATTGCTGGGGTTGACTTCGTCGTCACAAAAGGGATATGCAACTAACTTTTTCTTTTAACAAACAGGACATGCAACATGTTTGTCCTGCACAGGACATGCAACATGTTTGTCCTGCACAGGACATGCAACATTTTTGTCCTGCACAAGAGATGCAACATTTTTGTCCTGCACAGGACATGCAACATTTTTGTCCTGCATAGGGCATGCAACATCTTTGTCCCCCACAGATATGATGTTGTAGGACAGGTCCTACACCTCTCCCTGGTGTATAAGCTCGGCGAGGGCTAGGAGAGGTCTGTAACATAACCCCCGTGGCTATGGTACTTCGGTAGCCGGTCCGGAGGACAGTCTCTACACCAACCGCACACAGACGTCTTTGTTATAGCTCAGAGGATCTTACCTCCCGTGGATGGAGCTCAAGAGTTAAAATTGTCTTCTAGATGCTTTACCAACCAGCTAGCCAACCAACAACAATCAACCAACCAACCAACCAACAACCATACAGTCAGCCAGCCAGCCAACCAACCAATCAGCCAGCTAACCAACCAACCAACAACCAGTCAACAAACGAACAATCTACCTATCTACCAGCCGGTGAGCCAGGCAAGCAACCAACCAAGAACTTACCTATCAACCAGTCAGCCAGCCAACCAACAACAACCAACCAACAACCAGCTAGACAACCAGCTAGTCAACCAGTCAACAACCAGCTAGTCAACCAACCAACAACCAGCTAGACAACCAGTCAACAACCAGCTAGTCAACCAACCAACAACCAGCTAGTCAACCAACCAACAACCAGCTAGTCAACCAGTCGACAACCAGCTAGTCAACCCGTCAAAAACCAGCTAGTCAACCAACCAACAACCAGCTAGTCAACCAGTCGACAACCAGCTAATCAACCAGTCAACAACCAGCTAGTCAACTAGTCGACAACCAGCTAGTCAACCAGTCAACAACCAGCTAGACAACCAGTCAACAACCAGCTAGTCATCCAATCAACAACCAGCTAGACAACCAGTCAACAACCAGCTAGTCAACCAATCAACAACCAGCTAGTCAACCAGTCAACAGCCAGCTAGACAACCAGTCAACAACCAGCTAGACAACCAGTCAACAACCAGCTAGTCATCCAATCAACAACCAGCTAGCCAACCAGTCGACAACCAGTCAACAACCAGCTAGTCAACCAGTCAACAACCAGCTAGTCAACCAACCAAAAACCAGCTAGTCAACCAACCAACAACCAGTCGACAACCAGCTAGACAACCAGTCAACAACCAGCTAGTCAACCAACCAACAACCAGCTAGTCAACCAACCAACAACCAGCTAGTCAACCAATCAACAACCAGCTAGTCAACTAACCAACAACCAGCTAGTCAACCAACCAACAACCAGCTAGCCAACCGGTCAACAACCAGCTAGTCAACCAACCAACAACCAGCTAGTCAACCAACCAACAACCAGCTAGTCAACCAATTAACAACCAGCTAGTCATCCAATCAACAACCAGCTATTCATCCAATCAACAACTATCCGGCAACCAACCAACAACCAGCCAACCAACCAACAACCTACATAACAACCAGTGAGCCAGGTAACCAATCAACAACCAGCCAGCCAATGAACCAACAACCTATCTGCCAATCAGTTAGCAAGCCAACCAACAACCAATCAACAACCTACCTACCAACAACCTACCTACCAACTAGTGAGCCAGCAAACCAATCAACAACCTACCTACCAATCATTGAGCCAGCCAATCAACCAACCAACAACATACCAACCAAAAACATACCCAGTGAGCCAACCAGCCAATCAACAACCAGCCGACCAACCAACAAACCAACCAATACACAGAAATATCAGGTGCCAGTGAACGTAAGGTCAATGCGTGGACTACACTTGAGTTCAAGCGAACAAAATAAAACACAGAACTGGTGTCATCGACCGCTACAGGTTGATGAAGACACCTAAGAGGGGATGGAAACACTTATAGACTGAATGGTTCAGCGAGGGGATAATCTGGCTATTAACCAACCAATCCAGAGGGAAATCTCCGTATGTACACTGTCAAATACCAGAGGTATATTTCTGTGTGTGTATTGTCAAATCCCAGAGAGATATTTCTGTGTGTATACTGTCACATCCCATAAAGATATATCTGTATTATCGTCATCATGTGCCATGCTGGTAAGCGTTGGCGGTCATGTTCTACCATCTCACTCGATTACCAAGGTCGTGGATCAGCTCAGTGTTCTTGTCTTGACCTTACACCGTGGCCAAACCATCCAGGTATTTACTTCTATGCCCTCCCATTGTTATCTTCCCCTCGATCTTGCCAGTTGTCACCAAGTTCTCCAATTTATTTCTTCTCATAACGTGACCAAAAATTTGTGACAGTCTATGTGTAATTTCTCTAATCAGTGTACGGATATTCATTTGTTTCTTGTAGTACTTGGTCATTGTTTTTTTTTTGGTCTGTCCATGGTCGCAAAACATAATTTTCTTGGCATCTGTACAGAAGGTAGTTTGCATACCTACTTGTGCATAATATCAAATCCCAGAGAGATATTTCTGTGTATATCATCAAATCCCAGAGGTGTATTCCTGTGTATTATATTAATTATTATATATTTACCAAATCCCAGAGATACATTCCTGAGTATATAATACCAAATCCCAGAGGTATATTCCTGAGTATATAATACCAAATCCCAGAGGTAGGCCTATATTCCTGAGTGTATATAATATCAAACCCCATATGTATATTTATGTGTGTATAATATCAAATCCCAGAGATATATTTATGTGTGTATAATATCAAATCCCAGAGAGATATGTTAATTAATTATGTGTTAATAATATTAATATACATGTTAAGACGGGGGTCAGTACAACCGGAAGCCAGGCCGCAGCAACAGCCTGTATCTTCCCCACTTCTGCCCGAGAAGAGTTGTTTATTTTCGACACAGACTTCGCCCTAATCGTTGTTGTTCAATGAAGTTTCTCTGGTTTAGATGTGATATCATTCTTCCCTCGGCTGCACTGGCAGTTGGTGTGTTGGCGATAGCTCTTGCTGGATTCTTCATCAAACGGGAATTGGACAGCACCGAGAACTCGGAGCAACATTGCACGTAAGTTTCTTCGGTTTTTTTAGTTAGCAGCTGAGTTCGGTTCAGTTTGTGATTGGATTGTGGTTATTTGGGTTTGTTTGTTGAAACGACGAACAAGAAAGACGACATTCATTGAACCAAGACATTGGCAGCGCTGACTCATGCATGTAATAATAAACATGATCAATGAACAGACGCTGGCATTTTATGTGCTGACATGTTTAGTACATCCTTTTTATTGATGCCATGTTATTATAATCAATAATGGCTTCTTTTTTTTTATTATTATTATAATGCGACAGCTGTGATTTTACTTCTAAACATTAATACATTTTCGGCATGTCAGGGCCCATGTACTCATCGACTGTTTTTTATTGTTTAAATTAAATAACCTTAGCTTTAGTTTAGTATTTACTACCAATGTGAAGAGGTTAGTAAAGTCTTTCAGTTTTACAAAAGTATTGAGATTGTTGAAATGTTGTTACTGATAGTAATGATAGAGTTGACAATTTGTCAGCAAAATGCTATTAATTACCTCATGCCTCATTAAAGCGTGTGTGTGCATCCGTTTTATAGTTTTAATTTAAGTGGATGCAGTTTTTATGAACGAAGTGACTATTCATACCCCGACTATGAATAAATTATCCCTTTATTCATAGTGGAACTTTCCCGGCTGGTCATGTGATTTGCCAAGTCACGTGACTTAACGTATGTGACATCATCGGGACATGTAAGTGGCTATATTATACATTTTTGTTGATTCCAAATCGTATCCTCAGTAGCATAGTGGTAAGTGTCTCCGCCTGGTACGTGGGTTCTCGAGGTTCGATTCCCAGCCAGACACTGTTTTCTTAAAAAAAATTCTTCAGCAATTAATTGTGGGAAAGCGACTTTTTAATAAACAAATATTAGGAACTAAAGAAGTAAGCAGGCACTGTGCAGAATGTGGCTTAGATATTAACATCCAAAAAACAAAAAACTATGATAATTAGCAGTGAAAATGAAAGGTCATCAATGAACATCACAGTAAATGGGCAGATACTAGAACAAGTAACGTAGACAACAATACAAGTGGGAGGATAACATAAAGAGATGGACTAGCATCAGCCTGACAGAATGTACAGTCAGGGCGAGAGACAGACAGTGTTGGAGATCCATTGCAGCCAACCTTCATTGCGGAGACGGCACCTGATTGATTGATTGAATGTCTTTCAACACATCTTTCTCATATCTCTGTCTCTCACACTATCTTCGTTATCTATCTCTCTCCTCTCTCTTTTCAACCTGCTTCACATATACCAGGTTTTCCTGCACTTTATATGCGTAGCATTTCCTTGTTTATTTGTTAATTCATGAGGCCAGTCAGTCAAAAGCCTGGTGTTTAAATTGCCTATTCATGTCTCTCTGAGGCGACGCATATTCTTGTCTAAATAGTAGGTCGGTAACGTAAACAAAGATGGATGCCTGTAAACAGTAAGTGTACAGAAACGCAAGTTAACAATTCTTGAACTCGCCTGGGGACACAATTATTTGTATTGGGGATACCAATCTGGAAAATTATTCTTGATATTTAAACAGCCATACTTCAACTATGTATAAAGTATCCGTTTATTCATACTTCACTATGTATAAAGTATCCGTTTATTCATACTTCAGCTATGTATAAACTCTCCCCTCCTGTGTGTTGCCGGGGCCCATAAGGGAAGCAAAGAATAGCAACACTGTAGCCTACCACGCATGTCGTAAGAGGCGACTAAGGAGGCTTGATGGTTCCATTGCCCTGCTACTGAGTGAGTGCGTGGCGCGACGCTGTGAGTTTCGTGTGAAGTGCTTTTGAATCTGCCCGAGGTTTTTTGGAATGTGACTGCATGTTCGGAGCGATGGCAGGTGGCTATGTCCCAGAGTTGGCCGGTTTTTGCCTTATGCAGAAATGCGTGGCTGCTGGGCTTCTGGTTGACTGCCACTGCCATCGGCGGTGGACTGTGTGGGTGAACTTCTAGGAAACATCCAGATAGGATAATGACTGCTGATTCCATCAGAGATGAATTGGGTGTTTCGTGGGGGACTGGTGTGTTGACATTCTGGCGGCGGCATTATGCACAGTGTATCTGTGTGGCCTGTTGTTTGTCGAGACTCCTGTCTTTTCCACTTTTCACATTGGGCAGTGGGGAGCATTTTACGTGATATTCACTGGCACAGGAACGGAGCATAATGGGGACGACCCGTTGCTGTGAAGTTGGAACTGCGACTAACTAACTAACTAACATAAACTCCCCCTTTTATGAATTAACATTAACTTAATAATTATTAGGTTTATTAAACGATGGACGGAGGGAATAGCAAAGTCCATGGGGATATCGATACATGAAGCCCATAGGCGGACACTCCCGCTGTTTATACTTCACTTTGACACCGCAGGGTACAAGAGGAACATGATGAGATGAGATGAATATTTCATTAATCAAAGAGAAAGAAAACAACAGACATGTTTGATAATTGGATAAAAACTTCCTGCCCAACTGCAGTCAAAGATAGTACTTGGTTATCATTGTTCATAGTGTTCGAGAATTCTCTCTCTCTCTCTCTCTATATATATAATTATATGTATATATATATATATATATATATATATATATATATATATATATATATATATATATATATATATATATATATAGTGAGAGAATTGAGTGAGGTCATGTTTCTCCATCTCGCATGATCTCCAGTCGTGGATCAGCTCTGTGTTCTTATACCTGACCATGCCATGTTCAAACCATCCAAATATTTACTTCTCTGCCTCCCCTTTGTTCTTTTCCCCTCAATTTTGCCAGTTGTCACCAAGTTCTCTAGTTTATTTCTTCTCATAATGTGCCCAACAAATCTTGACTGTCTACTGTCTGCGTCTAATTTCTCTAATCAGTTTACGATTTTCATTTACCTCTTGTAGGACTTGCTCATAGGTTTTTCTGCCTGCCCATGGTATTTTTTGCATATTCCTCACATTTCCACTTCCATTAGATGTTTCTTAGCTTGTATGCTCATTGCCAACATCTCACATCTATAAAAAAGTACAGGTTCTATGTAGCACTTCAACTCTTTTTCTTGTTGCAACTGATATCTTTTTATTGGTTGGTATCTTTTCCATCTTACAATACAAAAAAGCATACTCTGTGAGTCCCGATGGCAGAGCTATAATTCACACCAGAGTGTAGACCTAAACTTGTATGTAATCATGGTTCAACTTATCCACAGAATGTAATCATGTTTCAACTTATCCACAGAATATAATCATGGTTCAACTTATCCACAGAATGGCTCAGGAGGCACCAGCGAATGTAGAACGCTTTAAGACAGAAGGCCATTCTGCATTTGTTCTTGGGCACACTGGAGAAGTGGGCAGGGCTTTAGTGCAGGAACTCGACAAGTTAAAGATCTTCAAAAAAGTTGTCCTGATTGGCCGCCGAGAAGTGCCACTGAGTGTTGGCCCAGAATTTGTAAGATTTTGTTCTTCATCTTTGTTTGTTTGTGTTTGCTGGCTTTGGACTAAGTGTAGTCAATACACAACAAGTCACATCAGAAATGTGATTCCTGAAAAGAACACTCATGTATCAAGAAGAGAGAAAATCTGAAATGAAGTTGAGTTGAGTTAAGAACCGACATCACTGCACTCAGGACATTCCCATACATGCTCCGCCCCTCGTTCAACAGCCAGTGAAGAGTCATACTACTAATCGTTCCCACCGCTATCTGATTAAAAGTTCTCCTGGTCTTCCCTCTCAGTTTTGAGATTCTTCCAGAACCCCTGCCGATCCCCCGCAATCTCATTCTTTTCACATATGGGTTCTCAATATGTTCCTCCGCCTTCTCCACCTGGTCCCACAAGCGCACGACCACCTCCCCCTTGTCCATAGACAAACTACCACCAAGAGGTGCATTTCCTGCTAGCCTATCAGCCTGTTCATTCCCCCGTACCCCCGCATGGCTAGGGCAAAATATCCATACAATTCTCACAATCTGTGACCTCTGTAGCGACGAGAGCCATTCCACACAAAACATTCCTTTTTCCACCTTATTAAGCATACTCTTTGAATCTGTAATGAATACGTGTGTTGCAGTGGTCTCCTCTAGCCACCGGAATGCCGCTGTTACTGCCTCCACCTCCAATCTCATGCTGGAGGTCGTAGTCTCATATGCCAGACTCCTTTTTTAAGACTCGTCCATTAGCCTTTGCAATAAAGCCCCAGCCACTACGTCTGTTTCTCACCACTGACTCATCGGTGTAGATGACTATGTCACCTTGATGTGTGTTACTCTGGATCAGTTGTTGCACTTCAAAACTCAGTGCGGCCCGCTGCCCATTCTCTGCACTCACGACCCAGTGTTATTATTACATTGTGCCAGCCCGTCATGTCTTCCAGAACTTCAACCCATTCTCTTCCACGATTGATGGTCTCTAGATCACACACCTGACGTATAGAAAGTTCCGCCTGTGCCATCCAGGACCTGCCTCATCTTAGTCTATGACCCATGACCATATCCATTGCTGCATGCAGCAGGTTCTGAAATGAAGAAATGACTAGTGGGGGTTATAGCAGCGCTAGATTTTATTAGAAGGCAGCAAATTAAATGGTTTGGCCATGTAACAGTATACCACAATAAGCAGTGATGTACAAACCAAATGGAAGCAGAAGATGAGGCCGACCATGTAAACGATGGACAGAGATAATAGCAGAGTCCATGGAAATCTCGATACTTGAAGCCCATAAACAGACACTCTCCTGCTGTCTATGCCTCACCTCAGCATCTAAAGTTACAAGAGGAACAAGATGAGAGAAATGAGAAGAGAAGCATTGTTTGATAAGAAGCACCTAAAGAACCCAGGAGACAAGAACACAAAGCTGATCCACGACTCTCGTGATCATGTGAGATGTGTGATATCAGTACATGGTACATGATGATAATAATAGAACCCAGTGGGAATCAGAGAATCCATGCCATCAGAAAGATTATGTATATTACCAACTCGACTGAAGTGAACAAGTGGCAATCTTCAGACTCTGCACAGGACACAACAGGCTGAAATACCACTTGTTTAATAAACTAAAGATATGAAATACTGATGAATGTAACTGAAATTGGTAAAATTGTCAGCTAAACATTTGTTAAGGCGTTTCCAACATATGCAGAAATTAGAAAATTATTGTAGCCTACACCCGCTTTTTTTTAGGTCATAATCTGTGTAGATGTCAACAAGCTCAAGTTGACTGCTGCTGATTTTAAATATATTCAGGTTGACGTCTGAATGTGAACGAGAAAGAAATGATTAAAGCATTATGCTGCTCTAGAATGTTCTTCATATATACTGGTACTTGGCCGTCGTGATAAGCGATAGTTTGCTACATTGTGCTCCAAAAAAGGCATAACTTTAACCCATGGCGGTAGCGAATATGACTGATCAGACCAATTCATGCTGTAAATGTTCATCCACAATGGATGTATGTGAACACATGGTCATTTCCACCATCGTGCACCATCTGTGTATGACCTATCTGCAATCATTTTCTCTTTTGTATTTATTCCTTTCCTGATCTGTACCTTCATGCAGCTTGATCAGCAGTGATTTGCTTCCAAGGTGCAATATCAATCATGTCCTGCTTACACACAGCTTTGTTTTACATATAGTTTTCTTTTATTTGGTCTCAGTTTTGCGAGTCAACATTTTAGCTTTTGTTGCAGTATAACATACCGTTACTCTGCAGGAGGGAGCCGCAGTAGTGTAGTGGCAGGTTTCTCACCTGCTGGCCCAAAGGTCAGAGGTTCAGTCCTCATAAGGACGGTTTGAAATTGTTTGACCCATCCTAAAATGGGAACCAGAAAATGTCTAGGGAAGTAAAGACAGCCCACTGAGTGTCGATTATTCTATAAAAATGTGGGTCTGGCACCGTAAGCTCAATGTGCCATAAGGTGTTCAAGGGTGACCTTAACTTTACCTTCTTTCCTCTGCAGGAACAAAAAGTAGTTGACTTTGAAAATATTGATGATTATAAAGATATCTTCAAAGGCCTTGACATTGGATTCAGTTGTCTTGGTACTACCAGAGGCAAGTCTGGAGTGGTAAGTTCATTGTAAAATGTCTATTTGTATGGTTTTTATGTTTGATTTTAATCCTTTTCACTTTTTCAAATTTTAAATATCCCTGTGCAGTCGACACGTCATAAAACGCTGTAGTTAGCCATCACGGGACATTTGCTTATTAGCAGTCATAGAGTTGCCTAGGGGTTAAACGACATTCTCCGCAATCCCGTTTATCCACATAGGGTAATGCAGCGTGCGAGAATTGGAAGCGGTTCTCGCCGCTTTGGTAACTTACGGGATAATTGAGCCGGCCGCTCAGAAAGCAAATGGCAAACTGCTGAGCGTAATCTTGCCAAGACATCAACAATCAGCTGAAAGATGCTGATGTCGACAGTGATGTCCTGTAAAGGATATGCGAAAAAAAAGTCATGGAGTTAACAAGAAAAGGTTTTCCATATACTGTATTCGACGAACAATAATCAATTGCTCAAGTATATTGAGGCATTATCAATTAGGCGTTTCAGCTGGTTCTATGCAAACAGAGACTCCATTTAGAATCTGCTATTACCATGGTATAAGCATGTGCTTGGTATTTCAGCCGAAGTATAACTCATGTATTCACTTCGTATGATATGTAACTCTGCAGTAAGCACCTGATGAGATGCGAACTATGACAATCAATATATTGTTGATGGCATCTATGTTTAAACTTTTAAGTACTTGTATTTATTATTATTTCCTCATTCATTTATGTACATATTGTAAGCTGTGCACATACATAATGATGCACAATTCTTACCTGTGCACATTTTAAAGTGTACACATCCTTAATAATCATCATCATCAAGTGCCGTGCTGGCTGGCTGGCGTAGGCATTCATGGCTCTCCACAGATCTCGGTCTTTGGTGTTCTGGATCAACTCTGCTGCTGATATTCCTCCATGCCACCGTCTCAATCCGTCCAGCATCATTTCTCTTGGTCTGCCTCTGCCTCTCTTCCCCTCGATCTTTCCAGTTGTCATGATGTTCTCCAATGCCTCTCTTCTCATCACATGACCAAAGAAAGCTGTTTGTCTCTTTCTTATTGTTGTATATAGTGTTCTAGTTTCATTAGCCTCTTTCAGGCAATCGTGGTTAGTTACTCTGGCAGTCCAAGGAATTCGCAACATTCGTCTTAAAAACCACATCTCTGTTGCTTCCAAGTTCTTCATAATTTGTTCATTTACATTCCAAGATTCGCCGCCATACAGCAAAACTGGTTCTATATAGCATTTTAGCACTCTCTTTCTTACATTCATTGATAGCGACTTATTGCATAAGATGCTCTTCATTTTCTGAACTGCGGCTTTTGCCTGCCCTATTCTGCTCTTAACCCTTTACAGGGCAGAACGTCCATTTGTGGCCGGTCGCTTAAACGAACAGATCGGCCGATTACGTCCGATACTATGATACATTATAAAAACGCGATTTCTCGGCTTTCCGACACTTCCAACGGCTACTTTCACTTTCACCGATAGCTTGACAATGTGGCCGCCATTTGTAAGTGCCTACTATGAATTCGAACGGACTTTTACGGATTTTTTGTGATAGTGTTCGGGAGTTTTACGCTTAGTTTTTCAAAATGGATTTCGGCGATTCTTCAAGTGATAGCCGAGATTTCGCTAGGTTCAATTTAAGTGACATTAAAGGGCACGAAGTTGACTATTAATCGCAGCTAGATATCAGTGAAAAGCAGTCTGAGTCGGACTTTAAAGAAAGTGATTATGATTCTGAAATTGTGTTTGTAAATTGCCGTATAGATGACGGAAAATCACAAACAATATGCTGTATTTCGTAAATATTTGTGTTCATATATGGATTACTGACAACAATCACGTGAGTAACATATTCTGCATGCTTTTCCCTTCATTATGTTGTTTATTTAACTAAAATCGGTTGACTAACACCTTATTTGTGATGTTTTTACTAACGCAACCCGAAATTTTACAGAACCTGAAAAAATCTTGCCCGTTCGGGCTAAAAAATGGACAAGCGTCTGCCCTGTAAAGGGTTAATCTCCTTTGTACATCTTCCATCTGTTATAAGTGCCCCTAGGTATTTAAAATTATCCACTTGGTTGAGAATTTCCCCTTCTATTTCTTCCTTAATAATACATATTCTTAATGGTATATTTTTAAAAATCCATCCTCATTCTTATCTGTAAACTGATTAGAGAAATTAGATGTAGACGGTCAAAATTTTTAGGGTAAGTTATGTGAAGAAATAAACTCAAGAACTTGGTGACAACTTGCAAGATTGAGGGGAAAAGGGGAAAAGAATAAGGGGAATGCAGTGAAATAAATATCTGGATGGCTTGGCCACATGGCATGGTCAAGACAAGAACACAGAGCTGATCCATGACTCTGAGGATCGTGTGAGATGGCGAAACATTACTGCCGACGCTTATCGGCATGGCACATGATCATGATGATATTATCTTTACATATTCTTACCTATAGATATTCTTGTCAGTGCAGATCGTCTTTTTACATATGTGTACACATTTTTATCTCTACATATTCACCCTTTGGTTTGATGTGAAGAGAGGCATTAGAGAACAGTGGAACACTGGAAAGATCGATGTGAAAAGATGCAAAGGCAGACCAAGAGAAATGATGCAAAGGCAGACCAAGATAAATGATGCTGGATAGACTGAGACGGTGGTATGGAGGAATATTATCTCCAGAACACCAAGGATCGTAATCTGTGGAGATACATGAACTCTTACGCCAGCTGGCATTGCACATGATCAGGAAATGTCAAAACCGCTAATGCAATCCAATTACTCAATAGTTGTACGGGGGGGGGGGGGGGGTGGGGGGGGGGGGGGGGGGGGGGGGGGGGGGGGGGGGGGGGCTTCGCATACAAGTGTCATAGAAATTAAATAACCATGCAATTGTTGTGTAGCCTGTCAGTATTGTTGTTAAGGATGTCAAGAGTGTTGAGCATGTGACACTACAGTGCAGATGAACACATTGATGTCATAAGAATAGTTTAAAGATGGCCACCCCACTTTTGACATGCACTAAAGAGGAGCTGCATTCTGTTATCTGCTCTATGATCAGTGAAGGGGTGAAATATATAGAAATTCATTGGCGAATGAAGGCCCCTGTCAGTCCAGCAAATTTTTGAGTGGAGTAGGAAATTTTGACCCATAATCAAATCCAAACAATGTGGACTTTGAGTAAAGGTGTCCTTTTGCGACATGACAACACACGACCCCATACTGCTCGTCCAATGGTTAAAACCATCGAAGACTTCCATTTTCAGTGTGCAGATGAACACATTGATGTCATAAGAATAGTTTAAAGTGTCATAGAAATTAAATAACCATGCAATTGTTGTGTAGCCTGTCAGTATTGTTGTTAAGGATGTCAAGAGTGTTGAGCATGTGACACTACAGTGCAGATGAACACATTGATGTCATAAGAATAGTTTAAAGATGGCCACCCCACTTTTGACATGCACTAAAGAGGAGCTGCATTCTGTTATCTGCTCTATGATCAGTGAAGGGGTGAAATATATAGAAATTCATTGGCGAATGAAGGCCCCTGTCAGTCCAGCAAATTTTTGAGTGGAGTAGGAAATTTTGACCCATAATCAAATCCAAACAATGTGGACTTTGAGTAAAGGTGTCCTTTTGCGACATGACAACACACGACCCCATACTGCTCGTCCAATGGTTAAAACCATCGAAGACTTCCATTTTCAGTGTGTACCACATTCCCCCATACTTGCCAGACCAACCCCAAATGATTTCCACCTGTTTTGACAACTCAAAGAGTCATCATTTAAGGTTGTTATTTGAAGCCCGTTCACATGTGGCCTGTTCTTCTCTGTCACATCACAGATTCATAGCAGTAAACTGCTTCGGGACAAATTATTATTACTAGTATTTAAAGAGGAATCTAGAATCATGACTAATGTCTGCTCGGACATGGCACAAGAGCAAGAGGATTCAATCTTAGATTTTGATTAGAAGAGATGAAGATAAAAAGAGCAAAGTATCTTTCTTGATGAATTTTTCCCTGCATCTACAGCAAGGCTTCATCCGAGTGGACCATGATTATGTTCTGATGTCAGCCGAGGTTGCAAAGGCTCAAGGTTGCAAGCACTTTTCGCTTGTGTCGTCACAGGGTGCAGATAAAAATAGCAGCTTCTTGTACCCCCGCACAAAGGTAAGTTTATTTGTTGACATATCTGACCATATAACACTCTGTGCATACTAATGGGTGCTCAGTCCCTCATCAGAAACCATAACACAAAGGGGTTCTCATGATGAGTGCCGTAATAGAGACTCATATAAAGGCTTGAATATATATTAGCCGCTACATGCTGTGGGATTTACTGAGGAAGGGATTCGAGCACTTATGGACTGAATAGTTCAATGTGCAATGAGGATGATCTGTCGACTAACTAACGTAATAGAGGCGTATGTGAAGTGGTAGACTTTTCACATTTACTAGGTTATGGTGCAGTTCATTTTTCACAAAGATATTCTCTGGTACTTAATTTATGGGGCGGGGTCAGCCGTATATTTTATCATCATCCGGTGATTTGTCCTCTGCATAACTTTTCCTTCCTCTTCTTTCGTTCACTTCAAAATTTGCCTATATGTGCAATATCTCTTGTATGAACTTCACTGTCTTGTTTTTTAGTTCACTCAGTGGCCCATAGAGTTTATTTTTCACTCTTTTCAGATAAAACATTTTCTTTATCTGCTGTAGCTTTATAGGCATCTATAAAGAAGGAAGTCTGCCATTGCTTTCCTTTTTTGTTTTCAGTGATTGTAAGAGTTGAGGAGGGCAGCCATTGTCCATTGAACTCCTCTCTGATAACCATCTCAAATTTGAGACATAAATTCTTTTTGGTCGCCCACTTTGAACTCAAGTGTAGTACATAATTTGCTGCTGCTGCTACTAGTGCGCTGGATTGATTTTGGTGTGTGGATTAGCTTTCCCTTTCACCAGTGTCGCTCCTCCTCAGACGATTCCACTGTGACTTCGGAGATACTTGTAATTTACGTCCCCAAGTCAAAGACGAAAAGTCAACATTTTAATCCATAATTTTGTATGGATGTAAAACATGGACAATGAACAGACAAGCTGAAACACATCGGATGGCTGTGGAAATGTGGTTTCTGAGGAAAATGTAAATAATACCATGGACAGACTGAAACACCAATGACCAAGTCCTACAAGAAACAAATGAAAACCGCAAACTGATTAGAGAAATTGGACGTAGGTAGTCACAACGTTTTGGACACGTAATGAGAAGAAATAAATTTTAGAACTTGCTGACAACTGGCAAGATCGGGGGGAAAATAACAAGGGGAAGGCAGAGAAGTATATAGCTGGATGGCATGGCCACGTGCTATGGTCGAGACAAGAACACAGAGCTGATCCACGACTCTGGTGATCGAGTGAGATGATGAAACATGGCCACCCACGCTTATCTTCATGGCACATAATGATGATGAATTAAAAGGATGGATTATGCAAAGTGTAATTAAAAGTATAGATTTTCAAAGTGTAATTAACCCTTTAACGGGCGAAACATCTGAATCTGTCATTGAATACTAGTCGTTTTAAAAATGCGATCTCACGAATTTCTGAGACTTCCTGTTCCGTTCTACCAGTCTTGCTGACAGAGTGAAAGCATGGGTGACATTTGCAAATGTTTTCTTTAAATTTGATCAGATTTTTCATTAGTTTTTGGGGTTTTTGTGCGTTGTTATTCAAAATGGATTTCCTCAATTCTTCAAGCGATAGCGGCAATTTCGCTGGATTCAGTTTAAGTGACATTGAAGTGCACGAAAATGATGATGAATCGGAGCTGGATCTCAGTGATATCAGCGTGTGCAGCGTGCACACTTCAGATCTTTCGGACTTTGAAGAAAGTTAATCTGATTCAGAAAATGTGACTGAAGAAAGTAGGGCGGGGCCGTCTCGCGACACAAACGGTTGGAGCAACAAAACAACAACATTGAAAATTGAAGAATTTACTGAAGAAACTGGCGTCAACATTACAACTGACGATTGTTCTCAGCATGCATTCTTTCTTCAATTTTTCGAGGAACAAAGTTTTCAAATGATTGCCAATCAAACAAATGTGTATGCTAGACAAAAGACGCAACTGAATTTCAGGCCTATTTTGGTATGCTCATATTATTGGGAATCCACAATCTTCCTCGTTAGGAACCACACTGGTCGACAGATGATAGGTTGGGAGTGCCAGGTGTGAAAAATGTGATGCCTCTCAAGAGATTCAAGAAGCTGGAGCAGTATTCACATGTGGCTGATAATAACACAGCTGACGGCAATGACCGCCTCCATTCAAAAGCAGGAATGCACTAAAACAATATCTACCAGGCAAGCCAACAAAATGGGGAATGAAAGTTTGGTGTGCTTGCGAGTCAGCAACTTGCTACCTCCTCCAGTTTTCTGTCTATCGTGGCAAAATAGATGGTGGCACTCAGCATGGACTGGGCCGTGATGTAGTGATGCAGCTTGCTGCCCCCTTTTTGGGAAAGTATCATCACCTCTATTTTGGTAACTTTTTTTTGTTAGTTGGGCTTACTAGCCTTCTCCAAGAGAAAACTTATGCGGCAGCAATAGTACGAAAGAACCGGAAAGATCTGCCTCTGGAATTCAGAGAGAAGAGAAAAATGAAGCAAGGGGACCATCAAGTCTTCCAGTAAGAGGATCTGCTTGCTACTGTGTGGCATGATAAAAGGGATGCCTTCATGCTCTTCAACAATACCTCACACACATTGGACACTGTTGAGCGATGGGACCAGCACACTCGAACCAGAAAGCTTGTGCCCTGCCCTGTTGTCATCAAAATCTACAACCAATGCACGGGAGGGGTGGACAAGGCAGATCAAATGAGGGGGTATTACTCTACACTGAAGAAGTGCAGAAAATACTGGCACTACCTCCTCAATTTTGTCTTCGATTCATGCATAAAGAATGCTTTCATCCTGTTCGAGCAGACCGCAGCAAAGCCCAGCAAACGCTACGCCTTTCTGGACTTCCGTCTGGATTTATCTGAGCAACTCATTGCAGGATTCTCCAGCAGGAAGAAGGTTGCATCAAAGAGAAAAGGCCAAGCAGTAGCCCCAGAAAGTGTCCACAACCACAAGCTCATGAGGTTTGAGGGCAGGAAGAAAGCCTGCGCAGCGTGCAGACACGCCAAACGTCGTACCCCTGCAGGACGAACCATTGAAAGTTTGTATGGCTGTGATGTGTGCCAAGTGAACTACTGCAAGGACATTTGTTTTCCCCAGCATCTTGGAGCCCAGTGAGCAGTTGGCAGTGTTTGTACATAGTGTATATATGACTGACACTCACAAACAATGTGTTGTGTTTTGTAAATATTTGTGTGGATTATACCAACAAGACTGGATTATTCATATGACATGTGTGGATTATACCAAGACTGGATTATTCATATGACATGTGTGGATTATACCAAGACTGGATTATTCATATGACATGTGAGTACAATTATTAATCTGCATGCATTTCTCTTTAATTTTCTCTTTATTTCACTAAAATCCATTCACTAACAACTTAGTTATGATCTTTTTACTAAAGTTACCCAAAATCTGACTAAAACCCTCAAAAATCTTGCCCGTTTAGAGTTAGAAAAAGGAAAAACCTGTGCCCTGTAAAGGGTTAAAAGTATGGATTTTTCAAAGTGTAATTAAAGTTTAGAGTTTCAAAGTGTATTTAAAAGGATGGATTTAGCAATGTGTAATTTTGCATTTCACAAAGTGTAATTAAAAGTATCTCATATGCACTAACATGTGTAAGTATAAAGACATTCTCTGTTTGTGTGATCACTCCCAGGGCCAGGTGGAGGATGCTCTTAAGGTGATGCACTTTGACCGATTGTCTATTTTCAGACCAGGGTAAGTTCTATTTGTTCTAATTCAAAAGTGTTTTTCCATAGTGAATTTGAGTAACAAAGTCACAGACAATAGATTGTATGATTTATTGCCTGTCATATTTTGCTGCAACATACTGCAAAAAATCACACAACATTAACTAATGCAATAAGATAAATCCTTCAAGCTGAAATGTATGTACAACACACATATTCATACAGCAATTTGACTGGCATCCTGACGGGTGATAATTTGTTACATTATGCTTAAAAAGGCAAAATAACTACACCGATAAGATTGGGGGTAAAAGAACAAGGGAAAGGCAGAGGAGTAAATACCTAGATGGTTTGGCCACATGGTTTGGACGAGACTAGAACACAGAGCTGATCCACGACTCTGGTGATCGTGTGAGATAGTGAAACATATCCCCGCCCATGCTTATCGGTATGACACATGATGATGATGGCAGTTACCAGGAATGTTATACATCTCCATAGCACAAAGCCTGGGCTGAACTGTAGAGACCATGTGTTGCCCATGCAACACGATCCCTCTCTTGGCCTGCCTAGTTTACTCCAGTGGAAACGTAACACCAATACATCAGGAACAAGACAAGCTGCAGAAGTTACAGAATCAGCAAAGCAATGCTCTAACTGTCCGCCTGTCGGAGCTTCCATTCTAGACCAGTTGCCAACCAAGGCTTAGTGCCTGGTCTGCACTGCCATGACATTTAGTCATTAGATTGCATTTCTTTGCACTTGGATAAGGCTTAACAGTAATCTGAATTGTATATTTGTGTGAATATTTCCTTGCCAGTCAGAAAGGCATGTGATGGTGATAATAATAGGACAAATCGGACACTGTTTAACTGCTATGTTTCTTGCTCACTTTTCAGTATTCTCATGGTTGATCGAGAAGAAAGTCGACCCATGGAGGCAGCATTCCGGGCAATTCTGAAACCAATGTCCTACTTTTTCCCAACTGCAATATCAGTCCCAGTAAGGACCTTAGCCTTAGCTTTGATTAACAATGCAGTGGCTCCACCTAGTGGTTCAACCTTTGACCTCTATGACAACAAAGCTGTGCACCAACTTTCCGGTATTTCCAAAGGATGCAGTGTGAAACGCAGCCAGTCTGCACCAGAAAGCACCAGAACAGATTAGATTTCGACAGCTACTGTTCTGATTATATCCTGGGCACTCTTATTGTGTACTTGTACATCAGTTAATTAAGCACATAATTTGTGTATGTGTGTGGTTTTATTGTTAAAGTTGCTTACTGTGTAAAAGCATTTACGTTACAAATTTGATTACTGTATGTCGTTTCTTATTATGAAAAATGAAGCTGTACTTATATTATTAACTATTATTTCTATGAATCATGAAATTTTTTTTTCACAAATCATTAACATTCCTTTCCATAAATTATGAAATTAACAACCTTGAATGGCTGAATTTCTTTGTTTGGTATCATGACATTTTCTTACAATAAATCATGACAATTCATTAACATAATCATGACAATTCCCTACCACACTTCATGAAACTCCCTTACGGTACATCATGAAACTACTGTGAATTTCATTTTTCTGATATCTAAACCTGTGCATTCAGAAGCCTGTGTGACGCTGTAAGTGGCCAAATGAACACCTCGCATTGAACACTTAACCAAGGAGGAGCAAGGACCGTGGTCCCATTAACTGATTAATACTCAGATAATGAATAATAACTGATCACCCACATTAATATGTTCATCATGGGTATTATATTTGATCTGTCTAATAACTTTGTTCTCCATACTCTTGAATTTTCTGTCTTAACAAATTATACATTATATTTTTGTATTTTATGATAATGTTTAGAATTAATATTTTCAGAAATTAAATTTTGCTAAACATAATTTGGCCCTTTTTGTATTAAAGTATTTAATCTTTTTCTTATAGTCCATGCCGTGCTGTGTGGTGATCATGTCTCTCCACAGCCTTCTGCCTCGTGTGCTGCCATTAATTTCTGATACCAATGTTCCTGAATGCCATCATATCAAACTGTTAAGGTTCTTCTCTCTTGACCATCCTCTGCCTCTTTTCCCTTCCAACTTTCTCATGAAATTAAATTATCTACAAAGAATTAAATAGGTATGATGTATTGGAAACATATTAACACATGCTTAAATTCATGTTTTCAGTGGTTGTTGTATATGAAAAATATGGACTTCGGCTGTCACACTGAGTGGCATTGCAACTTTAGCACAACACTACAAAACAGGTTGCAATCTCCTGCAGGATGAACTCCCTTATAATAGATCATGAAACTCCCTGAACTAAACCATGAAATATTTGCATTATGATGTTTGGTTACTATAAGCCATGATATTCCCCTACATTAAATCATGAAACTCCCATACAGTAGATCATAAAACTACCTTAACTAAACCATGAAATATTTGTATTATGCATCAGTACGTTTGATTACCATGTCATGAAATGTTCTTACCATGAAGTATGACATCTTTTTATGAATTACACCTTCTATAGAGCTGAAGGTAAAGACAGTCCTGTAGTCGATGTTACAGCTCAGATGTGAAATTAACAACATACGCAAATTGTCCCGAAATAATTTCTAGCTTGGGTCTGTGATATCACCATCACATTTTGTAGGCCTGAAGGCACAGTGAAATAGGTGGCAAATCTTTCCCTCACTTACGCATGCAAGATGCCCGAGCATCAAACCCACATCTGACCATTCTCTGGACATGATCAAGGCGGTTTTCTGTCAGTTTCGTGAATACGCATGCTGTGAAATGTTAGGCCTTCTTATACTCTAGGCCATGGCATACTGGAGTTAGGTGACCTATTTCCTTCCTTCTAGCTTTTCCTACCCAAACTGTTCCCTTCCTTCTAGATTTTTCTACCCAAACTGTTCCTTCCTTCTAGATTTTTCTACCCAAACTGTTCCTTCCCTCTAGATTTTTCTACCCAAACTGTTCCTTCCTTCTAGATTTTCCTACCAAACTGTTCCCTTCCTGCTTGCTTTTCCTACCCAAACTGTTCCCTTCCTTCTAGATTTTTCTACCCAAACTGTTCCTTCCTTCTAAATTTTCCTACCAAACTGTTCCCTTCCTGCTTGTTTTTCCTACCTAAACTGTTCCTTCCTTCTAGATTTTTCTACCCAAACTGTTCCTTCCTTCTAGATTTTCCTACCAAACTGTTCCCTTCCTTCTAGATTTTTCTACCCAAACTGTTCCTTCCTTCTAGATTTTTCTACCCAAACTGTTCCTTCCTTCTAGATTTTCCTACCAAACTGTTCCTTCCATCTAGATTTTTCTACCTAAACCATTCCTTCCTTCTAGATTTTTCTACCTAAACCATTCCTTCCTTCTAGATTTTTCTACCCAAACTGTTCCTTCCTTCTGTTCCCTTCCTTCTAGATTTTCCTACCAAACTGTTCCCTTCCTTCTAGATTTTTCTACCCAAACTGTTCCTTCCTTCTAGATTTTTCTACCCAAACTGTTCCTTCCTTCTAGATTTTCCTACCAAACTGTTCCCTTCCTTCTAGATCTTCCTACCCAAACTGTTCCCTTCCTGCTTGCTTTTCCTACCCAAACTGTTCCCTTCCTTCTTGCTTTTCCTAAACAGTTCCCCGAGAATGATCGTGTATGCATTTTGTAAGGCTACGTCGAGCCAGAGTTGTCAGAAAAAAAGAAACCTATCCCTTCTCAGGGAAGCGAACCCTGACCACTGTCTAGGTGAGCAAGCAAGCTAACCACCATACTGACAATAATATATCTTTTTTAGAGGTATTCTGGCTTATTCCCTGAAATATTATTTTATGAATATTCTGGCTTATTCCTTGAAATATAGCTATTTTAGAAGTATTATGGCTTATTCCTCGAAATATGGCTACTTTGTAATTTAATTTTCGCTGAAAAGACCAAAGTTGCTCTATAAACATGACTCCAGAGATTTCTCTGTGGCAGTAATTGTGTCTAGCATATCAGCGTAGGTCAGCAGGGTCGAATTGATAAGAAGAGTGTTCTTAAACATCCGGTGTGCTGAGGTAAGGGGTTCAACTCCTACACCGGACAGTTGGATTAAAATGTTGACCTATCGTCCTTGACCTGGGGACGTAAATTAACAAGTACCCCTGAAGTCGGAGTGGGTTTGCCTGGTGCGAGGGACACTGTTAATAGGGAAAGCTAATCCACGTGTAAAATTTAGTCCAGCGCTACTTGAAGTAGTGTGTATGGACTACACTTGAGTTAAAGCGAGCAAGAGCAAAAATAAAATATCCGCTTTCAATTGGTGTTTAATCATCAACAATCTGAGCCTAATATAAGGCCCTCAAAATGTCTTCATGTTATGTATATGGGATTCATTATCATCATCATGATCGAGTGGCCTGTGCTGTACAGAATGTGCTTCCACAACAGTGGAAATGTCTCCTCTCATAAACCAAATGTTGTGCCTCTGTTGTCGCCTTGTCTAAATTATCTGTAGCATATTTAATCCATTTGCTCTGTGGCCTTCCTCTTCTTTGCTTCCCCGCTACACCTCCCACCACCACAGTTATGTTTTCCAGAGGAGATCAGCAAGGCTGGATGGATACGAGCACTCCTCCTCAAACTTCTGGTGTGCTGATGCTGAGGTAGCAGGTTCAACCTAATGAAATAACCAACAAAATATTTCCCAGACACTCGTGTCTTGTGCAATGCCTAAAATGTTTGATTTTGCTAAATTTTATTTGACTGAACAACCTAATTTCTTCAACATTGAGATTTTGTTGGATAAATATGTTTGCTGTCTTTCTCTACATTGAGTTTTAGTTGGATAGATATGTTTGCTGTCTTCTTCCACATTGAGTCTTTGTTGGATAGATATGTTTGCTGTCTTCCTCTACATCAGTGGTTCTCAACCTTTTGTGGCCCATGCACCCCTTCATCATAGGTTCAGGATGTCATTCCCCCCTTTCGTATTTCCTCCCTATAAATCCTGTTGAGAACCACATTGAGTCTTTGTTGGATAGGTATGTTTGCTGTCTTCCTCTACATTCAGTCTTTGTAGGATAGATCTATTTGTTCTTTTCTTGAACATTGAATCTTTGTTGGATAGATCTGTTTGCTGTCTACTTATTCCAATGAATGTGTGATACTCCATTGTAACACTGCATTCAAAGGCAGAGATGTACTTTTCGGCTGAATTGTTGAATGTCAAAGATTCACATGAAATGACTTCACCAAACATAAGGTCCTCCCTTGTCATGTGTATGAAATTACTTGCCTCTGTGAACGTTTGCCTGCTCAAAATAGAAGGAATAAAATGTCATGACAGAATTACCCATGTGGATTTCATGGAGAGAACTAGACAAATACCAGTGAACCTAGAGGTGAGGAAAAGTCGCTGGTGTTGGATAGGGCATACATTGAGACACCTTGAGAATAGCATAATTAGCCAGGACTTTGTATGGAATCTACGAGGCAAAAGAAATAGAGGAAGATTGAAAAACACACGGAGAAGAGAAGTAGAGACTGAAATTCAAAATTTAGGGAAGACATAGATGAGGCTGCATGGGATAGCTAAGCATACAGCTTGCTTCATGCAGAGTGGCAGGCTTCATTTAAAAAATCAAAGATAGGGAGCATGTATTGAATCTTTTCCCCAGGACATGCCGGTGTGGTGGGGGGCGAAATGAGCGGGTGGACTGATTGGTTGGGTTCTGCACTGTTCGGTAGGGTATTGGTGTATGATAATGTCATGGCCCTTCAGGAGCATGTGTATAGCGTGGAAGAATAGATAGCATAGAGAGAGTGGAGCAGCAGGGAGTGACCAGATGATCTGGCTGACAATCTGTACCTAAAGAAAGGCCAAGTGGACACAATCAAACTGCAACTGGTTCCATTAGTGTTGGGACTCTGCTGTGGGTTGGCGATTAGGATGGAGCAATATGGGAATATCCAAGCGCTCTGATGTCGGTTTTTAACACAACTCAACAGAGCAACTTGTATTGAGTTGGTTCAATGCCTGTGTCCCAAAGGGGAATAACAGGCACAAGAAGAAGAATGGACATGTTAGTTGGGCCAAATATCTTTGTACAGGCTTGCTGCTTGCCTTTTGAGTGAGTTATGATTGTGATTGAGTTCTGTGATTACTTTTATGGCATTTGTGTTCTGTTTATGGTGTTTCCTTTCCTGATTTAATTCATTTATGCACACAATCTGATATTTGTTTTGTATATTTGTTTTATTTTTTATATGTATATATTACATTCATATTATTTCCAACCTCATTGATTGTATTTGTCATTTATATACTTGCTGACCTGTTTGTGTGGCAGAGGGGTATCGAATGTGATTTACAATCCTGTATACTTGCATTTGACATCAGCTGCAGATAATTTGGAAGCAGAACGCCTGTGTTGAGTTTTAACAATGGGATGAGTGTCAGCGTCTTAGATAGCTCGTGTGATTGGGTTCAACTGACAGGTTACACATGTACAAGAGATCGTCAAATCAATGTGTATAGTAATCTATTTAATACATTATATCAATTTGCACAACATTACACTTATAACAATAGTATCGCACAGTGCTCCGTAATATTCTCACGTGTTCACAATTCAAGAATCAGCTCACACTCTAGTACACAGGCTAATCATTGCCACAATCACTCGCATTAGCAAAACACTTGTATCATATATTCGGGTCACTCTCTCTCTCTCTCTCTCAAATAGACATCCTCCCTCAACCACAGTCTCGTCCCGTCTGCCGCTTCATGCTCAAGCCAGTCGTCACGTGGTCCTAGAACTCGTGCCGTTGGATGTCGTCCTGTCCTGCAACCGTCTGTTGATGGTAGGCATCCTACATCTTACCGTCCAAGGTTGAACTGTCCTATCATTCAAGGGCACAGTCCTGTCATTCTACCCCATGTCCTGTCGATACATGGGCGTATAGTCCTGTCCACTCTACCCATACTCTACCCCTATCCTATCTCTGTCCTCTGTCTATGTCCTACCTTTGGGACCCTGACAATGAGGGTCAGTAGTTCAGGAAGCCTGTAAAGGCTATGCAATATAACACTCGCTAAATGGATCCCTGTGTTGCCTTTTTGTGTTATTTGTTGGATGTTGAAGTTTTTTTCTTCTACACCCTTCAGAGCTTGAAGCAGAAAGTTTGACCACTTCACCAAACCTCGCACGCACGCGCGCGCGCACACACACACACACACACCACCCTCCACCACCACCACCACCTCCTCCCCCAACTTGGTTCGGTGCCTGACAGGTGAACCGGTTCAAAATTAGAGACCCTGTCAGCAGCTACTGTTGGCATTGAGGGGTCATTGGCATAACTATTTGGGGTCACTGAGATAACTCTTGGGGGGTAATTGGCATATCTCTTTAGGGTCACTGGGATAACTCTTGGGGAAATTTGGCATAACTCTTTGGGGTCTTTAGGATAACTCTTGGGGTCATTGGCAGAATTGGGGGTCACCAGTACCAAGACAAGGTAGAGTAATAAAGGGGGTGACGGAACAGTTCCAATTAACACTCCTAATGTCATTTTGTTAGAGAAGAGCAATAGCCTTGATCCTTGCTTTGATTCTAATGTATCCCCTCTACTGACAGAGACATGGACCAACCTAGATGGAATCCCAGCCAGTCTATGTGTGCTGTGCTGCACCAGGTTACACCCCAATATGCCTGTTCACGAGTGTTAGATCTTGCACATCCTGCTGGTTCCTTGGCTTGGAGAAGTGAAGGAGAACACTGTAACACGATAGTTAGTTAGTCGACAGATCATCCTCGTTGCACATCGAACCATTCAGTCCATAAGTGCTCGGATCCCCTCCTCAGCAAATCCCGCAGCGTGTAGCGGCTAACGACGCCAGTTCTGTGTTTTATCAATCTTCTTTGGCTTCCTGCGTAGTGTTCTTGTTTGGCCACCCCTCTTTTAATTTGCTGCTCCTGCAGTCTGGCCATTGTTGTAGATTCACAGTCATCACTTGGTTCTCGCAAAAGTTGTAACATGTAACACGATCCTCGTGAACAGATGGAACTGGGTCGAAAGATAACTGTCTGTGCCAAACTCACTGGAAAATATGCAAGCCTTTTCATGGCTAGACAGGGCTTGAGACTTGAGGTAAAACTCAGTTTTTCAGAGCTTCGCAATCAACCAACCAAAGCTAATGTAATATGTTGATACAACTGAGGCGTCATCATCCCGTGGCAAATTAATTTGCAGAATGATGCTCTAATCAGATTTCATGTCATGGTTAGTCAACTCACACGATCACCAGAATCTTGGATCAGCTCTGAGTTCTTGTCCCGGCTATGTTATGTCGCTGACCAAGTCTAACACTAGCTTAGTCTGTACAACACCTGGGGCTATTCACATACTGGCTTCGCAGTCTAGCAAACAAATATTGGCAATACTGGTCTAGATTCCCCCAGAGCATCCCTTAAAAGGATGCCGTGTTTATTTATATGACTCAAGTATTTTGAATGATTAAGTACCATGGGATGATTAATCATCTTAAGCGACTTCCCGTATCTTCCATGACATATATATATATATTGCCGAAATGTTGTCATTGCGTTATAATATGACGTGTCTGCTACCATATTAACTAAGTTATAAATCATTTGAGGTTTCTGCACTGGAGAGGAGGTGAGACCTTCGGTACAGTTATCAAAAGTTACATTATTGTAATATACAAGTAAATGGGAATATTCTTAAACAAGTGAATCGGTACAATTATCTCGGAACAGTGATAACATCTGATAGAAGGTGCATTGAAGAGATTAGAACAAGAATTGCTATGGTGAAGGTAGCCTTTTGCAAGATGGAAAACATACTGACCAATAAAATAATGTCAACTGCGACGAGAAAAAGAGTGTTGAAGTTTAGTTTAGTTTAGTTTAGTTTAGTCGATGGATCAACATCACGGCACACGGGTGTAACCCATAAGTGTTCCGTTCTCCTCCTAACTCAAACGTGAGTTTGGAGAAACTCAGCTCAGTACACGAACTCTGTAGCACCGGCGAGGATCCTGAAATACTTTGGCTAGATTTTTAACTCGAAATTTTGTCAAGGCAGCGCCGTTAGGCTACTCTTTTTCGATTTCCAACTGCCAAGGGATTTTTTATGTGCGCAACAAGTGCTACAAAGAACCTGTACTTCTGTATGGATGTGAAGCGTGGACAACGAGCAGACAGGCTGAAAAACATCTGATGGCTGTGGAAATGTGGTTTCTGAGGAAAGTGCAAAGAATACCACGGACAGACAGAAAAACCAATGACCAAGTCCTACAAGAAACAAATGAAAACTGTAAACTCATTAGAGAAATTAGACAATCACAATTATTTGGCCACGTTATGAAAAGAAATAAATTAGAGAACGTGGTGACAACTGGCACGGTCGAGGGGAAGAGAACAAGGGGAAGGCAGAGAAGTAAATACCTGCATCGTTTGGTCATGTGGCATGGTCCAGACAAGAATACATAGCTGATCACGATACTGGTGATTGAGTAAGATGGCGAAACATTGCATGATTGAGACAAAAACACTGAACTGATCTACGACTCTGGTGATCGTGTGAAATGGTGAAACGTGACTGCCCACGCTTACCGGCATGGCACATGATGAATGAGCATTACTGTATGGTGCAGGAGGTCAGCATGGACGAGTGGATAGAAACGCTCGCTCTTGAACTTCCGGCGTCTGATATCGAGGTAGCGAGTGAAACCCTACACAGGTCATTTGGACTAAAATGTTGACGTCTCGTCCTTGACTTTGGGACGTAAATTACAAGTACCTCAGAAGTCGGAGTGTGTTAACCCGATAACACTGGTAATGCATGAAACTAACCCACACGCAAAAATCAGCCCAGTGCACTCACTTGTAGTTAGTAGCACGTGTAAGAACCATGCTTGAATTCAAAGCAAGTGAACGAAAAGAAAAGTATAGAGCAGAAACATGGACAATGAATAAAAAACATGACGATAAAATTGAAGATTGTGAAATGTAGTTATATAGACGAAAGGAAGGATATCGTGGAAGGAGAAACAACAACTTATTACAAGAATTCGGCTTGACGAACGCATTGCTGAATGACATCAAGGGCCAAAGGATTCTTCGGCGAGGTAATATTCTTTTTTTTTTTTTTGCGCTCGCTACTTTGAACTCAAGTGTAGTCCATACACACTATTTATAGTAGTGATGGGCTGAATTTTGCGCATGGGTTAGCTTTCCCTATTAACAGTGTCCTTCGCTGTCAGAGGTACTTGTAATTAACGTCCCCAAGTCAAGGACGACAGGTCAACATTTTATTCCAGCTGCCCGGTGTAGGGGTTGAACCGCTTACCTCGGCATCAGCACACCGGATGTTTAAGAACATGTGTTCTTATCTATGCAGACATGCGGAGTAACGGTATAATTGAATCAAATAAGGGATGTACTATATTTGAAGACTCAGTGGAGGGAGCCAATACTAAAGAACAAACATGTATCAATAACTACTAAGAAAGCACTTTACAGCACAATCTTCCTACCAACTCTATGTTACCAATGCCAAACCTGGACAATGACAGAAAAAGAGAAATGAGATTCCTGAGAAGAATACTCAATGATCAAGAAGAGATAAGATCAAAAATGAAGAAATCAGGACTAAAGTGGGGGTTACAGCTGCACAAGATTTTATTAGAAAGCAGCAAGTCAAATGGTTTGGTCATACAAGTAGGTTACCAACTAACAGTAACAGTATACCACAACAAGCAAGGATGTTCAAATCAGAGGGAAGCAGAGGAAGAGGCCGACCACGTAAACGATAGACGCAGGGAATAACAGAGTCCATGGGAATATCGATACATGAAGCCCATAAGTGGGCACTCTCCCACTGTTTATACTTCACCTCGACACCGCAAGGTACAAGAAGAACATGATGAGATGATGAGTGGAGGGAGCGCGTACAAGGGAGACAAACGTTACGTGTGGGTAGACAGCATGAAGAGATGGATTGGAAGAAACCTAAATGAGTGCAACTTGAAGACACAGGGCAAAATACGACATGTCTAGGCAAACTTTCTGGCCTAGAGAATCAACCGTGGAGAATAAACTCTGTGGACCACTGTTAAGTTTTTTTTAAAAACTGAGTGAACTAACAAAAGACATTAAAATTAATACAAGAAACAACATTGCAGTTAATTAGGCAAATTTCAAGTGAACGAAAGGAAAAGAAGAAGACAGAGGTTGAAGACCTATTACAGCCGACCCCCCAATGCGCAGACGACACATGATGATATTGAGTTGACCGTTAATTTTTTTTTTCCATTCATTATTACGAGTATTGAACAATGCCTATGAACTTATTTCTCATGTTATTTTTATTGCATCAATGATTCCCTGGTGATTGATCATCATCAGCGGCGATTGATATTTCAGTATTTTTTATTAATCGGCTAGCTTTATGGGTCAAACTACTGAACGTAAACTTGCCAAGACATAAACAACAGCAGTAAAATGCTGGTGTTGACAGCGATGTCCTGTAAATATGATATGGGGAAAACCAACGTTATAGGTGGCGGGATCGGGGTATTCCCTATCAAAGGAGAAGTAAGGTGCCTCTTTCCCTCCGATGGTCTACGGGACACCCATTGGTAAGGAGGAATACATGTAAAGCCCCCTAATAGGGTAACATAAAACTATGGAAGCAGGTGGTGAATAAATCTGGGGTTCGATGTACAATGATGATGATCTGCTGACTAACTGTACACACAATCACAAGGATGTTCAAACACAAACACAATTGTGATTCAACGGGCAAGACGGCGTTTACCTGCAAAGCGTTGTGGAACGTAATGAGCACGGCAAGGCACGTAGAGCGCCCTGGTCATCCACTGCACCTGTATTCGTCTCCAATCGTCTCGACTTGTCTTGCCACTGGACTCAGATGGACTCAGGCGAGAGAGTGAGGTCGACGAATTGCGCAACTCTTCCTCACTTTAATCCAAGTCATCGCGCAAGTCATTCTTCATCCAACGTCACATATCACCTTCAAGCCCTGTGGCGAGCGGCAAAGCGGCAGGCGTGGGTACGCTGGCAGCCGTAGTCGCAGACCTGCACACAGGCGGCTCAGGCCATATGGTCGCCTTCTACTGACCGGAGCAGCAGTGGGATTCGGCAGCCCCCTGAGCGACTGAGCAGCCCTCTATAGGAACACACTGCTCACCTCCATAGCATGAGGAAGGGGCTAGAAAAGGTGCCCTAAACATTGTCTGCTTCATCGCTACCTAACCAGCTAGCCGCGGTTGGTGGGTACCCTAACTGCGGTCGACATACAAAGAAAGATAAAACAAGCAAAGCTAAAAGAGTAAACTATATTCCCTTAACAATTGGAACTTGAAATGTACGCACCCTACTTGACAGAGACGGCGCGTTGGGTTCAGAGAGACGAACAGCACTGATTGGGAGAGAGCTGGGCAGGTACAACATCGACATTGCAGCCTTGAGCGAGACACGACTTGCAGAAGAAGGCCAAATCTGTGAAATTGGTGCCGGCTACACATTTTTCTGGAGTGGAAGGAAAAGCGAGGAAAGACGCCAATCCGGTGTGGGATTTGCCATTAAGTCGGCCCTGGTCGGCAAATTAGCTGGATTTCCAAAGGCTATAAACGACAGGCTCATGACGATGAAGTTGCCTCTGCTGAATGGAAGGAAGCACGCAACCATTGTGAGTGTCTACGCACCAACTATGACCAACGAAGATGATGTCAAGAACAAGTTCTATGAGGACCTGCACAATGTATTAACATCTGTTCCCAAAGGAGACAAACTTATACTCCTTGGGGATTTCAATGCCAGAGTAGGCACGGACACCACCTCTTGGAGTGGCATTATTGGAAAGCATGGAGTCGGAAATTGTAACAGCAATGGACTCCGCCTCCTTCAGACATGTGCCGAACATGATCTCCTGATTACGAACACAATTTTCCGTCTCCCCATGAGAAATAGGACATCGTGGATGCACCCTCGCTCGAAACACTGGCACCTCATTGACTATGTCATCGTCAGGAGGAGTGACAGACAAGACGTTCGAGTGACAAAATCCATGTGTGGTGCCGAATGTTGGACAGACCATCGTCTCATTGTCTCGAAAATGAACATCCACATCAGGCCACCACGGCGTCCTCAAGGGGCGAAAATGCAAACAAAGCTAAATGTCACCCGCCTAAACAGCAAGAAAATGCAGCAGTCGTTTGAAAATATGCTGGAAGACCGCCTCAAGCCCAATGCTGAATCTAAACAGGATACAGAAATAGAATGGAGAGCCCTAAAGGACACAATTTACAACACTGCTATGGAAATCCTGGGTCCAGCCCCCCGAAAGCATAAAGACTGGTTTGATGAAAATTCCGAAGACATCAACCAATTGCTGGCCGAGAAACATCTTCTCCTCAAGGCACATTTGAATGACCCAAAGTCAACATCAAAAAAAGATGCTTTCAAGAACATTCAGAGAGTAGTGCAGCAGAAACTTCGGCACATGCGGGACTCCTGGCTGAGCAGCAAAGCTGATGAAATTCAGGGCTTTGCTGACAGACACGACATGAAAAACTTCTACGACTCACTGAAAGCGGTCTATGGTCCTTCATCACCAGGCATAGTTCCCCTCCTCAGTGCAGATGGGGGAACATTGGTCACCGATAAGAAAGAAATCCTCCAACGCTGGGCAGAGCATTTCAGCAAAATCTTAAATGCAACTTCCTTCTTCGATGATGAAACCATCAACTGCCTTCCTCAAGTTCCCACAAATGAGACTCTTGATGACCTGCCAACCATAGTGGAAATAAACAAAGCCATCCAGCAACTCTCCAGCGGCAAGGCACCTGGTCCTGACTCCATCCCAGCAGAGATATACAAGGCAGGTGGGCCGGTCCTAACAGAGCAGCTTCACCAAGTCTTCACAAACATATGGATGAACGAGACCATGCCACAAGATTTCAAGGACGCGTCAATAGTCCACCTTTACAAACGTAAAGGAAACCGCCAATCCTGTGACAACCACCGAGGCATCTCCTTGCTTTCAATTGCAGGGAAGATACTCGCCAGAATTCTTCTCAATCGCCTCACAGCCCATCTCGATCAAGGTCTTCTTCCTGAGAGTCAATGTGGCTTCAGAAAAGAACGTGGAACTGTTGACATGATTTTCGCTGCAAGAGAAATGTCAGGAACAGAACTACGAAATGTTCTCCACTTTCATTGACCTTACCAAGGCTTTTGATACAGTCAGCAGAGAAGGACTGTGGAAGATTATGGCAAAATATGGCTTAGATCATAGACTAAGTGTTGTGGACAAATTCACCTATCTTGGCAGCACTGTGTCACAAGCTGCCACAATCGATGACGAAGTGAATGCAAGAATCTCCAAGGCCAGTGCAGCCTTTGGCAGACTGTACAAGAATGTATGGGACAGAACTGGAATAAGCCTGCAAACAAAGCTAAAAGTCTACAAAGCAGTTGTATTATCCACACTGCTATATGCTTGTGAAACCTGGACTGTTTATCAGCGACACGCTAGGAAATTAAACCACTTCCACACAGTCTGCTTAAGGAAGCTACTGAAGATTAAATGGCAAGACAAGATTCCAGACACTGAAGTCCTAGAAAGAGCATCCATACCCAGTATCCACACTCTACTGATGAAGAATCAGATTCGCTGGGCTATTCACTTGACTCGCATGCCAGATCACAGGCTCCCTAAACGAATTTTTTACAGCGAACTGCGTTGTGGTAAACGCTCCCAAGGTGGCCAGAGGAAACGTTTTAAAGACACTCTGAAAATCTCACTGAATGCTTTTGGAATTCATCATGACACCTGGGAGGCTGCAGCCAGAGACCGAAATTCGTGGCGTGCATCATTGCGCAAAGGTGCAGTCATATGTGAGGCAACCAGGACTGCAAGAGCTGTGAAGAAAAGGCAGGACAGAAAAACCACTGCAGGAAATCCTCCTCCAGAGACGTCAAGCATTCTTTGCCCACATTGTCAAAGAACATTTCGAGCCAAAATAGGCCTTATCAGCCATCTTAGAACCCACGGCTCCACACCTTCAACCCCACTGGATGAAATGAATGGTCATCATCATTTTTGATGGACAAACAACAACACACACAATCCCAAAGACCTCTGATCACGTTTGCCTTATCAGGCAAGATTGGTGGCTCAAGAGCAAGAGGAGGACAAAGAGATACATATTATGAATGGCTTGGTCACATGGCATAATCCTGACAAAAACGAAGCTGATTCAAGATTGGTGATGGTGATCGTGAGGAATGACGAATCATATTCTCGCATGGCACAGGATGGTGATGAACTTCTGGTGAAGTTAGCCAGAAATCTGGCTAAAAATAGCTACACTGGCAACCCTCCTTTTGGCTACATTAGCCTTTGGGCAGAATTTTAGTCAACAAAGACTGAACTGAAATGGGGAATCGGGGGAATCAATTTTCTAAAACAATTCATATATAATATTAACTTTTAAGACAAAAATAAATTATATCATGCAGTATAATATATACTTGTTATTTAAAGATATTTTGAGTCTTCATGCTTCATCTACATGTTTAAAAAAAAAAAAATTCAAATAAATGAAGCACATTTGGCAACTGGAATCTACCTAAAAGTGCCTTGTGTCTGCTGTCTCAGCAGCAGGAGAGTTTTCTGTAAACTGGGATAGTCTTCATATTTTCACGATGACGACGAAACATTCCGTTCTCTTTGTTTGTTTGGGTATGCGTGTTATTTTATTTTAACATTAAATTCGTTGAAAGTATAATAATATGCGTTTTAGTATAGTGAATTAAATAAAACACACACAGAAGCCACAAACAAAAGTTTGCACGATTTATAATTTTATTGCCTGGCATAATTCGCTGCATATCGTCAGGTATAGAGTTATATATCATATGAATTGAATAAATACATGATTTATAGTATTTATACGTGATTTAAGTCACAACGGCAGTTGTAAGTAAGCAGAAATATTAATTTATTTAGTGTGTGAATAGCTGTCATCAGTATAGGATATTAAATTATTAATAATACTGTGATGGTCTCTCCCGTGTGTTGCCGGGGCCCATAAGGGAAGCAAAGAATAGCAACACTGTAGCCTACCATGCATGTCGTAAGAGGGGACTATAGAGGCTATGGTTCCGTCGCCCTGCTACTGAGAGTGCGTGGTGCGACGCTGTGAGTTTCGTGTGAAATGCTTTTGAATCTGCCCGAGGTTTTTTGGAATGTGACTGCATGTTCGGAGTGATGGCAGCTGGCTATGCCCCAGAGTTGACCGGTTTTTGCCTTATGCAGAAATGCATGGCTGCTGGACTTCTGGTTGACTGCCACTGCCATCGACGATGAACTGTATTTTTGTGGACTGTGTGGGTGAACATCTAGGAAACATCCAGATGGGAAAATGACTGTCGATTCCATCAGAGATAAACTGGATGTTTCGTGGGGGACTATTGTGTTGACATTCTGGTGGCGGCATTATGCACAGTGTATCTGTGCGGGCTGTTGTTTGTCGAGACTCCTGTCTTTTCCACTTTTCACATTGGGCAGTGGGGAGCGTTTTATGTGATATTCGCTGGCACAGGAACGGAGCATAATGGGGACAACCCGTTGCTGTGAAGTTGGAACCGCGACTAACTAACTGTGATGGTCTAGTATTTGTACAGTCCTTCATTTCTCACCCCTCTATGGTACCCATCTTTCAATAGACTCATCTTGTAGCTGTGCAGAGCATTTCTCTGATCACACTCCACATCACCAGTTCTCTCACACGGTGTATTTTCAAGTCTAGGGTGTCTTTCATGTCCCATGTCTACTGTTGTATGTGTTGGCTCCTACCTTATCTTCTAGAAACCATCTCTTCATTACTGAAGGGGTTTGAAGTCAAGAATAAAGACTTCAAGGCATCGAGTATCATTCCATCAGGTTCGACCTCTTTCAGAGGCCTGCTGAAAGTGTTGCACAAAGCACAAATTCTGTAACTCCAGCGATGACATCCAGAAATCTCCAAGAAAATTGAATTCTTGAAGTGAATGGGGAGTCCGATAACGAACCCTCTATCTTCGGAGTGATAGACAGGCGGCTTAACCGGAGACCCCCATCTGTTCTTTCTTAACCATTCAGCACCGTACTTACAGTTTGGCTGGGATTAGGTACAGGATCGTAATGTTTCTTCAACAGGTTTTAGGTGTCATTGGCAGGAGAGGGAATTCTATTAGGATCACAGCAAAGCTAAAGGAGTTTGCTGCCTACCCTGATGACATTAGGAACTGTGTCTCATCCCCGCTATTACTTTACCTTGTCTCAGAAGAGGGACTACTGTATCCCAATGACCCCAAGAGTTATGTCAGCGGTGGCCGATGACAGGGTCTCCAATGTCAAATAGGTTCACAGTTAGGGGCAGGACTAAGTGACAGGGTCAGGTCTGATGAAGTGGTCAAACCATCTGTTTATCAACCTGAAGGTCGTGGGTTTGATGTGGCCAAAGTTTTTACATTTCTGAGACATGATGTTTTGTTTTATGAGCCTGTGCACTTCCATGTTCAGATTGCATAGGATGTTTGTTTTTTCCCATTAGGGGACTATCTTTACTTATTGACATTTAAAGTTCACTGTTAGAAGCTTTAGTAATACAAACACCGGTGTATTATTCTTTTCTCTCAGGTACTTACTTACTTAACTTTTGTCGCAGGTAATATTTGTAGGTCAACAATGGCAGAGGGAGTATTTGAGCACCTGGTCAAACAGAGAGGACTTCAAGATGAGGTTTGTTGATTCAGACATCCTCCTCTTTACCGTTAACATAAGTCTTCCTCTTCTTCTGCTTGTCACCCTGCAGTGGAGTATATGCCCTCAATCAACCCACACCAAGCCCGTTGTAGATTTACTCACAATGTGTTGGCTTTTACACCTACAGTTTTCTAGTTGGTGAGTTGGCCAGTCCTGCAGGGTCTGTCTCTTTAGACAAAGACTAAAAGAGTCAACCATACACAAACCAGCGGAAGGCAAGGGGAAACTACCGCTATATTTCCCCAAGATAATCATACTTCGAAATGCATCACTGAGATGAACAGAATAGGACAAGCAAAGACTGCATTCTTTTAAATGAGGAACTTTTCATGCAATAAGTCACTATGTCCTTGAAAGTTAGAAAAAGAGTTCTTGCATGTTACATAAAACCAGCTTTAACATCGGTTGCGAATTCTGGACAATTAGTAAACAGGCGGAAAAATCCCTGGAAGCCTTAGAGATGTGGTTTTATAGAAGAATGCTGAAAATTAATTAGACAGCCAAAATGAGCAATCATGATGTTTTAAGGGAACCTGAGTTGCGAAGACAACTTATCACAAACATCAGAAAGAGGCAGTTATAATTTTTTGACCACATTATGAAAAGACAAAAACTGGAACATGCTGTGACAGCTGGAAAGATTTGTGGAAGAGAGATAGAGGAAGATAGCATGAGAAGATTCTTGACAGTCTGGTGTCATGGCACGGAAGGGAGTCAACACATGAAATGATCCATGACGTCGGAGATCACAATTTGTGGTGAGGCATGATCGCCCATGCCAGCCAGCAAGGCACTGGATGATGATGAGGTGGCCAATTCCATGCCAACTCTCCTTAGTCACCATTGGTAACATGCGTGGTAGGTTAGTAGGTTACAGGGTTACTAGCAGCAGCAGTGGTGGCATCGTCGTCGCTGTCGTCATCATACTCTGAAGATCTCACTCAAAGCTTTTGAAATTCATCACGGCACTTGGGAGACTGCTGCCAAAGACTGAAATTCGAGGCGTAAATCATTATTATGCAAGGGTATAGTCACTTGTGAAGCAAACAGGACTGCAAGAACTGTGATAAAAAGACTGGACAAAAAAACCACTGCAGGAGATCTCCTCCTGGAACATCAAGGATTCTTTGCCCACACTATCAAAGAACATTTCGAGCCAAATAGGCCTTACCAGCCATCTTAGAACTCACATCATGGCTCCAAACTTTCAACCCAACTGGATGAAATCATTGTTCTTTATGGACAAACACCACCTGTAGTAGTAGTCATAGCATAGTTGTCATACGGTTAATTTCATAGCAAGGAGTTGCTCCATAATTGCTCTGTTCCTGTGCCAGTGGAAACCACACGACATGCTAATCATTGTCCCGTGTAAACACCTGAAGGAAACAAGCCGTCCTTCACATGAAAATGCAGTTCATTGTTGAAGAAGACAGCTGCTTGAGCAAACCATAGCAGCTGCAGTGTTGCTATTCTTTCCTTAAGTGTCTCGTTAACACAGTTTATATAAGTAATTACTAGTTTTGTTTTTTAATTCAGTTTCAGTCTAAGCCTTGGGAGGTTAAAAACAGTTGACTGTGGCACATGTACATATCTTACAGCCTTTGTAGCCGAAGTCAGTTCTGATTATGCCAGAGTTTGTGGTAATGAGAGAGATAGAGGGGGAGGGAGGAAGATAGAGAGAGGAGGAGGAGAGAGAGTCTTCTGATCTCTACTTTTTCCTTCTACTTCTGTGAGCACCAGTCATGACTTGTGAATGTGTTTATATTCTGTCTTTTACACCGAGTACTCGATGCCTTTACAGTGGGTGATTGATAGTGCTGGCACAGGCAGCTGGCATGTTGGCTACCCTCCCGATGACAGAACCATGAAAGTGTTGAAGAAAAACGGTGTCCTTGGTTACAAACATACAGGACGACTTGTAAGTACTTTCATAGTTGTATACTTTGAATTGTGATTGTTCATATTATTTTTTGTGTTGGTGTTTTACATTTGTGGTTGTATTTGATATTCGGAATTTATGAGTGTAGTTGGATATTCTAAATTTATGGGTGTATTGGATATTTTAAATTTATGGGTGTAGTTGGGTATTCTAAATTTGTGGTTGTTTTTGATATACAGATTTGTGGTAGTACTTTAATATATAAATTTATGGTAGTACTTGATATACACATTTATGGCAGTACTTTGATAGACGGATTTATAATAAATTTATTTATATATTAAGTTCTAGTACCTTGATATACAAATTTATGGTAGTACTTTGATAGACAGATTTGTGGTTGTACTTTGATATACAAATTTATGGTAGTACTTTGATTGACAAATTTATGGTTGTACTTTGATATACAGATATGTGGTTGATATTCTAAATTTGTTGTTTACTGAATGCAAGCATTGAGACTGAACATCGGTGTGTCCATGAAGAGCAGTACACCAAGTGCATGAATAAGGAGCCATGTCCATCACAGTAAGACTGGAACAGTTGGTCCCCGTACACTGACATATTTACTATAGATGGGTTCCATGTGCAGTGATGATAATCTTAATAAAACTGAACTAAATACTAAACAAGACAGTTGCCAGAACACACATATAAGTGGAAAGATGCCTCAGAACAGGAAATAATTGATTACGCAAACACATGTATGCAAAATTCAAGATTGGTGAATCAGTCATGTGCACATGTGGATTGGGAAGACAACAGATCACATACTTCAATGCTGCCCCGAATATGACATAACCAGGCAAACTTTCTGGCCTAGAGAAACAACAGTGGCAGATAAACTTTATGGACCACTCAGTGAACCTAATAAGACAGTGAAGTTCTTACAGGAGACAACATTGCAGATATAGACATTAAATTTCAAGCTAAGAAAAGGAGGAGGAGGAGGAAAAACTAAACAGTACAAAGATATCTACATCACAAGATAGAAGAGAAAAGACTAAACAATACTAAGATATGTCTACACCACAAGATAGATGATGAATGACAATGAATGAACGGATGTTTTTGTCATGTTAAACTTGTATGTAAACGTCACAGATTGAAATCACTTTATTCTGGAACAGATAACAGAGGATGACTTTACTACCTTTGAGTATATATTTGGAATGGATCATGAAAACATAGCGTACGTACACTCATGTTTATATGTCATGTGTGGTATAAATATTTTGTGGTAATATTTTCCTCCATCCACTGTCAACAGGATTGTTAAACACATTTAGTTCATCGAAACAATACCTATGCATAAAACAAGTGTTAAAAGTTAGTTGCACGTCCTCTACAGGATGTTGCAGTCAACCCCAGCAGTTTTAGGATGCACATAACTTCACAAAGAACAACATAAGTACTTGAAGGCAGGTTAACAAATGTACTATAACTTCATATAGAAGAACAAATATACCAGAAAATGGGTTAACAAATATTACATATAGAGTGCAGAAAACACACACAATATAACTAAGAAGCTTGATGGATAAATAATAAACACACAGTCATGTTTTGATCAGTCTTATCAACAGAACAGAACAATTTAAAATACATAAATGAACCACAGAAATGTGAACTTCTCGAGGCTCTAGCCCATTCCAGGGAAATGAAAGTCTGGACAAGAGCCTAGGGAAGTACACATTTGTATTGTTCATTTATATATTTTAATCATTTTGTTCTTGTTTCATTGGTAAAGACTGATTTTGGGTATGTTTTTTTTTTTATTCATCCGTCAAGCTTATTCCAATTTTTGTTTACCCACCATTACAAGCTCACCAGCTGTAAACTCCTTGTATGGATAACAAATATTTGTTTCCCACAGAACACCACTTACACTAGACTGCAGGCTAACACATGTTCTGTTACTAATTTCCCTGAGAAAAGGTAGAAAAGTTGACAAATTTGACGTGTTATAATATCCCTTGTAATTCTTTCAGGGACATCACAGAACTAGCCCCGGCTAACAGTACAGCCAAAGTTTCCTTGTTAGGAGAATTTGACCCACAGAAGGAACTCATCATAGAAGATCCCTACTTTGCAGTTGTAAGTGATCATTTTAAACGTTCATCAAATGCAAGTCCGCATGACCGAATGGATAAGAACGCGTGTTCTTAAACATCCGGTGTGCTGATGTCGAGGTAAGCGATTCATCCCTTACACCGGACAGCTGGACTAAAATGTTGACCTGAGGACGTTAATTACAAGTACTTTTGAAGTCGGAGTGGGTTCGCCTGATGGCGAGGGACACTGTTAATAGGGAAAGCTAACCCACATGCAATATTTGATCAATCACTACTATAAATAGTGTGTATGGACCACGCTTGAGTTCAAAGCGAGCGAGCGAATAAAAAAAAAAGTTCATCATATCTTCCACTTTTCCCCGACAAGTATTGTAGGGTGGAATAGTTGATGTTCCAGCACCTGATGGGTGGCACTGGATAATGTCATTCTGTATGACTGTACAATGTCTTTGATGCTATCAATCTATTTACTTCTCAGACGCCCTCTTGCTCTCAGATAAGATTTTATTTCATGCAGCACCAGTGCTGGTAAATGATGGTGTTGCATTCTAATGGGATGGCCGAACCATTTTCTCTTTTGCCTTCCAGTATACGCTGCACAAAGTTTTGATCCCACTGTCTGTCTGATAACATCATTTCTTACTCAATCTCGGGTGGTTAAGCTGGCATCTCTTCTCAGGCATCTCATCTCGTCGGTGCTGATTTTGCATATTTGTGATTTAGATGTCCAAGTTGGTATGAATATGCTATTTATTGTCAGTAATTTTGCGGATATAGGTATATTTGATTATTTCAGTATTGATGTCGGTTTATATGTAAGCGTACTTGCCTTTTGACATCTGATTTTGATTTATCAGTCTATTCTGCCATCATAATTCCTAGAATTTAAATTCTTCAATCCCCGGGATGGTTAACCCGGTCAACAAATGCCCGCAGAAGTCAGATGTGTCGGCCTAACGGTGCAAGAACGCAGCTTTGCTGTAAACAGGCACAACGCAATCACATCCGGAAAAAAAAAACTCTGGATGAACGCAGAAGAAGAAGAAGAAGAAGAAATTCTTCAATTATAACTTTAGAATGATTCTCTCTTTCTTGTACCTGATGATAAGTTTAGGATGATTCTCTCTTCCATGTACCTGACTGTAATTTTAGGATGATTCTCTCTTCCTTGTACCTGATGATAAGTTTAGGATGATTCTCTCTTCCATGTACCTGACTGTAACTTTAATTTGATTCTCTCTTTCTTGAACCTGATGATAAGTTTAGGATGATTCTCTCTTCCATGTACCTAACTTTAGAATGATTTTCTCTTTCTTGTATCAGATGATAAGTTTAGGATGATTCTCTCTTCCATGTACCTGACTGTAACTTTAGAATGATTTTCTCTTTCTTGTACCAGATGATAAGTTTAGGATGATTCTCTCTTCCATGTACCTGACTATAACTTTAGAATGATTCTTTCTTTCTTGTACCTGATGATAAGTTTAGGATGATTCTTTCTTCCATGTACCTGACTGTAATTTTAGGATGATTCTCTCTTCCTTGTACCTGATGATAAGTTTAGGATGATTCTCTCTTCCATGTACCTGACTGTAATTTTAGGATGATTCTCTCTTTCTTGTACCTGATAAGTTTAGGATGATTCTCTCGTCTATGTACCTGACTGTAACTTTAGAATGATTCTCTTTCTTGTACCTGAAGATAAGTTTAGGATGATTCTCTCTTCCATGTACCTGACTGTAACTTTAGAAGATTTTCTCGTTCTTGTACCAGATGATAAGTTTAGGATGATTCTCTCTTCCATGTACCTGACTGTAACTTTAGAATGATTCTCTCTTTCTTGTACCTGATGATACGTTTAGGATTATTCTCTCTTTCTTGTACCTGATAAGTTTAGGATGATTCTCTCTTCCATGTGCCTGACTGTAACTTTAGAATGATTCTTTCTTGTACCTGATGATAAGTTTAGGATGATTCTCTCTTCCATGTACCTGACTGTAACTTTAGAATGATTCTCTCTTTTTTTTACCTGATGATAAGTTTAGGATGATTCTCTCTTCCATGTACCTGACTATAACTTTAGAATGATTCTTTCTTTCTTGTACCTGATGATAAGTTTAGGATGATTCTCTCATTCTTGAACATGATGATAAGTTTAGGATGATTCTCTCTTCCATGTACTTGACTATAACTTTAGGCAATGAATGAATCACCCAAATAAACGAGAAGTAGATTGTGAGCTTTACTAAAACACGACTACAAGAGACAAATTGGACGTTGCGGCCAAAGCCTTCGTCAGCACAGGACAAACAAATACAAACCAACACAAAACTACATGAAACACACTATGACAATATTAAACTATTAAACTAATTAAAATAAAATGTACTCATCTGAATACTGTGTCCTAGCTTGGAAGGTCTGACACACGTAGGGCGCCAGTGGATCAATAGACCGGATGTATGGTACACGGGTCAAAGGTCAAGCGGGAAGGGAGTGGGGTGGAGACGCGCCCATGTGTGCGGAAAAGTGAAATTAGAGACCGGCAAAGATGTTACGGACTCGGATGACAATTAGCAATTATCGTTAAGCGCTCGAAACACAGCTGCGGAAACCTATACAGTGTTAGTACACACAGAGAGGCATGAGTGGCGGTCGTTCAGAAAATGATGGCAAAACACCGAACGTAAATCCGCCAAGAGAGTTGACTGTGATGTCATACAAAGGATCTGCACATACCCAGATGGTGGACTGTAAGCTAGGGGTGGGTGGGGTGGGGTGGGAAGTTAAATGAAGCTGTGTTGGACATTAAGGCCATGAGGGGAGAGTGTGCCCAACTGGAAGATGAGACGGTGTTCCAATGTCTTCCGATCTCGTTCGTGGGATGCGCATGATTTGATGGCCGTGACCTGTATGTCGGCTACGCCATGGTGGTCAGGACTGTTGAAATGTCGGATTTACGTTCGGTGTTTTGCCATCATTTTCTGAACGACCGCCACTCATGCCTCTCTGTGTGTACTAACACTGTATAGGTTTCCGCAGCTGTGTTTCGAGCGCTTAACGATAATTGCTAATTGTCATCCGCGTCCGTAACATCTTTGCCGGTCTCTAATTTCACTTTTCCGCACACATGGGCGCGTCTCCACCCCACTCCCTTCCCGCTTGACCTTTGACCCGTGTACCATACATCCGGTCTATTGATCCACTGGCGCCCTACGTGTGTCAGACCTTCCAAGCTAGGACACAGTATTCAGATGAGTACATTTTATTTTAATTAGTTTAATAGTTTAATATTGTCATAGTGTGTTTCATGTAGTTTTGTGTTGGTTTGTATTTGTTTGTCCTGTGCTGACGAAGGCTTTGGCCGCAACGTCCAATTTGTCTCTTGTAGTCGTGTTTTAGTAAAGCTCACAATCTACTTCTCGTTTATTTGGGTGATTCATTCATTGCCTTTTTAAGCTTTACTGCAGTTCACCTCATTCTTGACTATAACTTTAGAATGATTCTCTCTTTCTGGTACCTGATGATAAGTTTAGGATGTTTCTCTCTTCCATGTACCTGACTATAACTTTAGAATGATTCTCTCTTTCATGTACCTGATGATAAGTTTAGAATGATTCTCTTTCTTGTATCTGATGATAAGTTTAGGATGATTCTCTCTTTCTGGTACCTGATGATAAGTTTAGGATGTTTCTCTCTTCCATGTACCTGACTATAACTTTAGAATGATTCTCTCTTTCTTGTACCTGATGATAAGTTTAGGATGATTCTATCTTCCTTGTACTTGACAATAAGGTTTTCTAATCTCCTCAGAGTCACAACAAGAATGCCTTCAACGAAGTTTATGACCAGTGTTTAAGATGCTGTACAGCCTTCCTAGATGCAGTGTCAGACAAATGAGACTGCAAGCATTGGACAACCTTGTTGCAATGACTTATCCAAGACTTCTTATTGGAGATACAAATGTAGGACAAGAACAGAACAAGAATGAGAGGCAGTGTCTTGATTGTACAGTGGGACAAGTGTTAACATCTAATTCCGTATGTCTCATGAAAGAGTGGACTAAAAATATACTGTGGACAATAACATATTGAGACTAACAGTAATGAAGACACAAGTAATATATTGCACAATTTATTTTTGCTGTATCTATCTCAAGATAGTTGTAAAGTGATTGTCAAGACATGCTTGTCCCTTTAAAACTACTGTGTTGACAGTGGGACATATGACAATGTGTTTTGAATATTTCTGTTAGAAAAGATTCATTACGCTACATAGTTACGCGTTGAACTTTATCCTGTAGTATGTACCTCACGAGATGCAGTGAAATATGAGAGGCAATAACCTGTGCTATATATTGTTTCAGTATTAAAATTAACATCAGGAAAACATTGTTTTGACTAACAGCAATGTTTGACAACAAAATGAGATTGGGGGTCATTTTAGAAATAAGACAGTGTCAAGATTTATTTGGGCATGTTATGAGGAAATAAACTGGGAAACTTAGTGACAGTTGGCAAGATTTATGGGGAAAACAGAGAGGTAAATATCTGGGTGGCTTTGCCACATGAGAGCCAAGGTAGCCTGGCAGCTAGATTGTTTGCCCATCCGTACGGCGGTCTAGGGTTTCTTCTTCTTCTTCTGCGTTCATCGTTTTTTTTTTTCGGATGTGATTGTGTTGTGCCTGTTTACAGCAAAGCTGCGTTCTTGCGCCATTAGGCCGACACATCTGACTTCTGCGGGCATTTTTTGACCGGTTTAACCATCCTGGGGGTCTAGGGTTTGATCGGTGTAGATTCAAATTGTAGAAATTGACCTGCTCCCATGTCGACCCAGCCTAAAACTGGTGCCAAGAAATGTCTTGGGGAAATAAAGGTGGCCAGTGTTCTGCAGGCCACATCAGACACCAAGTGCTGTTTGGTCTATAGAAATATGGGTCTAGCTGATTGTGCTCGATATGCCTCTACTTACTTGGCCTTATGGCACAACTCTGAGACTGGAGATCTGGTACACCATGACCACCCACAATTACCTGCATGGCACATGATGATGATAGAGAATTAGGCATTCAGCGGCTAAGTCTGAACATTTCAGTGGTAACAGTCTTGCTGCTCTGTTTCTGTCATGTTTAAGTGTCAGAAGTATGTGAGGTAACTGTCTTGTGACAATATAGTTACATGGCCAAACCATTTGCTGTTGTTTAATATACACATGCATTTTTAATGACTGGGGTTTTTGAAAATATTGCCGTTCCAAGTTTTGTATTTACCTTTTATGTTGCATGAATTCCACAGAGGGTGAATACAAAACTTGGAACGGCAGTATTTACAAAAACCCCAGTCATTAAAAATACACTCTATAGACTAACACTGTCCCTGCTTACTTCCTGATAATAGTTTCTGATTTTGTCTCTTGTTAAATTTTAAAATTATTGTAAATATTTTATTTTTGTTTTGTTTCAATTTCCCCTTTGCTCATGAAGTTGATGTGACTAAAACTCCACGTCAATTGTTTGTATGTTCTCGTATGGTCTATGCCATGAGGCACTGGATTTCATGTCTGTCCACAGCCTTCTGTCTTCTTGTGTACTGCTGTTAATGTCTTATTTTTTTTTGTTTTGTTTTTTAAAATATACTGACACTTTTATGGAGACATTTCATATCTGAAACAATTAAAAAAAATTAAGCATTGATGGTCTTCACCTGGAGAATGTGAAAGGTTGAGAGTTGAAGGTCACTTGTCTTAGTTGCCACAATGGTGTACAGGTTGATTCTTTTAAATTGTATTTTATGTGAAGATAATATATCATTACTAGAGTTTGAATGTCTTGTCTACAGATTTCTGGTTTTCCCCCTGAACCTCTCGTCCATCTACTTATTAAACACAGAATGACAAACTAGAACATCAAGAGCTGAATGTTCAACATTTATTGCAATGTGAATTTTATAATCATTGTCATGTGGCAAGTCAAGGATAGAAAGTAAAATCATTGTAAAAATTACAGATATATTCCCTTGATATGTATGGTAGTGTCTCGAGTGCTGTGAGGTTGGTTCTTCACTAACTCAACTTGTTTAAATACCGGACCAACAGTTCACAAGAGACCACTACAACGTTACTCTGCTCCAGGTCAAATTGTTGCTTGACCTTCTGCCCCACACAGTTGGTCCCTGTACCTTGTGCTCCAGATGTCATGGTTACTACTGATCAGCAGGTTTGGATAGATCAAGTGAAAGTTTCTACTAAATATTTCAGACACAAACAATATTTTGGACTTGGCATACTTCACTGCATCTCGGGCGGGTACACACTGCAGAATTCAATTAACATAAAAGGGAGCAAACAATTAATCCATGGTAATTTTCAACTGACTATCATGTCTTTTTGTTTTGAATCGCAGCCGCTTCAGCAAATGTTAGCATTTGTCTGTTTTATGCGTAGTACACCGCGCGGAATGCTTGATCTCTATCTGCAGTATGTACCCACTGAGATGTAGCCTATTATGCCAGGAAATAAATTGTACAAGCTATTTTGTGCGTGTTCATTACTCAAATTCACAATGGGGAAAATGATCAGTTTACATTCTCAACAAAAAACACCAAGTGGCCAGCTGTGGATCCTGGTTGTTCCACACAGCAGGGCCTGGAAGCAGCATGCCAATAAATATATTGCTGGCCTGCAGCAGTAGACACTTTAAAACAAATAAAACTTCTATACCTTTCTATACCCCGTACAACAAATAATACTTCTATATCTTTCTATACCACGCAAAAAAAAAAAACTTCTATATCTTTCTATATCATGTACAACAAATAATACTTCTATATCTGTCTATACCACGCAAAACAAAAAATACTTCTATATCTTTCTATATCATGTACGACAAATAATACTTCTATATCAGTGTACTGATGCCGAGGTGAAGGGTTCAACCCCTACACCGGACAGTTGGACTAAAATATTGTCTTCTCTTCCTTGACTTGGATCATTGTAAGTATCTCAGAAATCAGAGTGGGTTCGCCTGATGGCGAGGGACACTGTTAATAGGGAAAGCTAATCTACACGCAAAATTCAGTCCAGCACTACTGGAAGTAGTATGCATGGAGTATACGCTTCACTTCAAAGTAAGTGAGCACCCAAAAAAAAATACTTCCATATCTATCTATACCATGTAAAACAAATAATAATACTTCTATACCTTTCTAAACCATGTAAAACAATATAATACATACCTACCAAAACCATGAAGACATGCAACAAATAATACCCCTGTATATAACTATATCATAACATGCACAACAAATAATACCCCTGTATATAACTATATCATAACATGCACAACAAATAACACTTGTATCCAGACTTAACATGCAAATTATGATGTACATAAACCATGAATCCAGTGTTCCAAGTTTAGTGATCAGATTATCAGACAAAAGACTGGTATAAACTCAGGTTTGAGTTAGGAGGAGAACGGAGCACTGGGTTACACCCGTGTGCCGTGATGTTGATCCATCCACTTATGGGTTACACCCGTGTGCCGTGATGATGATCCATCCACTTATGGGTTACACCTGTGTGCCGTGATGTTGATCCATCCACTTATGGGTAACACCCGTGTGCCGTGATGTTGATCCATCCACTTATGGGTTACACCCGTGTGCCGTGATGTTGATCCATCCACTTATGGGTTACACCTGTGTGCCGTGATGTTGATCCATCCACTTATGGGTTACACCTGTGTGCCGTGATGTTGATCCATCCACTTATGGGTTACACCCGTGTGCCGTGATGTTGATCCATCCACTTATGGGTTACACCCGTGTGCCGTGATGTTGATCCATCCACTTATGGGTTACACCTGTGTGCCGTGATGTTGATCCATCCACTTATGGGTTACACCTGTGTGCCGTGATGTTGATCCATCCACTTATGGGTTACACCCGTGTGCCGTGATGTTGATCCATCCACTTATGGGTTACACCCGTGTGCCGTGATGTTGATCCATCCACTTATGGGTTACACCCGTGTGCCGTGATGTTGATCCATCCACTTATGGGTTACACCCGTGTGCCGTGATGTTGATCCATCCACTTATGGGTTACACCCGTGTGCCGTGATGTTGATCCATCCACTTATGGGTTACACCCGTGTGCCGTGATGTTGATCCATCCACTTATGGGTTACACCTGTGTGCCGTGATGTTGATCCATCCACTTATGGGTTACACCCGTGTGCCGTGATGTTGATCCATCCACTTATGGGTTACACCCGTGTGCCGTGATGTTGATCCATCCACTTATGGGTTACACCCGTGTGCCGTGATGTTGATCCATCCACTTATGGGTTACACCTGTGTGCCGTGATGTTGATCCATCCACTTATGGGTTACACCCGTGTGCCGTGATGTTGATCCATCCACTTATGGGTTACACCCGTGTGCCGTGATGTTGATCCATCCACTTATGGGTTACACCCGTGTGCCGTGATGTTGATCCATCCACTTATGGGTTACACCCGTGTGCCGTGATGTTGATCCATCCACTTATGGGTTACACCCGTGTGCCGTGATGTTGATCCATCCACTTATGGGTTACACCCGTGTGCCGTGATGTTGATCCATCCACTTATGGGTTACACCCGTGTGCCGTGATGTTGATCCATCCACTTATGGGTTACACCCGTGTGCCGTGATGTTGATCCATCCACTTATGGGTTACACCCGTGTGCCGTGATGTTGATCCATCCACTTATGGGTTACACCTGTGTGCCGTGATGTTGATCCATCCACTTATGGGTTACTCCCATGTGCCATGATGTTGATCCATCCACTTATGGGCTACACCCGTGTGCCATGATGTTGATCCATCCACTTATGGGTTACACCCGTGTGCCGTGATGTTGATCCATCCACTTATGGGTTACACCCGTGTGCCGTGATGTTGATCCATCCACTTATGGGTTACACCTGTGTGCCGTGATGTTGATCCATCCACTTATGGGTTACACCTGTGTGCCGTGATGTTGATCCATCCACTTATGGGTTACACCTGTGTGCCGTGATGTTGATCCATCCACTTATGGGTTACACCCGTGTGCCGTGATGTTGATCCATCCACTTATGGGTTACACCTGTGTGCCGTGATGTTGATCCATCCACTTATGGGTTACACCCGTGTGCCGTGATGTTGATCCATCCACTTATGGGTTACACCTGTGTGCCGTGATGTTGATCCATCCACTTATGGGTTACACCTGTGTGCCGTGATGTTGATCCATCCACTTATGGGTTACACCTGTGTGCCGTGATGTTGATCCATCCACTTATGGGCTACACCCGTGTGCCGTGATGTTGATCCATCCACTTATGGGTTACACCCGTGTGCCGTGATGTTGATCCATCCACTTATGGGTTACACCCGTGTGCCGTGATGATGATCCATCCACTTATGGGTTACACCCGTGTGCCGTGATGTTGATCCATCCACTTATGGGTTACACCCGTGTGCCGTGATGTTGATCCATCCACTTATGGGTTACACCCGTGTGCCGTGATGTTGATCCATCCACTTATGGGTTACACCCGTGTGCCGTGATGTTGATCCATCCACTTATGGGCTACACCCGTGTGCCGTGATGTTGATCCATCCACTAAACTTGTCTGGAACCCACAGGGTAAATTAAATAGTGAGAGACCTAAAACCACATGAGGAAAAGATAAAGACGGATGAATAAAATATGGAGGACGTGCAAGGAGCTAGAGAAGATAGCAAAAGATTGCCCTAATGGGGGATAACGGGCAAAATAAAGAGGGGATAGCAGAAAAAACTGCTGACTTCAATAGAAATAATTACAAATGACATTAGAATGTTATAGATACCACTGTCTGCACTAAATGAGTGAGAAGCAACAAATAAAGTGGTTTGGATATTTTCTGAAAAAGGAAGGCAAATTACTTTGTGTCGACAAAGAAGCTGTGACTGCGAAGCTGAAAAAGTCATAGAATAGCTAGATTCTATAAAGGGACATAATACTCAAAGAATAGCTAGATTCTATAAAGGGACATAATACTCAAAGAATAGCTACATTCTATAAAAGGATATAATACTCAAACTGAACGCTGGTACAGGAGACACTTGTTACAAGGCTGAACAACACTTTGTTCCTACGCTTAAAAGTACATACATATGTCAGTCATTGTTCACATGGGGGATAGTTGACAGAATATCTTAGCCTACCCTGTATGATCTTCAGTTACTGAGAGATCAACCCTGCACACACAACTGGGAGATCATGCACACAGACCTGCTTGTCATCATTTCAGACTGCCTGATGTGGGCAAGGATACAGTAAATGCTGTGTATATACTGAGAACAGTTATTGAACGTTCCATAGAAGTAAACAAAGATCTACACCTTTGCTTTATTGACTACACAAAGGCGTTCGATAAAGTGAGACATGTCGACATTGTAAGGATGCTTGAAGATCTACGAATTGATGGGAAAGACCTTAGACTTGTAAGAAACATATATTGGAAACAACAAAAACAGATTATGGTCATCACTGGGAAAAGGAAATACCACAATGTAATATACAGGTAAATGGGCATATTCTTAAACAAATGAATCGATACAGTTATCTTGGCACAGTCATAACATCTGATGGGAGATGCCTTGAAGAAATTAGAACAAGACTTGCCATTGCGAAGGTAGCCTTTTGCAAGATGAAAAACATACTGACGAATAAAAAGATATCAATTGAAACGAGAAAAATAGTGTATAAGTGCTACATAGAACCTATACTTTTGTATGGATGTGAAGTGTGGACAATGAAAGCTCAAGCTGAAAAACATCTGATGTCTGTGGAAATGTGGTTTCCTAGGAACATGCAAAGAATACCATGGACAGACAGAAAAACCAATGAACAAGTCCTTCAAGAATCAAATGAAGATCATAAACTGATTAGAGTCATTAGACATAGACAGTCAAAATTTTTTTGGGCATGTTATAAGAAGAAATGAATTGGAGAACTTGGTGACAACTGGCAAGATTGAAGTGAAGAGACCAATGGGAAGACCGAGAAGTAAATACCTGGATGGCTTGGCAATGTGGCATGGTCGAGACGAGGATTATATGCCAGCTCTGGATGTTCACTACAGGAGGGGGAGACTGACTACCTATCCCTCCCTGCACTCAGTCTTACAAAATGTGATGTGATCAACACTTCACGTAGCCTGTTACAGGACTTGTATTTTCTTGTACGCACTCAGTCCTACAACATGTGATGGGCCCAACACTTCACATAGCCTGTTACAGGACTTGTATTTTCTTGTACGCACTCAGTCCTACAACATGTGATGGGCCCAACACTTCACATAGCCTGTTACGGGACTTGTCTTTTCTTGTACGCACTCAACTCGGAACCTATCTTTCTACTCTCATTAGTGGTATTGTTCAACATCTGTTTCTCTTTTTTTTTTTTGTGGATAGAACAAACAACAATTATTTACCTAGAAACATAACAATACATCAACAAATCATCAACTGTAACAACATAACAAGACTTGTGACACGGGCTGTTCCCAAGATCCCAGCTGTTACAATAGTCATATGTTCATGTCATGTGTCCAGCATTGTCTGTCTCTGACACAACTGGGGGATATACTTTCAGTGCTCACTGACTAGTTAACCATCTCCAGAGCCATGAAATTTGTTCACAGGCAGAGCCCTTAAAAGCCACAGCAGAAGACAGGTATGTTATTCAATAGATGAAGAGGATGGCCATCCGTACAGTAATGAACTCTCTGCCTGTTGTACTCCAAGGTTTGAACCATTTAGCACTTGTAGATTTATACACAATAGCAGTGCCATTGTTGGCATGACAGATTTTTTTGTCAAGATCAATCAGGTAGCTGGCAGTGTGCAGGCCAAATTAATATTACTTCAGGGTTGATAAACATGTTTGGCCACATCAGGGATTAGAGCCAAACCTGAGTCTCTGGACATGAAAGGCAGCAGGTATTCTAACCACTTAGCCATGTATCCTTCAAATGCTGAGACATTTACCCCAAAAAAAATTTGTAAAAAGGAAGGAATTGGACAGAGAGATTCTCAACTATACTTCACAAGCATGGTCAGGTATAACTGGTCTCAAAATCAGTGTACAAATAGAACTGTCATGTCAACAAATACAACAGTTTATGATATGTACTTCTGTAAAAACACTGCCTGCACCACTGTCCATGTATTTCTAGTCACTTATCAGCACTGATTGGTTCCCATACAAAGTATTCCTTCAGTAAAACAAAGGAGGTGGTATTTTCATGTGTGCTGCTAAATTTCCATCTTTGATTTTTCTTTCCTTGTAAGTTTTTTTTTTTTTTTAAATGTTGCATATCCCTTACAGGACGTTGCAGTCAACACCAGCATCTTTCACCTGCTGTTGATTGCAAGATTACGCTCAGTAGTTTGCCATTGCTTCCTGAGCGACCAGCTCACATACCCCCGTAAGTAACCAATGCGGCGCGATCTGCTACCAAATCTCACGCAGCTGCGTTACTAGAATATATGGGATTATAGAGAAAGGCGTTAACCCCTACACCAGGGAGACCAGCATAAGTAGCTCTCATGTTATGTTATAGAGACATTAGCATCCATTCCCCCACCTTTTGTTATGTCATTGTTACATCCATCCCCCACATTTTGTTGTCATCGTTACATTAACATCCACCCCCACCTTTTGTTATGTTATTAATACATTAGCATCTGTCTCCCGTCTTTTGTTGTTATGTTAATGATACATTAGCATCTGTCTCATATCATTTGTTGTTAACAATCCACTATTGTCTTGGCTCCCGACTTTTGGCCCTCTGCAGGTGTTCCTCAGCTAAAGGCCTACCAGACTTATCAAGGACATGGTGCGATCATGGCCGCTACTTGATGGGAGGACACTTGTTTCAACAGCTGACAGATCATAAACCACTCATGAGGATGTGAAAACTATAGGTGAAGCCACTACATCTTCCAATGAATAAATAAGTTCATGTCACAAATCAGGAAATGAGGATTGACATGTGCAGGAAACTGGTACTGTTTGTGGACTGATGTGACAAGACAAATAGTGTTGGGACCATATTGTTTGCATAAGTGTGGACAGCATTCAACTGGTGGCTGTCTTCTAGTTACTTTCTCCAGTCTAATCAACTGGTGGCTGTCTTCTAGCTACTTTCCCCATTTTATGAGGATGGGTTGAATCCACGGCCTTTTTGGTGGGTAGTAAACTGCATATCACTGTGCTTGCAAGCAAGTACACTAACCACACTACCTGTTTTCTATTATGTCAAATTTTCTGCACAGGTTTGTCAGTGCCAACATTATTATCCATCATGCTCCAAGCTCTGTAAGCCAAACTCAATATTTACAGAGTAAGAGAACAGATTACCACACAACACTTGTTACAATGTCAGTGCTAACATGAAGACCTTCCATTAAGTATAACGATACAATGTACATTACCCTTACATGTGTTTGACAACATAAAGCATGTATGTAGTCTGGTTCACAATTTATGGCAACAAGGAATATTTGCTTTATAATGTACAGGTGAAACATACAAATGCGATTTATTCCACAAAGCAACATACGGGGAAAAGTTTGAATGGCCCCTCAAATTTTACATAAGCAACAAATTTAAAAAAACAAACATAATTAACAACTATATTAATAGTACTCTCATAACAACCACTGCAGTAGATACATGAACAGCTAAAGTTTTCATATATATTAGGTCATGGTATTATGTGATGCATTGTCCAGCCCTCCAGCTTTCAAATGCAGTATGCAGGATTGTAAATCGCAATCGTTACCCTTTGCCACAGACACCAGCACCTTATTATATACAGAAGACATTCTGGCATATTCAGTCATCATACAAGTTTCAGGCAAGAGTGTGGACTTCACTGCACCGAGTTTGATCCCAAGTAGCTCAGTCTCAGAGTGGCCTGTCAAAACTGTCTCACGGAGCATGAACTTCACAGCTCCAGTGACGACCCCCAGAAATCTCCAACAAATTTCTCTCACAAAAATGGCTGCCGGAGAATTTTCAGAATATTCTGGGAAGAATCAGTCTCCGTGATCATATGCCAATACTTAAATTGATAGGTGATAGAATAAATATTTGAACATCAATGTTTTGTTACTCTTCTCTTCGACTGGGATGTGAAGTTATTTACAGCAGCCCATGGCATGCTGCTTAACTGCTGAAGTACGTTTACAACCACAAGGTTATATTTTTTAAATCTCCATCTGCTGATAAAAACAGCAGTTGTAAAAAATGTGACATGTTCACTCGGGTTTGGCTATAAAATGAAAGACTAGCATGCAAGCTTGAGACTGGGAAGTGAAACAAACATCTGATGTCATTGTCCTACCATCAACATAACAGTCTCCATCATACAACTGATGGAACACTGTACTGGCAGGAACTTTATTATAAAACAGAACAAAATTACAACCACTTAAATCAGAGTGTTGAGGACGGTCTCTTGTTAAATACACGTTCCAGATTTGAGTTCAGAAACATTCCGTTGGGGTCAAGTCTCTCTCGTACAGAACAAAATTCGGCCCATTTGGGGTAGATTTTCTGGAACTCAGTGCCCGTAAACTTGTGGTCCTATAGGAGAGAAGCAAACATCAATTGGACATCACATGATTGATCAACTTAGATACAGAAAATGAGGTGTGGAGGGAGGAGTAGAAAGGCAGGTGTGCAGCGAGGAGATGTAGAGAAAGGCAGGTGTACAGGAAAGAGACTGAAAAAGGCAGATGTACAGGAAAGAGAGAGAAATGGCAGGTGTACAGGAAAGAGACAGAAAAAAGCAGGTGTACAGTAAAAAGATAAGAGAAAGGCAGGTGTGCAGGATGTAGAAAGGCAGATAGATGTGGGGAGGCGAGGAGGGAAAGACAGAAAAAGGCAGGTATGGAGGGAGATGTAGAAAGGCAGGTGTGGAACTAGGGGATGTAGAATGGCAGATGGGGAGGGAGGATATAGATAAAGGGAGGATATAAAGGCAGGTGTACAGGGAGGAGATGTAGAATGGCAGGTGTGGAACATGGAGATATAGAATTGGAGGGAGGAGATAGAGAAAGGCAGGTGAGGAAAGAGCACACAGAAAGATGGTTGTGGGGAGAGAGAAAGGCAGGTGAGGAAAGAGCACACAGAAAGATGGTTGTGGGGATAAAAGACAGTCTTAGGGCATGATCAAAGACAACAGTACAGTGTGAGGAGGGTATGATAAAAGACGTCAGTACAGTGCGATGACATGATACAAGGGGCACAGTCGACAGATATGGAACAACATATGATATGTATACAATCGAGGGACAGTCCTACCTTTGCCCAATGAGGTCTGCCTCCATGCTTCACCACAATTTTCTGGAATGCCGTCCAGTAAACTTCATGGTCAACCAGTTTATTGAAAGGCCTATGGACAAAACATATGACAGTTTAACACACACCAATACCTGGCCTATGGAGAAAACATATTTGGGGGGGGGGGGGGGGGGGGGGGGGGGGGCGCTCACTTTAAACTCAAGCTTAATAAATACTGGACTGATTTTTTGCATGTGGATTAGCTTTCCTTATCACCAGTGTCCCTCGCAATCAGGCAAACCCACTTCAACTTCAGAGGTACTTGTAATTTATATCCTGAAGTCAAGGATGAGAGGTAAACATTTTAGTCCAATAGACCCCTCTAGAGGTTGAACCTGCAACCTCAGCATCAGCACACCATTATGAACGACCGTTATTATCCATTCGACTATACTAACCTCGACAAAACATCACAGTTTAACACACACCAAAACATGGCTTATGGACAAAACACATGACTGTTGAACACACATCTGTACAAAGCCTATGAACAAAACATGACAGTTTGACCACATGAATATACGGTCTATGGACAAAACATGAGTTTTACCATACCCATACATGGTCTATGGACAAAACAGATAACAGATGTTCCACATTCAAACAATATCTGTGACTATGTCTGTGTCTTAATTGTTTCAGCTGAAGTATTATTCATTTATTCACTTCATGCACTTCAATCAGATGTATGATGAAGAATTTTAAGTCATGACATTTGAGACAAGCCTGTCAAGTGCCTAGTCTATCCCAGCATTCACTGCAGTCAGTTCCACACTCAACTGCCAAAACCCACAGCTAAGATCAAGCAGATGCGTTTTAGACAAGTCACCATGCACGTGACAGAGAACTTGAGGAGGACAGACAAACCAACATTACCTGTACATGATGATATTGATGTAGCAGGAATCCTGCAAGTAGCACGGACTCAGGTAGATGTTGTCAGCCTTCACAAACCGAACCTCAATCGGGAAGTGTACAGGAAACTGGCTGCTCTCGATCCAGTTCTTCAACTCGTACAGAACTACCCCAGCTTTCTGCCTGTGGGACGAGATCAAACAGAATAGTGTATAAGATGCCACAGACTGTCAGCAAGAACTCCAGGCAGTTGACTTCAAATGTTGCAGAAACCTTCGACACATCTGACATACAAGATAAAGGTAGTCACACAGCAGACACTGCCAATAGGATGTGTACTGTTTAACTCTTCACATGTTCTAGGTTGTGGAATCATGAGATGGATGACGAGTTCTATTCTTCAACAGGATGTGTAGTGTAAGCTCTTCACATGTTCTGGGCTATGGGATCATGAGATGGGTGACCAGTTCTATCCTTCACTTCCTTTCCTTCCCAGAAAAATTCTGAAAACTTTCCGGTATCCATTTCATGAGACTAGCTCGACCTCACACTCGTAGTTGGAAGTGTTTTGGAAATAAATTCTGCCACGACCAGGGACTGAACCCAGACCCCTGTCTTGGGCGGCAAGTGCACTCACTAACAGCTATGCCACTGCATTTGATTTCTTCTGCTGCTGCAGTCTTTCATCTCCCAATGGAACAAGGCCCTCAAACAACAGCTATGCCACTGCATTTGATTTCTTCTGCTGCTGCAGTCTTTCATCTCTCAATGGAACAAGGCCCTCAAACACATGCCAAGCCCTTTGTAGACTTTATTATAATAGATCAGACTGTGTAGCAAAGTTTTCTACAGAACAAAGATAACCTATTTCATGCCAACCCTCCTCAGTTCCCACATGGTAGATTACAGGGTTACCTTCCTGTGATTCCCTTAAAGGTCCCAGTAATATATAAGGCTGCTGCTTCTTTCAGGTAGACAGAGATGAGTAAATATATGTGCAAGCCATCATGAGCCACTTATCTCAGTGAACCACCAAGACTGGTCTGGCTTGGTCATGTGACTCCCCATGACTCCTTGTGGAAAAACTATTCTATCTGGTACTGTTGAAAGCAATTTGCAAAGTTTACATAGACAACAGAAATCCTGGAAAACAAACACAAAATATAGTATTTTTGTTCCCATTGATTAAAACTGGTCGAAATGTTCACTTGTATCTGTGAATCTTTCCTTTTGTCAAGCTTTTTAATGTTTCGTGTTATTTTCGGTATCACCTCAACAGCAAACTTCTCTTTTTCCAATACCATTTGGATTTTCGTATTGATTACGCTGTTCAAGGCTCTGTATATTCTCATTAGGTTTCTTATTTCTGATTACTTATTTATGATATTTCAGTTTTCTAGGTATTTTTTTTCCCGCTGATAAAGGCTTTGGCCATAATGTTCATGTACATCTGTGTCTCTTTCCTTTCCTCGAGCTTCCTATAAAATGTTGAGTTAATTTGTTTTTCAGCATCAGCTCCCCTGAAACCATCCCCCTTCTGTTTTGTATACCATCAGAAATACTGGGCTGTCTGACTGTCTGCATGTGTGTAAAAAAAAAAAGTTTTAAATGCCATCTGCCTCAAGCCACTAAGTTCTTGGGTCCATTTTTGCACTGTGTTATTTGGTCCACGAGTGCAGTTTCTGTAGAGAGCCCTGGTGGGAGTTGATGCTCTATGCGTTGCTTTCTCCAGACCACTCTGTGAAACAGCAGACTGAAACATACTGGAACAGAACCCAATACACCGCGAAGGACACAAAGGAGGAGTTCTAATACTTACACGAAATACAATACCTTGCAGCGAAGTATCTGTGATCTCTGACAACCAAACGGAAATTATAGGTGTTGATATAATGATAAAGGACGTGAAAATAAGAATCTACAATCTGTATAGCCCAGCAGATAAGGACCTTACACTCTCAAACATGAAAATAACTGACACAAACTGCATTATTGTCGGAGACTTTAATAGCCGTTCAGAAAGATGGGGATACCCAGATACTGACAAAAGAGGAGATGAATTGGAGGACTGGGAAATAGACTCAAATCTCCATCTACTCAACAAAGCGGATGACACACCGAGCTTCTACTCCAGAAGATGGCTTACCACTTCTACTCCAGACTTAGCTTTCTGCACAGGAGACATCCTCCACAAAATCGATCGCCATGTGCTGGACCAATTAGCAGGTAGTGACCACAGACCAATCAAGCTTGAAATGAATATGGAGTATGTTCCACAGGAGCAAAAGCCCTTGCCCCGCTGGAATTACAAACGAGCAGATTGGGACAGATTTGCCATACTAACAGACAAATATTGTGAAAACATAAATACACGATATGGCAACATAAAGCAAATGGTGGAAAGTCTAAACAGAGCGATAATACAGGCAGCCACTGAGTCCATTCCAAGAGGAGCGAGGAAAAATTACAAACCATACTGGACTGAAGAACTACAAAGTTTGGAGGACAAAGTTGAAGATGCCAGGAAGACAGCAGAGAGAGAACAAACAATTGAAGCAAACATCTCTCTCAAAGCCATCTCAGCAAAATATAAAAGAACAGTAAATCAAACAAGAGATTGTTGGAGGGAAAAAACAGAAAACCTGAATTTTGACAGGGATGGAAACAAACTATGGAAACTAGTGAAAGCCATGAACAATGAAGGACCTAGAAACAAACAAATAACAATTAAACAAGGAAATGCCTTGCTTACAGGAAAAAAGGCTGCAAATGCACTAATGGAACACTATGCAAATGCAAACCACATTGATATTACAACTGAACAGAAGAAAGCAATCAAAGACAAACAGATACATCATAGAAATACAGAGACAGCAGCAGAATATATGATGGCAAATCTAACAATGGAAGAAATGGAACAGGCAATGAATACCCTAAAAAAGAAGAAATCACCAGGAAAGGATGGAATCACAAATGAAATGCTAATAGGACTAGGCACCAAGGCAAAGAAGAAACTACTAGCAGTCCTAAATAACAGCTGGAAGAGAGGAATAGTCCCACAGGCATGGAAGGAAGCTATACTAATACCAGTCCCAAAGAAAGGAAAAGACCTGGAAGAACCAAATGGCTATCGACCTATCAGTCTACTTAGCTGTGTAGGAAAATTAATGGAACGCATTATCAATGGCAGGCTAACATGGCATCTGGAAGAAAACAAACTCTTAACACCACACCAAGCAGGATTCAGAAAATACAGATCCACTCAAGATCAAATAACCTATATAGCTCAGGAAATAGAGGATGCCTTCCAAGAGAAAAAGCACACACTAGCAGTCTGGATAGATTTAGAAAAAGCATTTGATAAAGTATGGAAGGAAGGACTGAAAGTAAAACTGCAAAACATGCATGTTTGTGGAAAAATATATAAATGGATCAGCCACTACCTTGAGAACAGAACTGCCAGGACAAAAGTACAAGGACAAACAAGCAAAATGATGCTGTTGGAGCAAGGTGTCCCCCAAGGAGGAGTTCTTTCACCAACATTATTCCTAGCATATATAAATGACATCACAGAAAATTTTCCAGCCAGAGTACACACATCCTCCTTTGCAGATGACCTAGCCATATGGACATCTGAAGAATATATTAGTACAGCTAACAGCAGAATACAGTAAGCCTTATTAGCGCTAGAGGACTGGTCAAAATCATGGCTAGTGAAGATAAGTGAGGAGAAAACAACATGCACAGTGTTCTCCCTCTCAAATAAAACTCAGCAACCTAAGCTGGTATTGAATGGGAAAATATTGCGCCATGAAGAAAATCCAAACTATCTAGGAGTCACCTTTGATCGTCGCCTGACATGGAAGACACAGGTTGAGAAAAATCGAACAAGAGCAAGGCAGAGAATGGCAATTATGAAAAAGCTTGCTGGTACAACGTGGGGAGCAGATGAGAAAGTTCTCAAGAAGTTATATGCTGGACGGGTGAGGCCAGTACTGGAATATGGCATTGCAGCTTGGGCAACAGCAGCTAAGTCAAACTTTAACAAAATAAGTAGAGTCCAAAACCAAGGAATGCGAATCATAACTGGAAGCCTGAAGACAACGCCTATTAATGAACTCGAAAAGATCACTTGTTTACAACCAATGCAGGATAGAAGAGATAGCAGAGCCCAGCAACAAGCAGAAAAATTTAGAAGATTGACAGACCACCCTATGTACAACAGATTTAATGGTTTTGGAAAGGGAAGACTGAAGCGAAGCAACTTTGTAGAAACTGCAAAACGAAGGATTAGGGCAGATCCTATACTTAACATATCAACAGTCAAGCCCATACACAATGCACACAAGTTCCCAGCTTGGAGACAGCAGCAACTGCCTGAGATGATAGAAAACATTCCTGGTATTGAGAAAAAGAACACTCAGCATGAAACCGAAAGAAGAGAAATAACCCTAAACTACATAAAAGAACATTACCCAAGCAGGAATTGGACCCATGCATATACAGATGGATCAGCCAAAAATTCAATAGAGAATGGAGGAGGAGGAATTCTAGTAAATTTAAAAAATGGAGTGAAAAAAACACATTCAATGGCAACTGGAAAATTTTCAAGTAACTTCAAAGCGGAGGTAGAGGCTTTGAAAACTGCAGCAGAAATGCTCCTGATGGAGGAAAATAAAGAGAAGCAAATAGCTATCTTCACAGATGCAAAGTCAGCTGTCTCAATACTGAAGAGCAATAACAGCACAGAACTAACTGACCTAAGAGCAGCACTCCATGGTCTATGCCAGAAATCCAAAAAAGTTGTAATACAGTGGATCCCATCACATTGCAGTATACCTGGAAACGAAGAGGCTGACAGACTGGCAAAAGAGGGCGGATGACCACCACAGCCTGACATAGACATAACCTATAATGAGGCAAAGAGGTTGATAAAAAGCACTTATAGAACCAAATGGGAATCTGAGCATCCAGGCCATCAGAAGGATGATGCATATTACAAACTCGACCGAAGAGAACAAGTAGCAATCTTCAGACTCCGCACAGGACATAACAGGCTGAAATACCACTTGTTCAATAAACTAAAGATAGGAGATACCGATGAATGTAATTGTAGAACTGGAAAAATGACAGCAAAACATTTGCTGCAGGATTGCCCAACGTATGCAGAACAGAGAAAGATATTTTGGCCCACACCTGCTTCATTTGAGGACAAGCTCTATGGAGATATGAACAAGCTCAAGTTGACCGCAGCTTACTTTAACTACATACAGGTTGACATTTAAAGGTGCATGAAGACCCAGAGGCATGAAATGGAATATTGCTTGGATAGCAAATCCATTATGTTGGAAGTCCAAATCGAAAGCCCATTGTGTGGGCTTCATAAAAGGTGGAAAAGTGTCCTAGTGGCACGAAATGGAATATTGCTTGGATAGCAAATCCATTACATGGAAAGTCCGAATCGAAAGCTCACTGTGTGGATGTCATCTGCAGACTGCATACTTCTGGTTTCCGGAAGAACAGCCTATGGTGAACGGAAGGCCCAATATACGGAAGTGAGGCTAAGCAGCCATGTGCAGGACGTGACGATTCCTTGGGTGAGCCCAGTACCAGAGTGCTATGTATCGGCTCTGCAAGTATGGAAGCCTCCTTGGATGGCGGGGAATGCCCATGGTCTGCCCCTGCCTTCCCTTGAGGGCTGACCAGGATATCTTTGGCTGTTCTATATGGACCAGCTGGGATGGGGGATAACACCACAACAGTGAGAGTCAAACGTCCTAAGAAACCCCCGGGAAGGTTAACCCGGTCAACAAATGCCCGCAGAAGTCGGATGTGTCGGCCTAACGGCGCAAGAACGCAGCTCTGCTGTAAACAGGCACAACGCAATCACATCCGGGGAAAAAAAAAAAAAAAAAAACTCCGGATGAACGAAGAAGAAGAACCCAATACGGGACGTACAGGTGTTTCCAAGGCACCAGGGCCAGGTTCTATACTGGCCAAGACCTACTAACACATCCTGGGCAACAGGTTCCTTCGGGGTCCTGGCTAACGTAGTAGGATCGCTGATTCTTCCAAAGTCGGAGAGTATCTGCCTGCACGGCGAGGAACCACCAGTCTGCACACCAATAAGCCAGTCATGGGGCAACGGATACTCATGCAAACCTCAGTCTGTATCACATCACACTGATGTTGGACAACAGGATGTCTTCATCCAACATGCAAGACTTCACGCTGGAGTTCACAGCCAGCGCACGTAAGCAAGCAGAATCCAATACAATGAAGTTGATCCTTTCACCTTTAACCCATGTCAAGGTCACTCTTGCAGATTCAGATTTTACAAGTGACCTTTGCTCCCAGGTTGACCCAGCCTAAAATGGGAGCCAGTGAAATGTCTTGGGAAGTAAAGATGGCCGGTGTGATACTTGCCACATCAGCCACCCAGTGCTGGTTGGTCTATAAAAGTCAGGGTCTAGCACTGCCCGCCCGGCACTCAATGTGTGATATGATCACCACTGCACCAGCCGCATGTGCATCTTAAGACATTCCCTCGTACTCATTTTAGGCTAGGTTCAGCAAAGATCAGGTTTAAAATTAGCCTCAATGGGGATTCTTCTTCTTCTTTATTCATCCAAAATATATTTTTGGATGCAATTGCATTGTGCCTGTTTACAGCAGAGCTGTGATATTTGCACCTTTCGGCTTCTGCAGGCATTTGTTGACCAGGCTAACCTTCCCGGGCAGTGGGGATTCGAACACGTAGCCTCCAGGCCATATGTGTTCAGCGCAACCATGGATCTCAGGCAGTCTATATAATATACATAAATGTCAACTGTTGACTCCTGAGGCCACTGACAATATGAGAAATACATTTAAAGGCATTGATCAGCACTCATAATATAAAACGGAAAGAAGTAGAAAGTAGAGGACAGACTAGACAATATAAAACAGGAGAAATACATACCTGGGTAAAGACCATTCCATCACATACTGTTTAAATAAACAGTTAAAATTGAAGACCCGGTCACTGCGGTCTATCTTCTCCGCTGGCGAGGTGCCAAAGATCTTAAAGTGCATGCGGTTGATTACGGGTACAAGCCTCGGAATAAAAGTACTGCAAATGAATACAATATAAGACATGATTAGGTCTTACTTGTTTGCGTTCAATTAATATCTTCAATACTATGCAAACTCGTCTCGTTTTGACCCTAAGCACCGTCATGTACGACCTGGGTACTACAGTCCAGAACATCAGCACTCAATAATTCATCCAACACAACATATGCAACCCCAACCTTATACAACTATCAAATCACAGTGAGGACCGAAGAGCCATGATCGCAACATCTGCTTCCGACCTGGAAGCTGAACATGTGTATGAAATAAGTGTTGGGTAATTTATTAATCAGACAGGTTTTCAACATCCACCAATATTAGAGAACTTTGTGTAAAAAACAAACAAATGTAAAATGTGTTCCTGGCAGTGATAATAAAAAAATACATGGGTTAAACCAATGCAACTTGCAATACCAGGTTATTCCCAAGAGTATGATGTAGGACAGTTAGTCTTCAGATTATCCTCACTGCACACTGAACCAGTCTATAAGTGCTTGTATGCCCTCCTCAGTACCTCCCTCAGCGTGTAGTGGGCGACAACACCAATTCTATGTTGCTTGACTGTTCTTTGGCCCCCCACAGCCCTCCTGTCCGAATTCACCCCTTGATGTCCTTGCAGTCTGGACAAGGTGGCAGATTCACAGCCAGTAGGACAGTGTGAAATTAGATATAGTCATGTCGATGACAGAAAGATGGAGAGGAACAAAAATACAGGCAGCAGACAGCCTCATCATGCTGAAGAGGAGGAGGATATGAAAAGAAAGGATGAGAAGAAGACAAGGAAGAAAGAAGAAATGACAAAGAACAACAACATATATGTACTCACCTAACCCACAACAACAGCTGTAGCAGGTAGTACCCAACAAACATATCCCACAGCCAGCTGTCTTTCCCTTTCTGCTCCTGCAACACGCAACACATTCACTTTATAACTATTTTGCTCTGTTCCCAATCTTTAATTTGTAATTAAGTAGTTAGCATACAGATTACCCTCACTGCACATAAAACCTTTCGGTCGCACATCAAACCTTTCGGTCCATAAGTGCTCAGTTCACTACCCAGTATCTAGTTCAGCATGTGAATGGCTGACGATATCAGTTTTGTGCTGGTATTATTCTTTGTCCCCCTGCTTAGCACTCTAGTATATCTTCACCTCTTTTGACTTGATGTCCTTGCAGTTAAGGTTCCAGATCCAGTCATCGCTTCATTTGTTTAATCACGTTGTCTATCTCAGGGCATTCAGTATATAAGCAGTCCATTGCTTGTCCAATATCCACAGAAGCCTCGCCTGCAGGCCTACCAGCCTGCTCATTTCCTCCTTTGTACTGTAGACTAGAAGATAAATGTTGCTGCTGTTGCCCACATTTAATCAGGGAAGTAGTTTCAGCAAGTCTAAATGATCATCAATATTCATGAACCCTCCCATCTCTGTGGGCATTGAGTCTGTTGGCAATGAGCACCCTCGGCTCAGGCTCGAGGGAGAACTGTGAAGGAAGATTCTGGTGTGTTTGCCTTGACCACAAGTAGTCTGACTATGGAAGTCATGGCAGTAATTAAAGCAATAACGTGGCTCAAGACACAGACCTTCATTCTGGCATTTTTCCTTAGTGACTCAATGAGTATGCTCAGGAAGACAGAGACGGGTTGGATCCGAAGACAGTGGTTGCTGTCTCTGAAGCAGTCACGGCTGGCAAAAATTAGTTTCATCTTCATGCCAGGGCATGCTGGAGTACAAGGAAATTACTGATAAAACTTGCAGGTAAGGCTACTGTGGAGGGCGGACAAGCCATGGACCAGGCTGATATACTCTATGATATATATATATGCTCTATGAGAATTAAGTCGTTTGCAAGAACCAAGTGATGACTGAATCTACAACCATGGTCAGACTGCGAGAACAGCAAGTTAAAGGAGGTGTGGCCAAACAAGAACACTATGCAGGAAGCCAAAGAAGATTAATAAACCAGCACAAAACTGGTGTCGTTAGCCGCTACACGCTGTGGGGCTTACTGAGGAGAGGATCCGAGCACTTAAGGACTGAATGGTTCAATGTGCAATGAGGATGATCTGTCGACTAACTAACTGTTGGCAATGTAACCAGTGGAGGACACATGACCTGTCCAGACCCAACACCAGCCGGCCTATGTCCTGTGCTGAATCATCACCCGGTTACATCCTGACATGCCTCTCCACAGATGTGAATTTCCAGTTAGACTTTCACAGGACTTACAGTCAACCCCAGTATTCTTTGGCTGTTTGTGATTTCTTGGCAAGTTTACATTCAGTAGTTTGCCATTGCTGTCTGAAAGTCCAGCACACACTAAGCCTAGGCTGTCTGCTGCCACATGACCTGCAGGTGTGAAGTTCCAGTGCCTGTCTTGCCTTGGGTTGCAGACTTTGGAGAGAGGCAGGAGAGTTCTGCAGCACAGTTTCCATGAAGTCAGTGCCACAGTACCGGGTCAGGAGGGAAGTCTCTACACCAACCTCACTCCAATAGATGCAAACTCAAACCACCTGACTGCCAATGTATTTGAATTAAAAAGTTAAAATAGTTTCCCAGACTGCATAAACCAACCACACCAACCCACTGGAGTCAAATGAGGAGGGCAGAACAAAACCAAAAAGTGAGGTAAACTCCCCAACATCTTACCTCTTTGGTGCGGTTTGCATGGTAGCAGATGACAGACTCGGTATGTGGATACCACATGAAGCGGAAGTGTTCTGAGCTGGTCACATGGACATCCAGGTTTTCTACCACCTCAAGTACAGAAAGTAGAGAACACAATCTATCACAGTTATAATACAGTTGTGTATTACACAAAGTGAACAAAATTATCACATTCACAATACAGTTTTGTATTATCTAAAGTGAATAAAACTGACATCCACATTGTATTATCTGAAGTGAACAAAACTATGACATTTACATTAGTTTATATTATCTGAAGTGAACGAACTATAACATCCACATTAGTTTTATAGTATCTGAAGTGAACAAACTAACCTATTACATTGACATCTTGACTTCCCATAACCAGAAAATACAGGAAACACAAGATATTACATTCATATTCAAGTTTCTCATAAAAAATAAGGAAACAAACATTTACTCTTCCCATGGTTTTCTACAAGATTGTTCAAACTGTATCAAGCCTGTGGTCAGGTACAATTACAAGATTTGAAATCCGGATCCCTTCAATGTATTTTCCTAGGACTGCACACACTTCTACCAGCTGTCCCGCAATTGTGGGATGCAATTCAGAAACAACTATTTGGGAATGGAGTACAGCAAGGCTGTCGAGTTCCACATAATGTCTCCTTGTGACTTAAATTGGATCCCTTTCAGTGACATTCACACCTTGGAAAACAGCCAAACATCACAAGGAGTTATGTCGGTAGAGTAGGGAGCCTAATGAACATCACTAATATTGTGTATAACCCAAAAGTCTGAATCAGATGCAAAGGATGAGCGGGTGAATTGTCATGATACCAAGTTCCCATTACACATGGGTCCTTTCATTTGCTCCGTGTCTGCCCATTCTTCCCATATATGGGCAACTCCATCTCATTATTCAATAACCTAGAATATGAGAAGAATATAACACTTCACCCTCCCTGCAGTTTCTGCCATGGGGCTATCTTTACCTGTAACTGCAATAAGTATAAGCTTACAACAAATACTTACATTCTGTAAAGTGTTGGGGAACTGGCGACAGTGTAGTTTGAATGCTTTCTCACACTGAAAGGTCACACTGAGAATGACTCCTAGAGACCCTAAACTCAGAGCAGCCAGGGGCAACAAATCTGCATTGATTTCACTGTTAATTGTGATCACTTCCCCTGATGCTTTCATGAGCTCCAGGCCAAGTACCTGCACAGAAAAGTTTTACATGAATTGCTTTTAAAATTTCCTGGTTTGGGATGATTTTGGCAAAGGTTAACTTCCATTCATCATCATCATGTGCCGTGCCAAAGAGTGTGGGCAGTCATGGTTCAACATCTCACTAGATTACCAGAGTTTTGGATCAGGTCTTTCATGCCAACCCTTGTTAAAAATGTTCCCTTCTTGTACATATTCTTAACTACATCACTTCTGGTCAGCTGACCTGATCACAAGGCACACTAGAATTATTTTGTGTGTGCTCGAATGAACAAGATGGCACACTAGAGGTTTTAAGTGTTCTGAGGAGAAAGACTCAAGGGTCCATGTTTTTGAGCTACGTACCACTTTTAGTAATATGCTGTGGCTTTTTTTTTTTTTTTACTGCAGGTGTGTTAGTTTCATTTTAATTTTGTTTACCTTCTAGCTGCATGTCCATTCTGTCACGTGTAGTCATGTTCTTGTAAAGCTGACCATTTGTTTTGTCTGTCTGTCTGTCTTGTTTTATTCCATCACTCTGCATCTCTCAAGGCAACAGTATTGGGGAAGATGATCCACCTTTTGTCTTCCCTCACTATATGGGCTGTGTCATTAATGTCACTCCTGTTTTTGTGTTCTCATTTGCCATTCACACCCCTAAATCTATGCATTCTCCCATTTCTTTGCTCTTTGCCCATCCCATTGGTGGTGTTGCTGCAGAGATGGACAAGGATTGTTTCGTGTTTGGTGTAGGATTTCTCCTCTCTCCTCTTTCTGTCATTTTCTCTTGATCTCTCTACCTCCCCATTCTCTCTGTGTTTCTACCATATTGGTAACTTACAAGAATATCGCCCAACAGATCATATCTACGACAAAGAAGAAAGCCACCCCCTCCTCTCCCCCAAAAACAGATATCTACAAAATACAAAAAGATATCTATGACCAACAACAGCCTCTCCCCACCCTTGTAAATGGATATTGTCTGACCTTTCACATTTCTCCTCATATAGTTCTCTGTTTCCTCTGCAACACTCATAGGTGATAGCAATAATACTGATAATATTTATATTATCAAATTGTATGACTCACGTATGTAAAAAAGATGTCAAAATTATATGGGTATGGCTAATGTATGTACAAATGACACCAAAATGATATGGGTATAACTCGTGTATAAAGAAATTATGCCAAAATGTTATGGGTAGGACTCATGTAGGTAGAAATGATGCCAAAATTATATGGGTATGACTCACATATGTAGAAATGATGCCAAAATGTTATGGGTATGACTCATGTATGTAGAAATGATGCCAAAATTATATGGGTATGACTCACGTATGTAGAAATGATGCCAAAATTAGCTCCTGTCCCATGGGTACCTGTACTGATGACTCCAGCCGCTGTCAGATCACACACTGACCCTTGTCTACAAGAAAAGTGTGTACCTTAAGTTATAACATGCAAATACTCAGGTGATTCTATATGTGGTGAGATAGGCAGGGGTGTGGCAGTGAAGGCATCTTGGTGGCTGTCCCTAAGCAATCTGACGACAGAAGACATTGACCTTGACATGACACCTCTCTTCTTCTGGCCCTTGTCCCCCATGAGAGCACAAGCCCTCAACCAGCTCACCCAAAGCCGTCCTGTCTCTTGATAGCTCCTGCAGCTCTGTCCATGATCCACCCGTACTAACCTGTCTGTCTGTAATTCTCTTCTCCTAAGTTTTTAGGTCCCCACTGTTGGTGTGTTCAATTTATACTATCCTCGAGATTTATATCACTGTGTGTCCTATCTAGCACCAGCATATTTTTATCACCTCTTTATTTTTTGTTTAGTTCTCTCCTTGAGCTCTATGTTGGTGGTTTTGTCATACCACCTAATCATATTGGGGGGGGGGGGGGGGGGGGGGGGGGAAGAGATAATTAAACAGTACTGATTAAATATTCTAATAAATTAACAAGTACTGACTGGTGGCAGGTATATATGACTGTGGTAGGTAGATATGACTGTGGCAGTGGGATATGACTGTGTGGCAGGTAGATATGACTGTGTGGCAGTGGGATATGACTGTGGTAGGTATATATGACTGTGGTAGGTAGATATGACTGTGCGGCAGTGGGATATGACTGTGGTAGGTATATATGACTGTGGTAGGTAGATATGACTGCGGCAGTGGGATATGACTGTGGTAGGTATATATGACTGGTAGGTAGATATGACTGTGTGGCAGTGGGATATGACTGTGGTAGGTATATATGACTGTGGTAGGTAGATATGACTGTGTGGCAGTGGGATATGACTGTGGTAGGTATATATGACTGTGGTAGGTAGATATGACTGTGCGGCAGTGGGATATGACTGTGGTAGGTATATATGACTGGTAGGTAGATATGACTGTGTGGCAGTGGGATATGACTGTGGTAGGTATATATGACTGTGGTAGGTAGATATGACTGTGTGGCAGTGGGATATGACTGTGGTAGGTATATATGACTGTGGTAGGTAGATATGACTGTGTGGCAGTGGGATATGACTGTGGTAGGTAGATATGACTGGTAGGTAGATATGACTGTGTGGCAGTGGGATATGACAATGAAATAGCGAACAATAGCGAACACAAGAACACCACCTACCACAGTCATATATACCTACCACAGTCATATCCCACTGCCACACAATCATATCTACCTACCACAGTCATATATACCTGCCAGAGTCATATCCCACTGCCACAGTCATATCTACCTACCACAGTCATATATACCTGCCACAGTCATATCCCACTGCCACACAGTCATATCCACCTGTCAGGCATATCTACCTGCACAGTCTTATCCACCTGCCACAGTCATATCCACCTGCCAGTCATATCCATCTGCCAGTCATATCCACATGCCACAGTCATATCTACCTGCCAGGCATATCTACCTGCACCGCCTTATCCAAATGCCACAGCCTTAAGCACCTGCCACACAGCCTTATCCACCTGCCACACAGCCTTATCCACCTGCCATACAATCATATCCACCTGCTAGGCATATCTACCTGCACAGCCTTATGCACCTGCCACAGCCTTATGCACCTGCCACAGCCTTATCCACCTGCCACACATCCTTATCCACCTGCCACACAATCATATCCATCTACCACACAGCCATAACCACCTGCCAGTCATAAAGGCAATTGTTGAATGTGAACCATCAGATCAGTACTGCAGTAAGAGATCAATTCTCTGGATTTTATATATGCTAGCTCATGGTATTTAAGATGCTGAGTGACTAGTTCCCTTCCTTGCAGCCTTCTTTGACAACTCACAGCAAAGTCAGGTGTCTTATTTCACAATTTGGGCAATGGATGAGATGCCATGACTTAGTAGACATGGAGGTCTAACACTCCAGTTTCTATTATCATGAGATTGTTTTGATAATTTCACCTCTGACCTTGAGCTTTCTGGATAGATTATTCAGTAATGTTCATTGTCTGTGCTGCAACAGAAAACGTAGAAAGTACACCACAGTTACCAGAGCAATAAGAGAAGTCAAGAATAGAAACAATGTCACCTACCATGCAAGTCATAAGGTGCAACTAAGGAAGGTTGGCATGAGACTGGCAACCCTATCCTGTAGATAACTTTAAATGCAAAATCTGATGAATCATTAACAAATCAATGAAGGGCATGGTGAATGTTGGTTGAAGGCTTCTGACAAAGAGAGATATGTATAAATGTAAGAATTCAGGGCCTAAAGAATAAAGAGCACACTTACACAGACAGAGCCATGCCATTGGCTGGTAGGATGCGCTCGTTCATGTCTCGAAGCAAACATCCTCCTTGCACGGTCACTTGAAGTTTCTCTTTATCAACCTGGCAGCAGTGAGAAAACAGACATGAAGTGAATGCACTCTTTCATACTCATGGTATCAATGTGGTGGGTGGGTGGTTGGGTGGGTGGGTGTGTGTGTGTGTGTGTTAGGGGGTTCTCCTCTGTGTGTCAGTAGTGTCTGTATGTGTTGTGAGTATACATATGTGCACATATATATTTATGTGTGTGTAAATGTCAGTGTATGTATTTACATATATGTCCTCATATATCCCTGTGTGTGAGTGAGATTGCTGTTGTGTATTTGTGTATCTAGTTATTAGTCTGTTATTTGTTTATATGTGAGGGGGATCTTTTTGTAGTCGATGGTCTACCTGATGAAGGTGTTAGCAACATTGTTTGTAATCCCGTATATCCAAGTGGGGGAAAACAGCTGCGCGAGATTCGGCAGCGGATCATGCCACGCTGGTAACTTATGGGGTATGTGAGCTGGTCATTCAGAAAGCAATGGCAAACTACTGAACGTAAAACTTGCCTAGTACATCAACAGCAGCTGGAAAATGCTGGTGCTGACTGAAACGTTCTGTAAAGAATATGCAGCTTTAAAAAAAAAGTTATTAGTCACAGTTCCAACTTCACAGCAAAGGGTCGCCCCATTATGCTCCATTCATGTGTCAAAGAATATCACAAAAAAAGCTCCTCACTGCCTCATGTGAAAAGTGGAACAGACAAAGAGTCTCGACAAACCAAAAGCCAGCACAGGTATACTATGCAGAATCAATCAATCAATCAATCATGTGCCATGCCGGAAAGCGTGTGTCAGAGTCTCACATGGAGTCGGTAAAAACATAAAGATAGAAGGGAACTAGAGAAGGGACATAACCCCAATACAAGGGAGACACACTCGAATGCTCGAACAATCTAGAGCCTTAGAGAAGGTCAGTTCGCCTACAGCTCCGTGGACACGCTGGCCGCGTGCCAGGACCTGTTCCACGAGAAGCTCGGGGAGAGTTACAGCCCGTGTCCGAGACACGTTAAGAGGGCAGACGCCGACTGGACATCGAACAAGCAAAAGGGCTTAACTTAAGGGGGACTTGATAGATTGAATACACCAGTGTATTTAGGAGTGTTACTCGCTAAATAGATAGATGATAGAGTTTGTTGTAATGATTATGTATGATGGATTTGTTGTGAACTCCTATGATCATGTTCGCCACGTAGCTGGCTGCGAAAACCATTCTTCGCCAGCTTACTGTAAATAAATCATGTCAGATAGTATCAGAACGGAGTTTGTTGCCTGTATGAACAAAAGTTTCATTCCCCTAGGTATCTAGGACGTTGACAGGCTATTTGGGGGCTCCAAGCCGGTTTTGGCAAGCGCAAGCTTCACTTTCCCGACAGCTCTTGGTTTTGCCAAGTAAAATATATCAACTTTCATACATAACAAAGTCTAGAACTTTGCAGCTACTATCGTATCATCTATTAATGAGCTATCGTAGTCCCTCTAGAAAAGTAATTAAATAATGATGTTCATGAAATTTGACATTGACATGACTGGACAATTACAGTGACAATTACTAATTTTTTTTTATTCCAACATCAGATTGTTCCGCGAAAGATTGTGTGTATGTAAATTGTCCTACAGCAGTGGTGAAAAAAACAGGGGAACCAAACAACACTACAGCCAAGAAACCAGTAAATAAGATAAGTCCCATTTCATGCTCATTGTACCCCTAAACGATACTCACCATTTTTTTTCATTGATGTAACATTTTTTCTATGTATTGCTATTAATGATATATATATGCAAATTTCATAACCATGTGAACTTGTTCGTTAGAAAGTTTGAATGTAAACATTAAGGGATAAAACCAAGTTTTGTACACCTCACTTTTTCCAAAGGGATTTAATTGCTATAAATTTAACATTAGCTAAAGTTACAAGATGTCAACATTAGAACACTGCATCGAAATGATGTATGATGGCTTGACTCGCCATTTCACTCGATCACCAGTGTCGTGGATCAGCTCAGTGTTCCTGCCTCATCCATGCCATGTGGCCAAGCCATCCAGGTATTTTCCTCTCGGTCTTCCTCTTGGTCTGTTCCCCTCGATCTTGCCAGTTGTCACTAAGTTCTCTAATCCATTTCTTCTCATAACATGTCCAAAAATTTTTGACTGTCTACGTCTAATTTCTCTAATCAGTTTACGGTGTTCATTTGTCTCCTGTAGTACTTGGTCATTGGTTTTTCTGTCTGTCCATGGTATTCTTTGCATTTTCCTCAGAAACCACATTTCTGCAGCCTTCAGATGCTTTTCAGCTTGACTGCTCATTGTCCGAGTTTCACATCCATACAAAAGAACAGGCTCTATGTATCCCTTCAACACTCTTTTTCTCGTTTCAATTGACATCTTTTTATTGGTCAGAATCTTTTTCATGTTTTATGCAGAATACCAACACAAAAGTCTGCCATGAAAAATACAGTTCATCGTCAATGGAAGCTGCAGCCACTAGAAAACCAGCAACCACACATTTCTGCATAAGGCAACCCAGCCATTTTTCTGAACATGCAGTTCATGCTACAAACAACCACGGACAGATATAAAAGCACCCACATGAAATTCACAGCTCACAGTGTCGCTCCACGCACACAACTCATTAGTTGGGTGACAAAACCATGCATTACCAGTCCAACATGAGGAAATTGCATAAGCAAACTGTAACCACAAGCATAAACACTTCAGAGGTCTTAACAGCTCAAATGCCTATCCTCCATGTTGAACCGGAAGTTGGCAAACCATGGTTGAGATGGCAAACCAAGAACACCCATGTCTATTATCATGGCACATGATAATCATGAGAAAATCCTGAGTTCTAAACAACAAAAGAAATAAGGAAGACAAAAGAACATACAGAAAAGACAATTAGAGCAGAGATAAGCAATATGGGAAAGTTGTGGAATCAGCTGCAAAAGACAGCAAACTATAACAGAGCTTAGAGCGAAATTACTGAGGGTCTGTACTTCATTGGGAAATTAAAGGTAGAAAAAGAATACATGACCTAGCAGACACATCTGCAGTACTCACATGAAGAAGCTTGTTAAATCTGGCCAGGCTAATCATGAAGTCCGTGGTGCAGGCCAAGTCCGAGGGTGAGTGACCATGTCCAACAACCTTGACTTTCTTTCCCTTTTCTTGGGCAAAAGCAAGTATCTGAAATTGTTTATGTGAGATTGTCATAGAAAGACCACAATGCTAAAGGCACAGTAGAAAACAAAACCAACTGTAGTCAACTAAATTATCATAATATACAAATAAACATGTATTACCATAGCAATTAATTGTTGCTAAGAATCTGCTTGACTACTTGCTCTCTAGACAAACATGTAATGTTCCGTCTCGCTCAGCAGACAGAATGCATGCATATCTATTACTTATATTATTAATGCGCTTGTGGGACCAGGTGGAGAAGGCGGAGGAACAGATTGAGAACCCATATGTGGAAAGAATGCGATTGCGGGGGGTCGGCAGGGGGTCTGGAAGAATCTCAAAACAGAGGGAAGACTAGGAGAACATTTAATCAGATAGCGGTGGGAACGATTAGTAGTACAACTCTTCGCTGGCTGTTGAACGAAGGGACTGAGCATGCATGGGAATGTCCTGAGTGCAGTGATGTTGGTTCTTGACTCAACTCAACATCTATTACTACGAGGGTAAGTCAATAAGTCAGTCACAAATGGCTGTAGACAAATAACTAAATATGATAACCTGAAACCAGTTATTTTTATACAAATATTGTCCCTTTATTTCTCAATATAATTTCCACCAACATTGATGCACTTATCCCATAGTTTTATCAGTCCTCCCAAACCGGCTGCATAGAACTGTCACAGCCATTTGTGACTTACTTATTAACTTACCCTCGTACATGCACCTTATACCTACCTCTTCGGTAAAGTTTGTACCAGTCATTAGAAGACCCTTTCACACACTTTGAGGTGTCTTGGGCATATCATTCTATCCCCCATGTTTGTATAGACCAATCAGCAATTGATGATCTTCTTCTGTGTAATGGCAACGGTGTATGCAGCTGAGGTGTGTAGGGTGTAACATGTGCTGGCCCTTTCTATGTGGTTGTTGAAGTACCCAGAGGTCGTATGACATGATTGAGGATTGTGATAGTCAGCTGTCCTATCATCTACTCTGTGTGTCACAGTAAACTGCTCAGGTTGTGAATGAAATGAGGCAGAATGATTGTGATAGTCAGCTGTACTATCATCTACTGTGTGTCACAGTAAAATGCTAGTGTTGTGAATGAAATGATCCAGTACATCACACAATGATGTGGAGTCTTGATGTATCCCAGCTCTCGGCAGCCGAGATCTAAAGCATGCAGGCTCCTATCCATCATACCCACTGAGACACGAACACAAGCAGATAGAACTTCCTGGCACAAATCTCTACAGGATAAACAAGAAAGAGGAAGAAGTGCAGTTTTCTTTCAACAGTGCTTCTCTGTGAAGATAAGCACCAGTCACCTCACAACCATCAGCTTACCTTTCTGATTTCCTCCACGGATTCTGGTTCAAAGTAAAGCTCTGGTGAACAGGAGTACGTTGTGGCCCAGTTGGTGAAGGTTTTACCTGACTTGCCAAGAGACTGGAAATCATAACAACAATCACTCAGCAATTAGGTGAACCATTTATAATGCAATTCCTGGCATAATTTTTTTTTAAATTTATTACAGATGCCTCTCTCTCAGTATGTGTGTGTGTGGGATATATACAGAGAGAGAGAGAGAGAGAGAGAGAGAGAGAGAGAGAGAGAGAGAGAGAGAGAGAGAGAGAGAGAGAGAGAGAGAGAGAGAGAGAGAGAGAGAGAGAGAGAGAGAGAGAGAAGGGGACAAACTTAGACACAGAGAAAGGGGGAGAAAGAAAAATAGTTAAAAAAGACAGAAAGACAGAGCTACAGAGAGAGAGAGAGAGAGAAGAGAGAGAGAGAGAGAGAGAGAGAGAGAGAGAGAGAGAGAGAGAGAGAGAGAGAGAGAGAGAGAGAGAGAGAGCGACAAAGACATGAGACAAAGAAAAACAGAGACACAGAGACACATTCAAAGTCAAAGCAAATTGATGTGGTACATAACATAATAATCTACAACCATACTGACGGTAATAGATTCCTTCAGTCATATCTGACTATTGGTTAAGACACCCTATGTGTAGGAAACTTTCAGTCATATCTGACTGTGTTGAGACACCCTATGTGTAGGAAACTTTCAGTCATATCTTACTATTGGTTGAGACACCCTATGTGTAGGAAACTTTCAGTCATATCTGACTATTGGTTGAGACACCCTATGTGTAGGAAACTTTCAGTCATATCTGACTGTGTTGAGACACCCTATGTGTAGGAAACTTTCAGTCATATCTGACTATTGGTTGTGACACCCTATGTGTAGGAAACTTTCAGTCATATCTGACTGTGTTGAGACACCCTATGTGTAGGAAACCTCTTTCAGTCATATCTGACTATTGGTTGAGACACCCTATGTGTAGGAAACTTTCAGTCATATCTGACTATTGGTTGAGACACCCTATGTGTAGGAAACTTTCAGTCATATCTGACTATGGGTTGAGACACCCTATGTGTAGGAAACTTTCAGTAATATCTGACTATGCGTTGAGACATCCTATGTGTAGGAAACTTTCAGTCATATCTGACTATTGGTTGTGACACCCTATGTGTAGGAAACTTTCAGTCATATCTGACTATGCGTTGAGACACCCTATGTGTAGGAAACTTTCAGTCATATCTGACTATGGGTTGAGACATCCTATGTGTAGGAAACCTCTTTCAGTCATATCTGACTATTGGTTGAGACACCCTATGTGTAGGAAACTTTCAGTCATATCTGACTATGCGTTGAGACACCCTATGTGTAGGAAACTTTCAGTCATATCTGACTATGGGTTGAGACATCCTATGTGTAGGAAGCTTTCAGTCATATCTGACTATGGGTTGAGACACCCTATGTGTAGGAAACTTTCAGTCATATCTGACTATGGGTTGAGACACCCTATGTGTAGGAAACTTTCAGTCATATCTGACTATGGGTTGAGACATCCTATGTGTGGGAAGCTTTCAGTCATATCTGACTATTGGTTGAGACATCCTATGTGTGGGAAACTTTCAGTCATATCTGACTATTGGTTGAGACATCCTATGTGTAGGAAACTTTCAGTCATATCTGACTATGGGTTGAGACACCCTATGTGTAGGAAACTTTCAGTCATATCTGACTATGGGTTGAGACACCCTATGTGTAGGAAACTTTCAGTCATATCTGACTATGGGTTGAGACATCCTATGTGTGGGAAGCTTTCAGTCATATCTGACTATTGGTTGAGACATCCTATGTGTAGGAAACTTTCAGTCATATCTGACTATGGGTTGAGACACCCTATGAACAGTAAACCTCAACATCACAGTAACTGAACAGAGGCTATGTATATATATTCGCATAAACCTTTCGTCAAATAACTAATAAGCAATCTCACCCGAACATCAAGAGCCATCTCAATGTGAAGCAGGAAACTCCGGGTTGCAAACAGATTTTCAGCACTCTAGATTGTCTTTCTGTCTCCAGCAGCTGAATATTTCTTAATAATCCAAACCCAGTTAAATCCTAGAAACAAAACAAAAATAATCATGAAAATAGCTTTGAAGCATTTTCACATCACAATGCAACATAAATTAGTGTTAGTAACTTCAAAGACTGCTGTACTGAGTGAAAACAAGGACTAAAAAATACTGCATACAACTGAGACTATTGAAATATGGTTCTTCAGAAGACTGCAGTGAGTTTTTTAGATGGAAAAAAAAGACAAATAACTCTATATAAAATGGTAAGTAAAGTCAGTAAAAGATCCCTGTTCATGCCACTTGGCTTACTAGATATATGGTGCTAGCAAGACATTTTAGAGGATCTAGCACTGGACAGATGAAGGGGCCAGTATCACGCCGGCCACTTGTTTGTTCTGGTGCCTACTTTAGGCTGTCAGCCTGGGAGCCCTGGTCTATGGGAAATTAAACACCTTCATGGGGATTTGAACCCATGACAACTGGGGCTTGCCACTAGGTATGACTGAATCCCCAATGTTGAGCTCATGGAAAGAACAAAACACATTTCACTGAATCAAGAGGTAAGGAAAAGTCACTGGCACTGGGTAGAACAGACACTGAGAAAACATGAGGACAACATAACTGGACATTCTCTTGTCTGGAATCCACATGGCAAATGAGTTGAGTTGAGTTAAGAAATGATATCACTGCCCTCAGGACATTCCCATATGTGCTGCGTTCCCTTGTTCAACAGCCAGCAAAGTCACACTACTAATTGTTCCCGCCGCTATCTGATTAGTTTTGAGATTCTACCAGAACCCCTACCCAATCCCCCGCAATCTCATCCTTTCCACATACAGACTCTTAATCTGTTCCCCCACCTTCTCCACCTGGTCCCACATATGAAACAGCAGGAGACCTAAGCACACATGGAGAAGAGAATTACAGAAACAAATATTGGGAGGACATGAAGGGAGATGCAGGAGATAGCAAAAGATAAGACAGAAGAGAAAGAACAAGTACAATGAAGGCTCAGGACAGAAACATCTGGAGATCCATTAGCTCTAACACCTTCACTGTGAAACCAGAATTGTTGAATGGTGGAACATTCACAATTGGAAATTCATAAAAAGTAAGCAGCAAAGGGGCAGAGAAAAGATATCCTGGTTGGATTAAGATTAAATAACATGTGAACTATATCATTCACCCGTGTATTACAAGGGCCATAAGTTAGGCAAAGATTAGACACCGTAATCATGCATGTCATAAGAGGTGGCTAAGGAGGGCTGGTACAAGACTGGCTACCTCGGCCTGTAGGCAACTGTAGCTGCAAACTCCAACCAATCATGGACAAGTCGACAGCGGCCCTGGTGCGAGTCGGTTGAGGGCCTACACTACATTGGGAGATGACAGACACAAGAATAATATAGACATGTAAAAACACAGAACATTCTGCCCTTCCAGACCCATATCTTTCATATGTCAACCAAGTATTGTCATGTGGTAATACTGAGTCTATTCAGCCGTGACAATTATAGTCAATGGCATCAATTTGAGGCAAATACAGACATTAAGTGTTTAGATATGTGGATAGCATCAGTTGAAAGGCACTCCATGATGATCAACAACTATATGGGTACTTTGCATACCGACAACAGAAAAAAAAACAGAGGGCCTACACTACATTGGGAGATGACAGACACAAGAATAATATAGACATGTAAAAACACAGAACATTCTGCCCTTCCAGACCCATATCTTTCATATGTCAACCAAGTATTGTCATGTGGTAATACTGAGTCTATTCAGCCGTGACAATTATAGTCAATGGCATCAATTTGAGGCAAATACAGACATTAAGTGTTTAGATATGTGGATAGCATCAGTTGAAAGGCACTCCATGATGATCAACAACTATATGGGTACTTTGCATACCGACAACAGAAATTAGTGAGCTACATCCCTGTGCACACACACACATATATAAATATATACATGCTGGTGAGCACAAACACAGACATGCATCATACACACACACAGGCAGACAAGATTATATCAATATGTGTATTTACAAATATTTACATACATACAATCATTTTACGTGCACGAACACACATGTGCATGCCCGCACCTGCCTAGGGATCAAACTGTGTAGTTGGAATATATAATACATGAGTGGGCAAACTTTCCAGTAAGACTGGACACTTATGGGCATGTCCATAATGCAGTAAAATACCGGGTGCTTGTAAAGTCTCACTACACTTTGTATGTAGAATAAATTTGAAAACACTCTTTCTTCCATTAATAATATTGCTCTGTTTGGAGTGCAAAGAATTACTCCAGCAGATGACAGCCATTTGCTGCATACTGCTTCACTATGGAATGTGGAGCACACATTTTGATGACATCATGTACTTCATTTTTCAAATTTGTTCTACATACAAAGTGTAGTGAGACTTTACAAACACCCTGTATGTTCACAGTAATAGCAAAACTATTTAACACTTATCCTTCTCAACCGCTCCCCATCTGCAACCAGAGTACAGCATATGTTGACATCCCTAATCAACCATTACAACCATTAGTGGACCAACTCAGGTAAGTGTCAACATGAGGGTCCATGCACTGGATTCATGTCTGCAGTCTGGTTTCACCAATGATAGAAATGGGGTCAAAGTTCTTCCTGAACTGACATGCTTTCAGTGCAAAACTTCAATGTGATTGAGGACTGCTGATGTAATATGTAAAATAGGCTTGCCATAAACACTGGCAGGCGGCTCTCCAGAAATGAGGGTACTGAAAACACAATATCGCCAACCTTCAATGCAGAGATGGCACTTAATGATGATGATTTGTACACAAAGTTGAAAACTACTGAAATATAGTTATGTTGCCTTGTTTTCTGCCTTGAAGGTGTATGTACCTGCTTGCTGGCTGCCTCAACAAGATAGTCCAGCATGATATCTTCCTGTTTTGTATTCACTATCTTTCAGTCCTGAGTAATTGCTTATTAGAAGGTCATGGGATTTCACATGTAACATATCTGTGTCACTGTGTCAAGTCTTTAGTAGGCAATATGTAGTCACAGGTCCATTTATCCCCCAGATAGGTAGTGCTATCAAGATGTTAAGTGTCAGAAGTTCACATGATAACTTCAACGAAACGCATGTCGAAGCTAAATCAAATAAAGCAGTTGAAACACTAGATATATAATTTGTGAATGGTAGTTTTAAAATGAACTGGCAGGCTTCCACCCTAACAGATCCTGTACTCATCAGATTACACGCAATAACAGAGTAAAGAACTGACATAAATTCACCATTGTATATTTGATTTGTGGGCCATATAAAGACCTTTGACAGCTTTAGTAGGGAAATTGTTGAGTCACTAAGAGATCCCACTGAAAATTATGAACTTACTAAAGGCAACATACAAATGCATAAAATGCAGTCTTGTTCATACGGGGAAAACTAACTGATATGTTTGAAACATGAATTGTTTGCTGTGTTCACTCGCTTTGAACTCAAATGTTGTCCACACATGTGCTACTACTTCTAGTGCCCTAGAATTGTTGGTGTGTCCTTCACTATCAGGTGAACCCACTCTGACTTCTGAGGTACTTGTAATATACATCCTCACATTAGGGATGAGAAGTCAACATTTTAGTCCAACTAACCATTTAGGTGTGAAACCCGCTAGCATGGTATCAGCATACTGGAAGTTTAAGAGCAAGTGCTCTTATTCATTCATTCTTATCCATTCAGCCATGCTGACCTCCAAATAGTGAATGTAAGAAGAGACTTGACTGCACTCAGGACATTGCCACAAGTGATCAGTCCCACTCTTCAAAAGCCACCACAGAGTTCCCCTGCAGATGAGTCCAGTAGCCACTGGAATAGAGGTCCTTGTATCATCCAGAGCCTCTACTCCAGTGGTTCTCAACCGGTGGGGAATTCCCCCCCCCCCAGGGGGGAATTTTAGTGTTTCCAGGGGGGGGAATGAAGACCATTTCAAGATCACGTTAATACAAGAGCCGATTACTTGATATTGTTTTTCCCTTCATACTTTACAGTTAAGTACGTCTCATCCTTCTAAAATTCATTTTATAAAGTCAGTAGACCCACAAATCATGTTTTATGTGGATGTCTAGACTTGTTTTAGTATGTGCTATTAAATTTACCTTACATTTTTACGTATACTGTATAGGGGTGGGGGAATTTTTAGATAGGAAATATGAAAGGGGGGGAATGACATTCTGAAAATATGGTGAAAAGGGGGGGGGGGGGGGGAAATGGGCCACATTTTTTTATAGGGAGGAGGGGGGAATGACGTTCTGAAAATATGGTGAAGGGGGGCACAGGCCAAAAAAGGTTGAGAACCACTGCTCTACTCACTTCCTTCTGAGCCAGTCTTTCCAGATGTGGATGCTCCATTTGTTGAGCTAAACACTCTTTACCCGATTCCAGAACCTTCACCATATCACTGTTATCATAAAGTAACTCTCCACCCAGAGGGAAAGAAGCAACTAACCTATCATTCTGTTCATTGCCCTACACACCTTGTCCTAGGCAGAAAATCTATGATATGCTGGCAATCTCCATCCTGTCGAGCGATGCTTGCCATACCAAGTGGAACAAGCCATTTTACATTGTATGGAAGCATACTCCATGACACCTTTGAAATATGAACAGAAGTGCGCCAGGGTTGTCTTTTTTGTCGTCTGTGTGAGTCTAAATGACTATAGTCTGGATTGTGAAGATAACAATGATTACACCAGAGAAAGAATTCAATGACAGAGCAACTTGGTAACCTGGACTTCGCTGATGTTATGACTCTCTTGTCCTGGACCCCCACACAAGAAATCATACGCAAGATAAATTAAATACACAACAATTAGGTCTAAACATTCATAGGGGAAAGAATGATAATCAGAATAAATCTTGCAAATGATAACCCAATCTCCCTTGGTGAAACCTCACTTCAACAGGTGAAATCACACAAATATACAGGCAGCAATGCAGATACGTATGGAGGAACAGATAAATACATTAAAATAACAATACAAAAGACAAGAGGAGCTTTTATAGCTCTAGGAAATGTGTGGAAGTCACAGGAAATGAAATCTAGTACCAAATTTAGAATATATAACTCTAACAGTACAGCTGTAAGGATAAGAAACATGGAAAACTGCAGTTCAACCCATACCATTCCTCATGGATAAATACCATTTATGATATTCCTCCATGTGCCTGTTTTAAACCACCCAGTATCATTTCTCATGTCATCCCTCTCCCTCTTCTGCCACTGGTCATTCCGGTCATCACAATGTTCTCCAAGCACTTTCTTTTCATTATATGTCCAGAGAATGCTGTCTCTTTCTTACAGCTGCATGTAATCTTCTATTGTCATTAGCCTTTTTAATTTTTAGTTACTCTGGCAGTCCAAGGTATTCAAAACATTCATCTCTGAACACGTCTACTGTCTCCAAGTTCTTCCTAATTTTAAAGCAATATATTACCTTAGTGAATTAAACTTAGCGACTGATTTTTGCATCTGGATTAGCTTTCCCTATTACCAGTGTCCCTCACCATCAGGCAGTCCCTCTCCATCAGGTGAACCCACTCCAACTTCTGAGGCACTTGTAATTTACATCCCCAAGTCAAGGACAAGAAGTCAACATCATATGAAGTGAATAAGTAAATAATACTGTGGCTGAAATACTAAATACATAGTCATTGATATTGTTGAAATGTGGAGTACATTATCCCTATGGAAGTCTCAGATTTAACAGGAAGTCCGTCTATTTGTTCATACTCCAAGATTTACTGCCATATAACAGAACAGATATATAACATTTCAGTTCTCTCTTCTGGTATTTAATTAATATGACTTCTTACATAAGATACTTTTCATCCCTGATAGACTTGAGAGATGGGCTGCGGTGGAAAACGAGCAGGCAATGGACAGGACTGATAAAGTGAATTCCCTCAGAGGGGCATGGCGATTAAACAAATCAAGTGATGACCGTGAATCCAAAAAGGAACTGGTTTCGCCGGCCAAAGCATGCTGAGAGAGACACTTAGGAGGGGATCTGAACGCTTACTGATTGAATGGTCTGATGTACAATGAAGACAATCTGATTACTATATAAGTTAGAAAATATGGAAGAAATCATCGAGTATTGTAATGTCAATAAGATGAGTAACCAAATTAACATAAAACTAATTAAAAAACATGCTTTTTCATGACAATGATGGAAGAAGACAAAATATTTAATTAAGTAACTTTAGTCATAATTAAGTAACTTTAGAGATAATACATGTACAGACCTACAAGCACTTGGAAAGAACTGGCAAGAGAAGGTCCACCAGAGAGACGAATGGAGACGGATTGTATTTGCAGCAAAGAACCTCAATGGCTCGGAAAGCTGAAGAAGAAGAAGAAGAAGAAGAAGTAACTTTAGTCAGCCGACTTCCTGGCCTAGAGGTTAGCGACTTTCCTCCGTAATCTCGTATACTTTCGTAAGTAACGTGACGACGGTGAGAATCAGCAGTGGTTCGAATCACATCGGTAACTTATGGGTATGTGAGCCGGCCGCTCAGAAAGCAATGGCAAACTACTGAGCGTAATCTTGCCAAGAAATCAACAATCAGCTGAAAGATGCTGATGTTGACAGCAATGTCCTGTAAAGGATATGCAAACATTTTTAACTTTAGTCAGTTAAAATATCACTTCCAGTTTTCCATTCTTTTAATCAAAGGGAGTATCAAACTGTATACTTGCAAATGACAACAAACATTATATAAATAAGCAATTAACTTTGCAAATTGCTTTTGCTCCCATGTGTACTGTCACTAAATAAGTTAAAAAGACAAACGATTTCGGTTTACATATTCCAAATGGCCAAATGACGAATTTTTTTCCATAACTACAAATATATATATATATATATATATATATATAGTATATATATATATATATATATATATATATATATATATATATATATATATAATAAATTACTGTAAATTATAAGATACATGGTAAATATTAATTATTATTACCATAAAGAACTAACGCATATTTCATCTATCGACAAACATACCGCACAATATATAACTATACTGCGCAAATAAATATATGTGGGAGCGGTATAGTATAGTCAACAGTAAAACTGACAGTATGAACTACGGCCGGTACTGGCGTCGCATTCCGGCGGTGATTCAACGGCCACCTGCAATCACAACAAATCCGATTATGTCACGTCCTAAGCTATTTCACGTTATAAAGTCAATAAAGATATAATCATTATAAACAAGTTTACAATATAAGGACTGGCGTGGGTTTACCTTTTTCTTACAAATCCCAGTTGAGAACGAGAATAAAGATCGGTAAATGATTGCTGTAGTAACGACAAGATACAAACAAAAAGAACGGTTGGACGCACTCAAGTCCGTTACGAAACAGGCGGCGATGACAATTCAATTACATAACGTTTGGAAACATCTGTTTCACACAACAGGGGGTACGAAACGCTTGAAACAAACACAGTTAGAGAATCACAGTTAACGTACCCTTTTCTAGATAAATATGTTTATGAAAATGACAGTCAACTGTATTTATTAGAAATGAAGAAGACGATGACTAGAGAAAAGAGATAACTGAAGTCGTGCCGGGGACTGGCCTCACGTCTGGTAAATCTTGGTCACGTGCCTGGGGTCATAACCCGCCTTCTGAATAACCCCTTCTCCCGTCCGTCCCCTTTCTGAGTACATTATATCATCATCGTGTGGCGTGTACTTAGCAGGGCGTCTTCCCACCATAGAATAACACGAAATAATACAGCTTTACAACTATGTTTTACACAATTGTCTTCTTTCTTTAAAGCTGCATTTAAAAAAAGTTAGTTGCACGTACTTTACAGGACATAGCAGTCAACCCCAGCATATTTTGGCTGTTCGTGATTCCAGGGCAGGTTTACGTTCAGTAGTTTGCCATTGCTTTCTGAGCGACCAGCACCCATACTATATTACTATTTCATAAATACCAACGTAAGGCGGTCTGCTGTCAAATCTCCTCCATCCATCCATCATGTGCCATGCCGGTAAGCGTGGGCGGTCATGTTTTGCCATCTCACTCGATCACCAGAGTCGTGGATCAGCTCCGTGTTTCTGTCTCGACCATGCCACGTGGCCAAGCCATCCAGGTATTTACTTCTTGGTCTTCCCCTTGGTCTGTTCCCTTCGATCTTGTTTCGAACGCCGGTATGTGGGATTACGTACTTTTGTCCGTAACACCTTGGCTACGGAACAGATGGTGTTATTTAACACGAAGTAATGCATCTTTACAGAACAATCAATCAATCAGGTGCCGTCTCCAGAGTGAAGGTTAGCAGTAATGGATCTCCAACATTCTCTCTCTCTCTCTCTCTCTCTCTCTCTCTCTCTCTCTCTCTCTCTTGATCTCTCTCTCTCTCTCTCTCTCTCTCTCTCTCTCTCTCTCTCTCTCTCTCTCTCTCTCTCTCTCTCTCGCCTCGATTGTACATTCAGTCAGACTGCTGTTTGTCCATCTCTTGGTGTTATCTTCCCACTTGTATCGTTGTCTACCTCTTGCTTGCTTGCCTTCAATCGCACCTACCCTCCAGTGTGGTGTTTATGGAAGTCTTTTAACGTGACAGAAATATTTCACTTGCCTCTATTTTATTTCTTTCATCAAATCTCTTTTCATTCCCAATTTCTCTAGAACAGTGGTTCTCAACCTTTTTTGGCCCGTGCACCCCTTCACCATATGTTCAGAATGTCATCCCCCCTCCCCTTCGTATATCCTCCATATAAATTCCCCCACCCCTACACAGTATACATAAAAATGGAAGCTAAGTTTAATAAGACAAGTCTAGACGTCTACATAAAACATGATTTGCGGGTCTACTTGCGTTATAAAATAAAGTACAGAATCGTAACGTATGGAGGGAAAACAATATTAAGTAATCGGTTCTTGTATTAACGCGATCTTGAAAAAAAAATCTTAATTTCTCTCCCCCCCCCCCCCCCCCCCCCCGCACCCCCACCCCTTTTCCCCTCTGGAAACCCTGAAATTCCCCCCTAGGCGGGATTTCCTCACCGGTTGAGAACCACTGCTCTTAAACCTCTGTATTTGATTGTGTGTTGTTAAATACGACACATTTTTGGTATATCCATATCTGCAGGGCCTCTATTCTACTTTCATATATCGCTTGTTCATTGCCCAGGCCGATGCAGCGCAATGGCGGCCATACTTGCCTGCTGGCTCTGTGTTGGAATCACCATCGGGGTGGATGGTTACGATTATCTGGCCTTTCAAGTCGAGGCAGCCTGACATGAGTACCTGAAAATGTCACCGGAAGTAAACATGACAGGTGTAGTATTGTCAGCATCACTCATCGAGCTTCGACTGGTATATAACAATATGGCGCGTGGGGGATGCGTGGTCTCGAGGTATGGTGTCCGCCTCGAGTGCTGGAGGTCCCGGGTTCAAGCCCCGTGATGACCGGGACTTTTTCACGTGGACTTCTAGTAATAAAATGTCCCCTGGTCTCTGGGTAGTGAGATCGGACGCCCGTGTGTATTGCTGCGCACGTAAAAAATCCCTTGGCAGTTGGAAATCGAAAAAGAGTAGCCTAACGGCGCTGCCCGGGCAATATTCCAAGTTTAAAATCTACCCAAAGTATTTTCAGGATCCTCGCCGGTGCTACGGAGTTCGTGGACTGAGCTGAGTTTCTCCATACTCAGATTTGAGTTAGGAGGAAAACGGAGCACTTATGGGTTGCTCCCGTGTGCCGTGATGTTGATCCTTCGACTAAACTAAACTAAACTAAATGGCACGAACACCGTATATACAATATGCCTCAAGGCATGTAAAATGGTCGTTCTATATAGCTTGCGGTTGCAGCAGCAGCAGCAGCAGCAGCAGTAGTAGTAGTAGTAGCAGCAGCAGCAGTAAAGAATCCCCCACCTCCTACGAATATTTCGGTGTCAAATAGTATCCCCTGCCGAGCAAGCGCGACAGGAGGCATCGCGTCGTCAGAAGTAGTCCCCCTTCCACGAATGCCTCGTCCTCTTTAACTTCTTGACATCCTCTGAAGGGAGGGGGCCCCACCCACACACTCGAGTCGTGACTCCCAGTTGTCTTTCTCCTTTTTGTGTATTCGCACCCTGATTTAGGGACGTATTATCGCTTTCTGCACTTTTCCCAACAATACTCCGCTACGTGTGCCTATCCACAAGCTATTTCGCCATCAAAGAGGCGAACATTGTACACTTGGTGCACACGTCTTCTCTGTGTTCTTTACATTCTTGTCTCACTCGAGACATGACTCCCAAGTGTATTTCTCCGTTAGTACATCCGAACCCTGGAGAGCTCAAGACAAATATTTACAGCGAATTGCAATCAACCCACTAATTCGCCGCTATGTTTGCCAACCTGACAACCACGCTGCTCTCGGAAAAGCCAACATCATGCATCAATTGCATCGTGATCTGCGCCCATCTCACGGCACCTTTTGACTTGGCCGAGGGAAGAAAACAGTAACAATGGTGATATCAAAGAAAATGGGGACACCAAAATGTGACATAGAAATAGAAGGGAAAATTCTCAACCAAGTGGATAATTTTAAATACCTAGGGGACTTATAACATCAGATGGAAGATATACAACAGAGATTAAGAGCAGAATAGGGCAGGCAAAAGCTGCATTTCAGAAAATGAAGAATATATTATGCAATAAGTCGCTATCAATGAATGTAAGAAAGAGAGTGCTAAAATGCTATATAGAACCAGTTTTGCTGTATGGCAGCGAATCTTGGAATGTAAATGAACAAATTAGGAAGAACTTAGAAGCAACAGAGATGTGGTTTTTAAGACGAATGTTGCGAATTCCTTGGACTGTCAGAGTAACTAACAACGATTGCCTGAAAGAGGCTAATTAAACTAGAACACTATATACAACAATAAGAAAGAGACAAACAGCTTTCTTTGATCATGTGATGAGAAGAGAGGCATTGGAGAACATCATGACAACTGGAAAGATCGAGGGGAAGAGAGGCAGAGGCAGACCAAGAGAAATGATGCTGGATGGATTGAGACGGTGGCATGGAGGAATATCATCAGCAACGTTGATCCAGAACACCAAAGACCGAGATCTGTGGAGAGCCATAATCGCCTACGCCAGCCGGCACGACACTTGATGATGATGATGATGATGATGAGGGAAGGCTATCCGTAACCCCACCCGTCTGCTAAGTGGTCTCGAGGTCTCCGCCTCTGTATCAACAGCTCGCTATCCCACAATGAACGCCCCAGCTGCCTAGTTGCCCTTTTCGCACTGTCCACAGCTGGTGCACTGAATCTCTGCAGGTGTTCATGGAAAACCGCCTCAAGTGCTCGGCTACTGTTGTTGTTGTGTTCAAGGGCTAAATATTTCCTACCTTCACCATTTTTTGCTGCGGCAAGTCAAGTATATTCCATAGTGTAGGTTCATGTGTATGATTTTTGGAGTGTCCAGTTGGTCATGCGTCCAAGTACACTTGTTCCTAAAGCGAAGTGCTGTCGCTATTTAGAGGTGACAGGTTCGAAATCCCGGTCGGTAACTATAGCTTTCAAATTTTATGTTGTCTAGTGCGTCCTCTAGTCTCTACGTCCTTCTTCTCCTTCTGTGAGCGCCAAACAATACTATGTGTGTTTATTTATGTAACTGTTTGCTGCGGCAAGCGACTTTCTCATGATGTTTAGCTCTACATTCAGTGACTGCTATCCCAGCTTGGCTGCTGAGGTCGGTTTCCCTTACTCCTACCCCGTTCAATCTCAGAAGAGAAGTTATATTCGGGTCCATCACTGGCTCAGATTAATAATCCCGTGTCGGAGTCAGCCATAGATTCAGTGCCAAACAAAATGAAGGTTTGGACCAATCAAAAATGGATGGCGGAAAATGGGAAGTAGAGGTGTGTCACATTTATGACTTAACAGTTGTTAATATGGTAGCAGATATGTTGTAGCCTATTACATTTGCTTAGGGAAAACTACTGCATTGATATTTTAATGAGACGAAGTTTCGCAATGACAACGATTCGACAATATATTATCCTATGGCAGATACGGGAAGTTAGTTAAGACGATTAATCATCCCATGGACACTTAATCATTAATTTAAATGTGATAATTGTAAATACCTGAATGGCTTGGTCCCATGGTATGGTCGAAACAAGAAAACCGAGCTGATTCACGACTCTGGTGATCGAGTGAGGTGGCGAATCATGACCATCCACGCTAATCGGCATGGCACATGATGAATGAGTTGTCCAAAGAGGGTAATGGCGAATATCACATTTTTCCAGCCTGTGTCCACTGAGCTGTGAGATACCTCCTCCCCATAGTGTCCAACACTCTTTCGTGTGTTGTGGAGTTCGTGACCCGAACGTGAACTCTAATAGATAAGGTTCACGCTGAAATAATGCGATGAGGATTGTTATTGGATACAGTCAATCTAGAACTATACAAGGTCCTGGATGTGGTTAGCACATCTGGTGGCGAGTCAATGAAGTGGCACATGATGATGAATAGATGCATGAATTGATTGACTGATTGATTGATTGATTGATTGATTGATTGATTGATTGATTGAAGTCGGTTTTCTAGCACTCAAAATCCGACAATGAAGTCCGATGAACCTTCATGAAATGTCGGGATTTGTTTTGTTTTTTTCTTAATGCGCCCGCTCACTTTCAACTTAAGCGTAATGCATACTTGCTACTTCTAGTAGCTTCTGCATGTGGATTAGCTTTCCCTAATGACTGACTGGCACCTTGCCGTCTTGACAGACGATAGTTTGTAAAATGGGGTTATCTCTCCATAACACAAAGATTGGGTTGAATTTAGAGACCATGTGTTGCCTATGAAGCATGATCCCTCTCTCGGCCTATCTAGTTTACTTCAGAGGAAACGGGACACCAATACGTCTGGAAAAAGACCACCTGCAGAAGCTGCCGGATCAGCAAAGCAATGCTCTAACTGTCCGCCTGTCGGAGCTTCGATCCTAGACCAGTTACCAACCAAGGCTTAGGGCCTGGTCTGCCCTGCCATGACATTTAGTCTTTATGTTTCATTTCCTCACACCAGGATAAGGAGCTTTCCCTAATACCACCAGGCAAACCCACTCCGACTTCAGAGGTACTTGTAATCTATGTCCCCTAGTCAAGGACGAGAAGTCAACGTTTTAGTCCACCTGACCGGTGTAGGGGTTGAACCCGCTACCTGGGCATCAGCACACCGGAAGTGTAAGAGCGTGCGTTTTGATCTATTCGGCCATGCTGAAGATGGAAGCTGGCACCGGATAACTAGTCCGCCAACACCCATGCCATTATGGGCGTAACGTTGATTGTTTCTGTGGCACAATAATTGTGAATGCGTAACGTTGATTGTTTCTGTGGCACAATAATTGTGAATGCGTAACGTTGATTGTTTCTGCGGCACAATAATTGTGAATGCGTAACGTTGATTGTTTCTGTGGCACAATAATTGTGAATGCGTAACGTTGATTGTTTCTGCGGCACAATAATTGTGAATGCGTAACGTTGATTGTTTCTGTGGCACAATAATTGTGAATGCGTAACGTTGATTGTTTCTGCGGCACAATAATTGTGAATGCGTAACGTTGATTGTTTCCGTGGCACAATAATTGTGAATGCGTAACGTTGATTGTTTCTAGAGATGAGTTGATTTAAGAACCGACATCACTGCACCCAGGACATTCACATATGTGCTCCGTCCCCTCGTTCAACAGCCAACGAAGAGTCATACTACTAATAATTCCCACCGCTGTCTGATTTAAAGTTCTCCTGGTCTTCCCTCTCAGTTGTGAGATTCTTCCAGAACCCTGCCGATCCCCTGCAATCTCATTCTTTCTACATATGGGTTCTCAATTCCCCCCCCCCCCCACCTTCTCCACCACAAGCGCACGACCACCTCCCCCTTGTCCATAGGCAATTTACCACAAAGAGGTGCATTCCCTGCTAGCCTATCAGCCTGTTCATCCCCCCCCTAACCCAACACCCCCCCCCCCCCCCCCCCCATGGCCAGGGCAAAATATCCATACAATTTTCACAATCTGTGACCTCTGAAGCGACGAGAGCCATTCCACACGAAACATTCCTTTCTCCACCTTACTAAGCATATTCTTTGAATCCGTAATGAATACAGTGTATGTTGCAGTAGTCTCCTCTAAAGTTGATTGTTGATTGTTTCTGTGGCACAGTAATTGTGAATGCGAGTACAGTGTCACCGTCTGGGAGCAACAGGGCGGAGTAGCTTAGCGGTACAACGTCTGATTCAAATATAAGAAGACCGAGTGCGAATCAACATGTGCATTTTCTACAAAAATATTTTACTGCTCGTTAGTCCTGAGCTAGTTGTTCGGACGTTTCAGCTTTCTTGATAAGGCAGAAAACATAGTCGGTTTCTTAAGATTCTGTGGTTAAACAACAGGCGCAAATACAAGTTCATATCTTACAAGTGTCTTAGGCCTCATTAGTATATTGCATGTCCTTTCCAGGACGTTGCGTTCAACCCCAGCATCATTTTCTAGGCAATATTACGTTCAGTGGTTTTGCCATTGCTTTCAGAACAAAAAGTCAACGTTCGTTTAAGACAGTTTAAGTCCAACTTACCTCGCCACCAGTGCACCGGAAATTTAACAGTGAGCGCACTGATCCTTTCACGGCGTCGACAAAATGGCTGGTGATCGGATATTTGTCGAACCCCGGGATTGGACCAGGAACCTTTAGATCTTCAGTCTCACGCTCTCCCAGCCAAGCTATGTCATCCCATTCGGTTTCATAGTGTGCTAAATATAGATTCGTAGAAAACGACGATAAACAAATAGGCCAACAGACGAACATTTCATTACGGCTTCTCGTTCGCGTGCTGGTTAGTTAGTTTATTTATGGCCATTTTCCAAGAACCCGCCTTTCGCACAGTATAAAGCTTGCCCGTGTTTCTTGGAAGATATGTACTAGATCGTTATTTCTTCGAGGGATCTTAACTTTATTAATTTAACATATCTGTTTGTGTCACAAAGACTTGTGTATGCGTTCTTTCTCTTCTTCTTTCACTCCATATCCCCAATTGAGACATGGGTCAACCAACTCACTCCAAACTGTCCCATTCTTAACTATCCCATACAGCTCTACCCATGTCCTCCTCATACTCTACTTCTCTTCTCCGTTTGTTTTTGTGGCTTCCTCTATTTCCTTTACCATGGGTTTCCAGTTAAAGCCGTGCAAGTTATATTATTTTCTGTGTCTTCTCAATATGTGTCCCGGGGACTTTTCTTTATCTCTTGCTAAACTGGCATTCGTCTAGTTCTCCCCGTGATACCGGTCATCGACTAATTTTCACTTTTCACCGATCCTAACTAGTATTATGCATATTGCAAGATGAGACTAAGAAGGGTTGGACTGAAACTGGAACTCTCATCTGTAGAAAACTTCTCTTCTTCGTCTCTTCCCCCATTTACCTCAGTGAAGTTTTGGGAGCGTTGTAAAGATCTTTTATGCACTCTTTCTGATGCCCTTTGTATGTTGGTATACATGTTTTTTAAGGTTGTTCTTGCTTCAAGCACATCATCTTTCACGTTGTCTTACCCTTGCTCTATATTCATTATTTTTCTTCAATGTTGTTATTTGTTGAAGATGGTGCCATGACATTCTTGTGAGGTGGCCAAACCATTTAACTGTTTAATTACCAAGGGATGATAAATCGTCTTAAGCGACTTCCATATCTGCCAAGGGCTTATATATCTCCGAAATGTTGCATTGTGTTATAATACAATGTCTACTACCATGTTGACAACTTTTAAGTCGTAACTGTGACACACCCCTACTTCCCATTTTCCGCCATCCATTTTTGTTAGGTCACTTTTTATTTAATAAAAATCTAGTTTTTGTTTAGCGCAGAATTATTTAATCTGTACAAAACTTTAGCTAAAAAATCCAAACAACAATGAATACGTCTACAAACGCTTGGGATGAGCTTGGGGGATGAAAGGAAGCAGAAGAAATGTAACTTAATTACTATTAATTATTCGTATCTTAGTTGTTTAGATGTCAGAAACAGTTTCATCTATTTATATCTTTCCTTGACCTTAACTTTGCCGGAAGCCAAAGAAGATGAGTCAGCCCACACAGACCTTGTGACGTCAGTCGCTACACGCTGAGAGATACTGAGGAGATGATCTGAGCACTTATGGACTAATAATAGTTGCATGTGCAGTAAAGATGATGTGATATATGGTGACACATTATTAATTAGACCTTAACTGTTGGCTCAGTGGCGAAGGGGTAACGGACACAATTTGTACGGGCAATTTGGTTGCAGACTGCCTTGTGTTGGTTTTCATGCAATATTATTCACTATTTGAATGTGTGTTGGTCGTTCAGACAATATTGGCAAATTACTGAACGTAAACTTACCAAGAAATCAAAAACAGCTCAAAATTCTGTGGTTGACTGCGACGTCATGTAAAGGATATGCAATTTACTTTAACTGTTAGCACTTTGCAAGTGCCTATCAATATTTCTTATGCTCTTAAAAAAAAAAAAGGTGCTCGCCGTTACCCCAAGGGCCAGAGCAACTCCATCAAGCCCTAACTTCCCTGTATGTCATATGGATGACCGCCTCTGCTGATGGTCCTGACAAGATCAAGTGCAGATACGACGCTTTGATCTTACTCAAAAAGCTGAGAAGCGATAGACCCAATATTTCTGAAGCTATTTTAACAACCGCAATGACTTCCCAGAAATTGAGATTCTGCGATACGCCACTGCCTGAAATGTATTTTCAAAAGTGGCAGTGGAAATGACTCGAGTGTTTCATCGGGGCACACTATGGTTTCGTGTTACTGAAATCTGCTATGTCATTCACTTCCAACGGCCGAACAAACGCATAAACAGACAAAACCTGTTCGGTTATCATAGCAAGCACATGACAGAGCCATGTCTGTCTAAGATTTGAAACGGATAAGAGCTAATCTCTGAATGGGCCCTCCGGAAATGAATCGGGGACGGATTTAGACATTACGTAAGACATTACGACATTACACTACATTAAGACATTACTTAGGAGTTGAAAAGCAGTGGACAGCGAGTAGCAACAGTAACAACACAGTACTTCGTGGCGTCGGGCGGGGGGGGGGGGGGTATGTATCAGATACTGCCGTGTCTAAACTAGGCTTAATGGTTGGTTGGTTAGTTTAGTTAGTTGGTTGGGTGGGTGGGTGGGTCGTTAGTTAGTCAGTCAGTCAGTTAGTTAGTTAGTTAATTAGTTAGTTAGTTAGTTAGTTAATTAGTTAGTTAGTCGACAGATCTTACTCACTGCACACCGAGCCATTCATTCATTAAGTGCTCGTATTCCCTCGACAGTAAATCCCGCAGCGTGTAGCGGCTCATGACACCAGTTTTGTGTTGGTTTATTTTAACTTGCTGTTCTCGCAGTCTGACCATAGTTGTAGACCAGTCATCACTTAATTCTCGGAAAAGTCTTACTTCACATAGAGCATGCAATATATCAGTCTGGTCCATGGCTCGTCCGCCCTCCACAGCAGCCTTACCCGCAAGCTCTTCATGACCGTACCGGCCGTGCTATGATACAGAGAAGCGGAAGCATCAGGCAGCACCGTAAGGGGGTGGCATAAACAACGAAAGAGGGCGGCATTTCGAAGACTTGCACCATACTGAACATTTACGGCACGGTCCTGAAGCCCTTAAAGTAAGTAAATGTTCTTATTTTATTTTTTATTTTCTGTTTTTCTATTTTTAAAAAAAAATTAAAGTAAGTAATTGGGCCGGGCTCCGTGGTCAAAAGTTTGCAAACGCGGTTCGTGAGCCGCTTACCAGGCGTTTGAAACGCAGCCGCGACCGATTTGTGCAGCAGACCGTGTCGCGTTGTGTTATAACGCGTTGGTATGGGAGCCGGTCGTTCAGAAAGCAATGGCAAACTACTGAACGTTAAAAAAACACTTGCCTAGTACATCAACAGCAGCTGACAAATGCTGGTGTTGACTGCAACGTCCTGCAAGGGATATGCAACATTTAAAAAAAAATGTTCCTAAGACACATTCGGCATGTATTGCTGGATCCATATTGTTATAAATCAAACGGTACGTAGTTGATGACGTGGTTGGTATTACTCCTGCAACCTGAACTTCCCAAGACATGTCCCAGTACTTAGCCTACATTAGACTGGTTCCACCTGAGAGCCCAGGTTTATTTATACAAATTAGAAACCGCTCTGATCTTTAGGCAATATAATAAAAAAAATGACACAAAGTAGTGCAGCTTTGCATAACAGAATTACGACACATACGGGGCGTTGCGGCGACTAGCCTTCATCAGCAAACAAACACATAAACAAAACACAACATTTATAACATTTATAAAAATATGGCCCCGGCACCATATACCGAATGCGGCTTAGGGACATTTACTTTTAATTATTAAGGGATTCGGGGCCGTGCCGTAAATATTCAGTATGGTGCAAGTCTTCGAAATGCCGCCCCTATACACAGCTCGGAATTCTGAGGTAAGTAGGAACATTTTTTTCCAATTTTCATTTTCTCTTCATTGCTTTCAGTTATTCATCTTTTTATTCTTCTCGTCCTGTCGTCACGTTTTAATGCAGTCACGGGAGATCTTCTCCGTGATTATATGTTGCTTTTTGTGTACGTGTTTGTTTGCTGATGAAGGCTAGTCGCCGCAACGTCCTGTATGTGTCGTAATTCTGTAATGTAAAGCTACACTACTTTATGTCATTTTATATTGTTTACATTTTCACAGCTTTACCGCAGTTCCACCAAATTTTATTCTGATCTTTGGGCGGTGGATTGGATGCATAGCCTTTTGGAATAAAGGCGAAGCAATGGCAAACTATTGAATGTAAACTTGCCCAGGAATCACGAACAGCCAAAACATACTGGGGTTGACTGCTGCGTCCTGTAAAGGATATGCAACAACATTTTAGTCTTGTGTTAACGTAGCAAACGCATTCAGATTACTCACAACTTGGAACATCAGGGCTAAGTTGTGTTGGGCCCGATATATTCAGTTTAGACGGCCGAAATTTGCATTATGCAGTCCGTATATAATGCTTTTCACTTAATCAGTCAGGCGCCGTCTAAACAATGAAAGTTGGCTGCAATGGATCTCCCACACTGTCTCTCGCGTTGACTGTACATTCTGTCAGTCAGCTGTTCGTCCATCTCTTGATGTTATCTTCCCACTTACATGCTCCTCTCCAGGCCCAAGAGTTACCAATATAGCTGCTTTTCTTTCGTTGTTATTTCCATTGCTGTCTTTAGGGTATTTAGTGGTGAGGTCCCAATCGCTTCATCGGTTCCAGCCATTATTTAGTGTCCTGAACACACACTCTACTGTTTCGCTGTCGGATCCGTTGATCTATACAGATTAGTTAGTTAGTCCTTCCTCTTGAGCGTAAGGCGGCGCATAGGGCAGAAGTCATGGCTCTCCATGTCTGGCGGTTCGCTGCTACCTGTTGTAGATCCTGGATGTTTACTTGGCCGCTGAATGAGCCTTCTCTAATGATGGTTCTACGCAGGGTCTCTCTTGGTCTTCCCCGTTTTCTTTTCCCTACTGGTGACCATAAGAGGGCTTGGTTGGGGAGTCTTGTCTTGTCCATTCTGAGTACATGGCTGATGTAGTTCCAACGGCGTTTTCTTATAAAATTGGATACAATGTCTTGCTTCGTCTCTTGTCTAATTGATCCGCCGTATTCACCTTCCCGTTTTTCACTACGAGGTCTATTTATGAAAAGGTACTGAAAAAATCCGACTTCGTGGCGAAGGCGTTACGAACGCAGTTCGTAATCCCGCATACCTACGTTTGAAATACTGCTGTGGGTGATTTGGCAGCAGACCGCCTTACGTTGTTTAATTATGAAATGGTATGGGTGCCGGTCGTTCAGAAAACAATGGCAAACTACTGAACGTAAACTTGCCCAGAAATCACGAACAGCTAAAAATTGCTGGGATAGACTGCAACGTCATGTAAAGGATGTGCAACTAACTCTTTTTTAGGATACTTTTACATTCCAAGGTAGAGGAGAAACGACTAAACACGTCTGTAAAATACTACTTCATCCCAGAGTAGAAGAGGAAAGACTAAACAAGATTGTAAGATGCCTTTACATCCCAGGGTAGAAGAGGAAAGACTAAACAAGATTGTAAGATGCCTTTACATCCCAGGGTAGAAGAGGACAGACTAAACAAGACTGTAAGATGCCTTTACATCCCAGGGTAGAAGAGGACAGACTAAACAAGACTTAAGATGCCTTTACATCCCAGGGTAGAAGAAGAAAGACTAAACAAGACTCTAAGATGCCCTTACATCCCAGGGCAGAAGAAGAAAGACTAAACAAGACTCTAAGATGCCCTTACATCCCAGGGCAGAAGAAGAAAGACTAAACAAGACTCTAAGATGCCCTTACATCCCAGGGCAGAAGAAGAAAGACTAAACAAGACTCTAAGATGCCCTTACATCCCAGGGCAGAAGAAGAAAGACTAAACAAGACTCTAAGATGCCCTTACATCCTAAGGCAGAAGAAGAAAGACTAAACAAGACTCTAAGATGCCCTTACATCCCAGGGCAGAAGAAGAAAGACTAAACAAGACTCTAAGATGCCCTTACATCCCAGGGCAGAAGAAGAAAGACTAAACAAGACTCTAAGATGCCCTTACATCCTAAGGCAGAAGAAGAAAGACTAAACAAGACTGTAAGATGCCCTTACATCCTAAGGCAGAAGAAGAAAGACTAAATAAAACATCGAGAAATTTCTAGACACTAGAGTTGACGAGGAGAAAACAATTGTTGCATGTATTCATCCTATCTAAACATACGAGAAACAATTGTTGCATGTATTCATCCTATCTAAACATACGAGAAACAATTTGTGCTACAGCTGCTCGATCGTCCGCCATGCCTATAGCCATCTGTGACATTGTACAATTTCGGATGAGTGGAAAATCATTACCCCTGCTGTACAGGATGTGATATAAAACACCTTTACGATGATTCGAAACGAAAATCGGGGACATGATTTTCACGCCTGTCTGATTCACGAAATAATATTCAGCGTTAATTCTAATTTGTTCCTGCCCAGCAGGATCGATACGGTAAATTACCAGACGATGGCTGGAGAGAAATGTGGAGGGGAAGTGTGCAAGAGGCAGACAACATTACATGAGCGCGAATATGAAGCGATGGGCATGAAGAAGCTTATGTGAACGCACTACGAAGACGCCGTTCTTTGGTCATTTAATGAAAAGATAGGCATTGGGTGGAAAATATCGTCACAACGGAAAAGGTCGGTGTAAGAGGAGGCAGAGAGAAAAGTATGGCTGGGTGGATTAAGCCCTGTGGCATCGTGGGAATATCATCAGTAGGGTTAATCCAGAATTTTTAAAGCCCGAGATCTGTGGACAGACATGAACGCCCATGCAATCAGGCAAGGCACACGAAAATGAAGATTCGGGACAAAGTGTGTTGTAGATACACTACAGATGACATTCCATGCCGAGATAGAGATGTAGGACAAAGAGTATGGTAGATACACAACAGATGACATTCCATGCCGAGATAGAGATGTAGGACAAAGAGTATGGTAGATACACAACAGATGACATTCCATGCCGAGATAGAGATGTAGGACAAAGAGTATGGTAGATACACTACAGATGACATTCCATGCCGAGATAGAGATGTAGGACAAAGAGTATGGTAGATACACAACAGATGACATTCCATGCCGAGATAGAGATGTAGGACAAAGAGTATGGTAGATACACTACAGATGACATTCCATGCCGAGATAGAGATGTAGGACAAAGAGTATGGTAGATACACAACAGATGACATTCCATGCCGAGATGGAGATGTAGGACAAAGTGTATGGTAGATACACAACAGATGACATTCCATGCCGAGATGGAGATGTAGGACAAAGAGTATGGTAGATACACTACAGATGACATTCCATGCCGAGATAGAGATGTAGGACAAAGAGTATGGTAGATACACAACAGATGACATTCCATGCCGAGATGGAGATGTAGGACAAAGAGTATGGTAGATACATTACAGATGACATTCCATGCCGAGATGGAGATGTAGGACAAAGAGTATGGTAGATACACAACAGATGACATTCCATGCCGAGATAGAGATGTAGGACAAAGAGTATGGTAGATACACAACAGATGACATTCCATGCCGAGATAGAGATGTAGGACAAAGAGTATGGTAGATACACAACAGATGACATTCCATGCCGAGATAGAGATGTAGGACAAAGAGTATGGTAGATACACAACAGATGACATTCCATGCCGAGATAGAGATGTAGGACAAAGAGTATGGTAGATACACAACAGATGACATTCCATGCCGAGATAGAGATGTAGGACAAAGAGTATGGTAGATACACAACAGATGACATTCCATGCCGAGATAGAGATGTAGGACAAAGAGTATGGTAGATACACAACAGATGACATTCCATGCCGAGATGGAGATGTAGGATAAAGAGTATGGTAGATACACAACAGATGACATTCCATGCCGAGATAGAGATGTAGGATAAAGAGTATGGTAGATACACAACAGATGACATTCCATGCCGAGATAGAGATGTAGGACAAAGAGTATGGTAGATACACAACAGATGACATTCCATGCCGAGATGGAGATGTAGGACAAAGAGTATGGTAGATACACAACAGATGACATTCCATGCCGAGATAGAGATGTAGGACAAAGAGTATGGTAGATACACAACAGATGACATTCCATGCCGAGATAGAGATGTAGGACAAAGAGTATGGTAGATACACAACAGATGACATTCCATGCCGAGATAGAGATGTAGGACAAAGAGTATGGTAGATACACAACAGATGACATTCCATGCCGAGATAGAGATGTAGGACAAAGAGTATGGTAGATACACAACAGATGACATTCCATGCCGAGATAGAGATGTAGGACAAAGAGTATGGTAGATACACAACAGATGACATTCCATGCCGAGATGGAGACGCAGGACAAAGAGTATGGTAGATACACTACAGATGACATTCCATGCCGAGATAGAGATGTAGGACAAAGAGTATGGTAGATACACTACAGATGACATTCCATGCCGAGATAGAGATGTAGGACAAAGAGTATGGTAGATACACAACAGATGACATTCCATGCCGAGATGGAGATGTAGGACAAAGTGTATGGTAGATACACAACAGATGACATTCCATGCCGAGATGGAGATGTAGGACAAAGAGTATGGTAGATACACAACAGATGACATTCCATGCCGAGATAGAGATGTAGGACAAAGAGTATGGTAGATACACAACAGATGACATTCCATGCCGAGATGGAGATGTAGGACAAAGAGTATGGTAGATACACTACAGATGACATTCCATGCCGAGATGGAGATGTAGGACAAAGAGTATGGTAGATACACAACAGATGACATTCCATGCCGAGATGGAGATGTAGGACAAAGAGTATGGTAGATACACTACAGATGACATTCCATGCCGAGATGAAGATGTAGGACAAAGAGTATGGTAGATACACTACAGATGACATTCCATGCCGAGATGGAGATGTAGGACAAAGTGTGTTTTAGATACACTACAGATGACATTCCATGCCGAGATAGAGATGTAGGACAAAGAGTATGGTAGATACACTACAGATGACATTCCATGCCGAGATGAAGATGTAGGACAAAGAGTATGGTAGATACACTACAGATGACATTCCATGCCGAGATGGAGATGTAGGACAAAGAGTATGGTAGATACACTACAGATGACATTCCATGCCGAGATAGAGATGTAGGACAAAGAGTATGGTAGATACACAACAGATGACATTCCATGCCGAGATGGAGATGTAGGACAAAGTGTATGGTAGATACACAACAGATGACATTCCATGCCGAGATGGAGATGTAGGACAAAGAGTATGGTAGATACACTACAGATGACATTCCATGCCGAGATGGAGATGTAGGACAAAGAGTATGGTAGATACACAACAGATGACATTCCATGCCGAGATGGAGATGTAGGACAAAGAGTATGGTAGATACACTACAGATGACATTCCATGCCGAGATGGAGATGTAGGACAAAGAGTATGGTAGATACACAACAGATGACATTCCATGCCGAGATGGAGATGTAGGACAAAGAGTATGGTAGATACACTACAGATGACATTCCATGCCGAGATGAAGATGTAGGACAAAGAGTATGGTAGATACACTACAGATGACATTCCATGCCGAGATGGAGATGTAGGACAAAGTGTGTTTTAGATACACTACAGATGACATTCCATGCCGAGATAGAGATGTAGGACAAAGAGTATGGTAGATACACTACAGATGACATTCCATGCCGAGATGAAGATGTAGGACAAAGAGTATGGTAGATACACTACAGATGACATTCCATGCCGAGATGGAGATGTAGGACAAAGAGTATGGTAGATACACAACAGATGACATTCCATGCCGAGATGAAGATGTAGGACAAAGAGTATGGTAGATACACTACAGATGACATTCCATGCCGAGATGGAGATGTAGGACAAAGAGTATGGTAGATACACTACAGATGACATTCCATGCCGAGATGGAGATGTAGGACAAAGAGTATGGTAGATACACTACAGATGACATTCCATGCCGAGATGGAGATGTAGGACAAAGAGTATGGTAGATACACTACAGATGACATTCCATGCCGAGATGGAGATGTAGGACAAAGAGTATGGTAGATACACTACAGATGACATTCCATGCCGAGATGGAGATGTAGGACAAAGTGTATGGTAGATACACAACAGATGACATTCCATGCCGAGATGGAGATGTAGGACAAAGAGTATGGTAGATACACAACAGATGACATTCCATGCCGAGATGGAGAAAGTGTGTTTTAGATACACAACAGATGACATTCCATGCCGAGATAGAGATGTAGGACAAAGAGTATGGTAGATACACAACAGATGACATTCCATGCCGAGATAGAGATGTAGGACAAAGAGTATGGTAGATACACAACAGATGACATTCCATACCGAGATGGCGACGCGGGACAAAGAGTATGGTAGATACACAACAGATGACATTCCATGACGAGATGGAGATGTAGGACAAAGTGTGTTTTAGATACACTACAGATGACATTCCATGCCGAGATGGAGATGTAGGACAAAAGTATGGTAGATACACAACAGATGACATTCCATGCCGAGATGGAGATGTAGGACAAAGAGTATGGTAGATACACTACAGATGACATTTCATGCCGAGATGGAGATGTAGGACAAAGAGTATGGTAGATACACAACAGATGACATTCCATGCCGAGATGGAGATGTAGGACAAAGAGTATGGTAGATACACAACAGATGACATTCCATGCCGAGATGGAGAAAGTGTGTTTTAGATACACTACAGATGACATTCCATACCGAGATGGAGATGTAGGACAAAGAGTATGGTAGATACACAACAGATGACATTCCATGCTGAGATGGAGATGTAGGACAAAGTGTGTTTTAGATACACTACAGATGACATTCCATGCCGAGATGGAGATGTAGGACAAAGAGTATGGTAGATAACAGATGACATTCCATGCCGAGATGGAGATGTAGGACAAAGAGTATGGTAGATACACTACAGATGACATTTCATGCCGAGATGGAGATGTAGGACAAAGAGTATGGTAGATACACAACAGATGACATTCCATGCCGAGATGGAGATGTAGGACAAAGTGTGTTTTAGATACACTACAGATGACATTCCATGCCGAGATAGAGATGTAGGACAAAGAGTATGGTAGATACACAACAGATGACATTCCATGCCGAGATGGAGATGTAGGACAAAGTGTGTTTTAGATACACTACAGATGACATTCCATGCCGAGATGGAGATGTAGGACAAAGAGTATGGTAGATACACAACAGATGACATTCCATGCCGAGATGGAGATGTAGGACAAAGAGTATGGTAGATACACTACAGATGACATTTCATGCCGAGATGGAGATGTAGGACAAAGAGTATGGTAGATACACAACAGATGACATTCCATGCCGAGATGGAGATGTAGGACAAAGAGTATGGTAATTACACAACAGATGACATTTCATGCCGAGATGGAGACGCAGGACAAAGAGTATGGTAGATACACAACAGATGACATTCCATGCCGAGATGGAGATGCAGGACAAAGAGTATGGTAGATACAGAACAGATGACATTCCATGCCGAGATAGAGATGTAGGACAAAGAGTATGGTAGATACACTACAGATGACATTCCATGCCGAGATAGAGATGTAGGACAAAGAGTATGGTAGATACACAACAGATGACATTCCATGTCGAGATGGAGATGTAGGACAAAGAGTATGGTAGATACATTACAGATGACATTCCATGCCGAGATAGAGATGTAGGACAAAGAGTATGGTAGATACACAACAGATGACATTCCATGCCGAGATAGAGATGTAGGACAAAGAGTATGGTAGATACACAACAGATGACATTCCATGCCGAGATAGAGATGTAGGACAAAGAGTATGGCAGATACACAACAGATGACATTCCATGCCGAGATAGAGATGTAGGACAAAGAGTATGGTAGATACACTACAGATGACATTCCATGCCGAGATAGAGATGTAGGACAAAGAGTATGGTAGATACACAACAGATGACATTCCATGCCGAAATAGAGATGTAGGACAAAGAGTATGGTAGATACACTACAGATGATATTCCATGCCGAGATAGAGATGTAGGACAAAGAGTATGGTAGATACACAACAGATGACATTCCATGCCGAGATAGAGATGTAGGACAAAGAGTATGGTAGATACACTACAGATGACATTCCATGCCGAGATAGAGATGTAGGACAAAGAGTATGGTAGATACACTACAGATGACATTCCATGCCGAGATGGAGATGTAGGACAAAGAGTATGGTAGATACACAACAGATGACATTCCATGCCGAGATGGAGATGTAGGACAAAGAGTATGGTAGATACACAACAGATGACATTCCATGCCGAGATGAAGATGTAGGACAAAGAGTATGGTAGATACACAACAGATGACATTCCATGCCGAGATGGAGATGTAGGACAAAGAGTATGGTAGATACACAACAGATGACATTCCATGCCGAGATGAAGATGTAGGACAAAGAGCATGGTAGATACACAACAGATGACATTCCATGCCGAGATGGAGATGTAGGACAAATAGCATGGTAGATACACAACAGATGACATTCCATGCCGAGATAGAGATGTAGGACAAAGTGTATGGTAAATACACAACAGATGACATTCTATGCGGAGATGGCACCCCCTCCCTAACTTTGAACTTGAGCCTAGTTAACATGCATTTTACAATATCTAGTAGTTTCTAGTAAGGTGTGGAGTTCTTTCTGTCCTGGGCAAAACGAAAACTCTAACCTGCACAGTTCGCGGTGACTGCTCTAGCCAGGGGCCTTAATTCCTCAGGCTCAAGACCCCCCTGCCATACATTGCAAGATACTATATTGGCAGTAAATGATAGTTAAATGACAGCTACTACTAGAGAGTGCAGTGAACTGATTTTTGCGTGAGGGCCTAGCCTTCCCTATGACTAATGTTCCTCACCATCAGGTGAACCCACTTCCACTTCCGCTGTACTTGTAATTTACGTTCCAAAGCCAAGAACAAGAAGTCACCACTCAGTTTGAACTCAAACATAGTCCATACATAAGCTACTATGTCTAGTGTCACAAGGAATGTTGATGTGTGGCTGCTCCGCTAGAATCCCAACTATCCCATAATGAGTTCTCTTACTTCCTAAATTTGGTCAGAACATCCTAAAGAAATCTGGCTTATTCAGCGACCACTTCCATTGTGCATTTAGCATCTTTGAAAGGCATGCACTCGTGGAAGTTCCATAGTAGTTTCTCCTCTTTGGTGTGTGCCAGGAAACTTTATGGGACTGAATGAGTTAATAACTCAGGACACAACAACACTACAAGAATACAGGACAGAACATTACAATAACACAGGACACAATATTAGGATACGATAAAATGATTTGTCACTCAATAAGAAAATGACCTAGATTTTTATTTTGGCATACGCATTTTTTAAAACAAACACTTCAATATCTGGCTTAATTGCAGTACATGTAAAACAATGAGTTAGCGGACATGCCTGAGAAGTATCCACATTATGCTCAGCAGTCAACAGGCTCAAATCCCAGCCCAAGGCTGGGCATTTTTTACAAGAAGCGTTGGTTAATGATGTTATGCAAGTCTCTGATCTCTTGGGTAGTCAGATCAGACCCTAGATTTCTCAGATAAGGACGAAAAACAGGTGGTCCCATATGCAAGTAGAATTTGTTAAAAATTCCACAGGAGTTTTAAATTGCAATGAGTAGGCATTAAGGCCAATGCTCTGGCAAAATTGTTAGGAAAATGAAATATTTCCATTGGTGCAGAGAAACAGTTATATTTGACGGAATCTGTCTAGGGGAGGTCAATCTGAACAAACGCATGTCGAAGATGGACACACGGACTTCTGAGCTAGAGAGATGCATAACTAAGTGTTTCATACACCCTTTCAAAGAGGAATAAAGGAGGAGAAAGAGAAGGAGAAGAAGAGGATGAAGAGACGTATCTTCCCAACAGTGAAATGATCCGCACACATCTTATGTGTCACCCAGCACAATTTGGGAGCCACTGATATAGAAATGTTAATCTGTGATTTGTTTCATCCAATTTTGAAACGTGAATTAGTTAGTACATTTCTAATCAGTTTCTGAATTATAAATCCAATTGTGAAATAAATATATTTATCTGAATGCAGTTCCCAGCATTCACGATTCTCTGCATTCAAATTAAGAACAGCATTGGCGGAAAAATTAAACAAAGGTAATCAGCAACATAAATTTTATTATTCTCCACTGCCGCTATTCGGTGGATGAGGCGGTGGTGGAGGAGGAGACGACGCAGATTCTGATTTTTCAGATTCAAGTAAAAGGCTGATCTGTTGTCTGGAAGATTCTAGAAAAATATCCAAACTGGCAAGGTGTCGTCTTCTGACCCTGGAGTCTGCCTGATTTTTTGGAGGAGGAAGAAAATAAGTAGGATTATGATAGTCAAATTCAAGTTATTAAATAACTACTTTAAATATAACAGCAGTCTTGGGTTATATAATGAGAAGAGAGGTATTGGAAGATAACTGGAAAGTTAAGTGGGAGAAGTGTCAGAGGCAAACAGAGAGAAGTGATGCTGAATGGACCACTAGTCTGATGGGGGGATATCATCAGCAGAGTTGATCCAGAACACCAAGGACCGAGATCGCCTATGCCAGTTGATAGATCACATTTCGATGATGATTTTACACTTCCTTAAAATTTTCACAGTGAAAGTTATCACAGTATTTGTAATATATTATTTAAATATAAAGCTAAAATATTCTGATAAATTGTGTTTCAATTATAAAGCTGAGGTTCACCTATATAAAAAAAAAATCATTTACAGGACATCGCAGTCAACCCCAGTATTCTTTGGCTGTTTGTGATTTCTTGGCAAGTTTACGTTCAGTAGTTTGCCATTACTTTCTGAACGACCGGCACTCACACTATTTTTATGAAAACCAATGCAAGGCGGACTGCTGCCAAATGGCCAGCAGCTGCGTTTCAAACGTGGTTTGTGGGATTACGAATTTCGTCTGTAACCCAAAAAAGGAGAAGAATATGAGCGAGAAGATAATAAAGTCTCATATTTTGAGAAACAGAAATGCTAAACAGGCTATCAGAGAGTTATTGAATTAATCCAAAAAAACAATGACACTACCCTTTAGCTGGGATAGGTCACCATTCACCTCAAAAGGGACATCATCATCAAGTGACTTACTGGCTGGAGTGGGTGATCATTGTTCTCCACATCTTGCTATCTCCAACAGCATAGATCAATTTATGTGTCGACTGTCTTCATAACATGACACAAGACTGTCATAAATTTTTTCTCGCTGCCTTCTTCTATCTTTCTTTCCATAAATCTTTCCAGTTGTTACAACATATCATTTTTGTCTTCTCATAAAGTGGCCAAAAAATTAAGACTGCCTCTTTCTGATGTTTGTGATAAGTTGACTTTGCGACTTAGCCTCCCTCAAAATGTCTTGATTGCTAATTCTGACTGTCCAAGGAATTCTCAGCATTCTTCTTTAAAAAAAACCCACATCCCCAAAGCTTCCAGGGATTCTTTCGTTTGTTTACTCATTATTCCAGGATTCGCAGCCATATGTAGAAATGGTTCTATGTAACATGAAAGAATTCCTTTTCTAACTTCCAATGACAAGAACTTATGAAAGGGACATAACAGACTGAATAAACACATACATAAAAGTCATATGTCAGCTTCACAAGTGCACACAGGAACAAAGCAAACAAAATGCCGAAAATAAGAAATGTATAAATTATAGAGCCGGTCTCTGTGGCCGAGGGGTTACAACACTTTCTCCGTAATCCCGTTTATCACGCAGAGTCTCGTAGCGGGGCGAGAGCTTGGAGCGGTTCGATCCCCACTGGTGACTTACGGGATAACTGAGCCGGCCGCTCAGAAAGCAATGGCAAACTACTGAGCGTAATCTTGCCAAGAAATCAACATACAGCTGAAAGATGCTGATGTTGACAGCGATGTCCTGTAAAGGATATGCAAAAAACATTTATAAATTATAGACACATTGGTGTTACCTTTCCTCTGGAGTAGACTGGGCAGGCCGAGAGAGGGATATGCTGCATAGACAACACATAGTTTATAAATTCAGCCCAAGCTTTGTGTTATTGAGAGGTCATTCATTCAGTAGCATGTCCTTTGCAGAACCTCGCTCCCATAACAACCGTCAGGAAAACTTCTCGATCGTAAACAAGATGTCCCGAGTCGGATACACCCATCTGGAGATCATCTGCCACATCCCGCACCCATCTTCTCTTTGGTCTTCCTCTTCCTCTCTTCCCAGGCATATACCCTTCCATTATTGTTCTCTCCAAACCTTCATGATGTTTCAAGTGACCAAAATATATCAATTTTCTTTGTTTTATCGTCTTTAATAGCCAACCCTCTATCGTCTTTAATAGCCAACCCTCTTCAATAATCAGCTCTTGAAGTATGGATGCATTTGTTCTTTTCTTTACCCAAGATATTCTTAGAACCCGTCTATAACATTTATATTCAAAAGCATTTATGCACTGTTCAGCTTGTTTAGTAAGTGTCCAGGTCTCACAGGCATATGTTGCAATGGGAAAGATGCTCTTAAAAATCTAATTTTTGTAGTTCTGTCTGTCCCACTCCATAATTTATTCAGTTGTCTTAGTCTCTGAAGAGCAATTGATAGTCGTCGTTTAATTTCTTTCAGTATGGAGAGGTATAACTCCTGTTTACAAACTATTATCTGTCAAGACAGCAAGGTACCAGCCATGACAATTTGGTAGCAGCAGAAATAATAGTTTTTAAAACAGAGTCCATGGCTCTCACAATTCCACAGACATGCTGTCAAAGAGGTCAGCATGGCTGAATAGATAAGAGCACTTGATCTTAAACCTCCAATGTGCCAATACCAAGATAGTGGGTTCAACTTCTACACCGGTCAGTTGGACTAAAATGTTGACCTCTCGTTGACTTGGGGACAAGTACCTCAGACGCCTGATGGCGAGGTAGCGGCTTCAAATCCTACACCCGTCAGTTGGTCTAAAATGTGGACTTCTCGACTTGGGGACGTAAATTACAAGAACCTCGAACACCAGATGGCAAGGGACACTGGTAACAGGGGAAGCTAATCCACACAAAAACATCAGTCTAGTGCTCTCCCTTAGTAGTGGCAACTACTAGAAGTACTAGCATGTGTATGGGCTACATTTGGGCTGAAAGCGAGCAAACTCAAACACACACAAAACAAATGATACAAACATGTTTGGGCTGAAAGCGAGCAAACTCAACACACACAAAAACAAATGATAAAAACAAAATTGGATCTCAAACCTGTCTTTGTTCTTCAATATATGTCCGTACGTTCACCATGGAGTCATCTAATGCTGATCTGACGGCTGCCCTTCCTCGTTCTCTCTCTTCATTTACCAGGAGAGTTATCTGCTCCTGTGCAAGAGATCCATTATTATCACAACAAGGCAAAATTAAAACAATTACTCAAATGTTTCTGTTGCTCATGGATACACATGAGAACCGTGGTGGCATAGTGGTCAGATGCTGGCCTATCAGTCTAATGGTCATGTTTGAATCTGCACTTTCAAAACTGACCTGGGCTAAAATGTGTACTAGGAGGTCAGTATGGCCAAATGGATAAGAACGTGCATTCTTAAACATCCGGTGTGCTGATGTTCAAACCCTACACCGGACAGTTGGACTATATTTCTGGCTTCTCGTCCTTGACTTGGGGCATTAAATTACAAGTACTCTGAAGTCGGAGTGGGTTTGCCTGATGTCGAGAGACGCTGGTAATGGGGAAAGCTAATCCACATGCAAAATTCAGTCCAGTGCACTAGACGTAGCACGTGTATGGACTATGCTTGAGTTCAAAGCAAAATGCGTACCAGGAAATGACGTTGGAAGTGTAGGTGGGTGGTGAGATATGATCACATGACCCCATGGAGGGAGTACCGATTGGTCTATACAAATATATATAACATTTGACTATTCACAATATGAATAATTTATTGACTTCTCTAGGTATTAATATCTTTTACATGTTGTTGAATGTAGTTATTGTTTTACCACTTATATTCTCGTTTTGATTTCCATTTCACTTCTGCCATCATCTGTTATTACATTGGGTCTCCATGGCTAAGTGGTTATGCCATATGCATTGTGTTTATTTTCGCACTCTGTCATTCAGTTCTCGAGCGCAGTTTTTTTTAGGAGAACCCATGGGGTTGTCGCTGGACCCTTGGAGTTCATGTTCTGTATGACACTTTAGGAGACCCCTATGGGTTGTTGCTGGACCCTCAGAGTTCATGTTCTGTATGACACTTTAAAAGACCCGGTTGTCACTGGACCCCCGGAGTTCATGTTCTGTACATATATAGGCCAGCTACATGGCGAAGGGGCTACGGACACAGTTCATAATCACACATACCCGCGTTCAAAACACAGCTGCGGACGATTTGGCAGCAGACTGCCTTCCGTTGGTATTTTACAAAATGGTATGCGTGCCGGTCATTCTACTGAAAGTAAACTTACCAAGAGATCACAACAGCAAAAAATGCTGTGGTTGACTGCGATGTCCTGTAAAGGATATGCAACTAACTTCTTAACGACACTGTAGGCAGGCAGCTAACTGCTCAGTAGAAAGAAACTGAGCCATACAGGATCACATCCGATGTAATGAAGGTAAACCTCTTGCCTTCCAACCCACGTTATTACGTTTTAAGGAAAGGAGAGATTTGTTAGTTATTCTATTATCTCTACATGTATTCTAATAATCATTGTTAGCCATTCCTCTGCATTGCTAATTATCATAGTTTTAGTTTTCTGGATATTAACATCTAAAATTGATCACTTCATTACAGCCAATTTCGCGACTACTTACTTGGGCCAATCTTTTTTCCTCTTCCCTGGTTACTTTTAGTGCCAACTCATGGTTCTGTCTCTGTTCCTCAAGTTTCTGAGAGTAAGCTCCCTGGAGAGATAATATGTTGTTTACGAATGTCTAGTGAATGTTTCATTACATCTTTAGTACAAGCCAGTCACAATAAAACAAGTAAGTTTAGCGACGGTAAGACACTGTCTGGGTACTTGTGGAAGTCAAAAGAAATTAAAACTAGCACTAAACTTAGAATATGTAACACTAATGTTAAATCTCTTAACCAAGTGGATAGTTTTACATACCTGGGGGAATTTATAACATCAGATGGAAGATGTACAACAGAGATTAAGAGCAGAATAGGGCAAGCAAAGGATGCATTTCAGACAATGAGGAGTATCTTATGCATACTCTTCATTTTCAATGAAGTCGCTATCAATGAATGTAAGAAAGAGAGTGCTGAAATGCTATATAGAAGCTGTTTTGCTGTATGGCAGCGAATCTTGGAATGTAAATGAAAAAATTAGGAAGAACTTAGAAGCAACAGAGATGTGGTTTTTGAGACGAATGTTGTGAATTCCTTGGACTGCCAAAGTGTCTAACAACGACTGCCTGAAACAGGCTAATGAAACTAGAACATTATTTACAACAATAAGAAAGAGGCAAACAGCTTTCTTTGGTCATGTGATAAGACAAGAGGCATTTAAGAACATCATGAAAACTGGAAAGATCGAGGGGAAGAGAGGCAGAGGCAGACTAAGAGAAATAACATTGGATGGATTGAGACGGTGGCGTGGAGGAATATCATCAGCAGAGTTGATCCAGAAAACCAAAGACTGAGATCTGTGGAAAGTCATGAATGCCTACGCCAGCCAGCATGGCACTTGATGATGATGATGATGATGAATGTTAAAGCAGTACTTGTATATGTATCAGAAACCCGTGAACGACTATAACAGTTGCTAATAAACAACAAACATTCATTAATCGCTGTCTGCGTAGAATCGAAGGACTAAAATGGTATAAAAGAATCTCTACTGTGAAGCTTAGGTAGAGTCCAGAGAATAAGAGACGAGGGAATGATGTTAGCGCTGGATAGGACACACACACTGAGAAAACCTGGCAACAGTATCGCTAGAAAGTCCTTTCATTGAAACCCACAGGGCAAATAAAATACAGGGAGACCTAACAATACACGGAGTAGAGACTTAGAGATGATCAAAACAATGTTTTCCCGTAGTGAATTTGAATAACGAAGATACAAACCATATATAGTACGATTTATTGCCTGGCACATTTCACTGCATCTAATTATTTTACTCTATGTTGAGTGACATCTGCAGTAAGTACCTGACGAGATGCAGCGAAATATGCCAGGCAATAAATCGTACTATATATGGTTTGTGTCTTTGTTATTCAAACTTAGAGATGAATAATACAGGAGGAATAAAGCGTGTGGCTAGACACTCACTTGCTGGCCCAGTGGTCATCAACAATATTATCATCATTAGCATCATCATCATCACCATCACCATTATAATCATCTAGTGGGTCCTTTGTAGAACGCCACTCTCATCACGATGAGTGGGAAAGCCTCACGATCTCCAGCCATGTCTCCCCTCTCATGCCAGGCTGTCTACAATAACCTGTGTCCATCATCGTGTTGCTCCACCCTTGCCTCTCCCTCCAGGAACCAGGCCTCCCAACACACGTTCCATGTTCTCTCCCAGCCGCTGTGACGTTTAATATGGCTGAAATATTTTAGTGTCCCAGACACGATAATGTTTATATGCCACATTTCTTCCATGTTCAGATCTAGAAAAATGTCGGTAATTTTATTCTTCCTGGTCCACGATATTCTACAAACTTTTCTGTAACATTTGACCATTTTCTTATTTAATGATTGAAAAATTGTCCATGACTCACATCCAAATGTCCGGGAAGGTTAACCCAGTCAACAAATGCCTGAAGAAGTCAGATGTGTCTGCCGCAAGGCGCAAATATTGCAACTGCTGTAAATAGGCTCAATGTAATTATGTCTAAAACAACATTCTGGATGTACGCAGAAGAAGAAGATGAAGAACATCCATATGTTGCCATAGATAATATGCCTATATCATAGTCAACAATTATTGAACAATTCCATATGTTTAACTGTTCACAGAGTTAAAATTAAAATTAAAATGAGAACTACATAACCAATTGGCTGTAAAGCAGTGGTTCTCAACCTTTTTTGGCACATGCACAATATGTTCAGAATGTCATTTTCCCCCTTTCGTATTTCCTCCCTATAAATCTCCCCCCCCCCCCCCCCTCCCCCAAAGTATACATAAAAATGGAAGCTAACTTTAATAACACATACTAGAACAAGTCTAGAGGTCTACATAAAATATGATTTGCGAGTCTACTTACGTTATAAAACTAATTTCAGAAGGGCAGAAGTACAGAACCATAAAGTATGGAGGGAAAAACAATATCAAGTAATCAGTTCTTGTATTAACGTGATCTTGAAATAATCTTAATTCCCCGCTAAAATTCCCCCCCCCCCCCCCCCCCCCCCCCTCTCCCTTCTTGGGGGGAATTCCCCACCAGTTGAGAACCACTGCTGTAAAGAATCAAGAATAAACAGGCACATAACAATTACGTCCAAAAAAATATTCCGGATGAACGCAGAAGCGGAAGAAGAATCAAGAACATGTTCTTACCTCAAGTTCTTTGAACTTCGCCTCTGTCTTCTCTTGTTCTTCTTCTAGAGCTTTCTTAAATCTTTCCTGGCCAGCAGCTCTGTCTGCCTGTTTTAGATACAGAAGCCAGAATATTTATCAGTATAAAAAAAGTAAAATACATGTAAGCCAAAATAATTCAATAAGTCAGAATGATAATAAAAATAAGTCAAAATAATAAACCTCAACAATAAATTTAAACCAAATTATTAATAATCTTACAACAAAATATTTAAGCTTAAAAAGTACTGTTCAATGCAATCCAAAGTTCACTAAAATAAGACAACACAAGCAAAACAATTTTTTTAAAGCCAACAAAATGATTTAATTAACTACTATAGAATTAATAGTATAATAAGCTAACTTTTTATGCTGTATTTAAAAAAAGGTAAGTAAAGGGCTCTTAAGATGACTTAGGCATCTAGTGAGAGACCAATATGTTTGTAGACCAGTTAGAACTCAGTGGGCGATGTGGTCCTACATTTTTGTAGGCCTAAGAGCAATGAGAAAAGGTGGCTAATCTTTTCCTCACTTTGGCAAGCAATAAGCCCAGGCATTGAACCTGCATCTGACCATGTTCATGATATTACCAGTGCAGTCCACTATCAACTTCACTAGCACGCCCATCCGTACAAAGAGAGCTGGCATAAAACTCTAGCCCTACCGTGTTCCTGCCGTTGTCAACATAACATCATAACCACTACGCCAACACAACTTACAGAGAGAAGCAATGAATAAACTAAATGAGAAGGGGAAAAATGTTTTCAAACCTCAAGTGACCTTTCCAGGGCCTCCGCCTGTGTCGTACGTTCCTGGGCCAGGAAGACATCAAACTGCTCCTGTAATCACAAGGTAAATGTATGGTTACCCTTCAGTAAACAGCGAATTCAAGCATGCCTTCATCATTGACTGATTTATCAAGACAGCAACAGAGAAATTACTGAATACCAACCATGGTACACATCCTGTGGTGCTACTGACAAATGCAAAATGCAAATCTACTTGAGGTACTCCAGTCTGGGAAATTCCCAGTACTATGGACTCTACTTTCTGAACTTGGCAGCCAGCATAAGGTCACCATACAGTGGATACCATATCAATGTGGAGTACCTGGAAACGACAGAGCTGATCGACTAAGCTACAGAAGGAGCAACAGAAGAACAACCTGATGTACCAGTTACAAACCCCCAGAAGAAAATAATGATCAAATCAGTTAGAAAATCACCAACAGAAAGCACAAGATGATGGCCTTTTAATGGACAGAACAGATCATTATTCTGCGCCTAAGAACAGGACACAACACATTACACAACCAACTACTACTACTATTACTGGCATCTTGCCGTCTTGACAGACGATATTTTGTTACATTGTGCTTCAAAAAAGGCATAATAACTACAACCCATGATGGTAGATCAGGGATGGAGTTATACCTCTCCATAGCACAAAGCCTGGGCAACCACATGTACACAAAATTCAAGATTGGTGTATTAGCTATGTGGATCATTATTCTGCACCTCAGTGAACTGGCACAGCAGAAAGCCCAACACATACTCCAAGACTGCCAAGAATATGACTTACCTAGGCAAACCATATGACTTAGAGAAACAATAGTGGAGGATAAACTCCACTCAAATAGACAGTGAAGTGTATGCAAAACAACATTGCAGCTACAGACAAATTTCAAAGAAATGAAATAAGAAGTGCCTTGCCAGCTGGCATGGGTGAATATGCTTCTCCACATATTGCGATCTCCAACAGCGTGTATAAATTCGTATGTTGACTCCCTTTCATACCATGACACAATACTGAAAGATTCAGACTGCCTCGTTCTGATGTTTGTGATAAGTTGTCTTTGTGATTTAGCCTCCCAAGGAATTTTCAGCATTCTTCTAAAAAAAAAAATCTAGTGATTTTTTCACAAGTGTACTAACTGTCCAGGATTCGCAGCTGTATGTTATTCTGTGTAACACACAAGAATTCTTTTTCTAACTTCTGATAGCAAGGACTTATTGCATAAAATGTTCTTCATTTGATTATTTATGTCTACACATCATAGCAGGTGCATCTACAAAATAGAACCAAAATACCCAGTCAACAAATGCAGCAGAAGTCGGATGTGTCGGCCTAAAGGTGCAAGTAAACAGGCAAGAAGAAGAACTAAAACAGTATGATAGGATCAATGAATGTGCAGCTTATGGAGAAAATTAGACAACTGCAGTGAATCAAGAGGTGAGGAAAACATGAGGGTGCTGGGCAGGACATACACTGAGACAACCTGAGAATAGTATAACTAGAAAAGGCCTTTGTCTGGAATCCACAGGGTGAACAGAAATAGAGGAAGACCAAAAACACATGGAGAAGAGAAGTAGAGAGAGAAATTAATAATATAGGGAGGACATGAACAGAGTTGTATGGGATAGCTAAGGACAGAACTGCTTAAAGTGAGTTGATTGAGGCACTATGCCCCAACAGGAGATGAAGTGTGAAAGAAGAGAAAGAAGAATTAGAGATATAGATGAATACTATGAGGAAGACATGGCTGCAGGAGGGAGCAAATGACATGATAGCTCAGAGTGAGTTGGTGGAGGCCCTAGGCTCCAATTGAGGATTAAGGGGGGAAACAAGAAGATACACTTCATTATCTATATTTCTACACTTGCTAAATCAATGCAACAACTAACACAAGAAATGCCAACACAATTATATAACAGACACAAACAACTAACGCATGAAATGCCAACACAATTATATAACAAACACAAACCCCACTTTCTCCAGCTTTAAAGCACTTGGACATATAGTGCTGGACCCATGTTTGTACACACCAATGGGCACTCGCTGAATGATGTGGTCAGTACCTCGCTGGCTGCCTTCATTTCCCACAATTCCTGGTGTCCATTTTAGGCCGGGTCGACCTGAGAGCCCAGGTCAATTTTCAACATCCGCTCCAATGTGGATTCAAACCCATGGCCCTCAGGTTGGCAGGTGAGTATGCTACGTTACCAGGGATCCCCATGTACACATGGTGCTGGACCCATATTTGTTACATTTTGTGTCTGGGCAGCTGGCTATTTCACTTGCTCTTTTCAATGTCCAACTGCTGAGGGATTTTTAATGTCCTCCAAGTTTTTCACCCTTGTCTGAGAAGACTAGACATCCAATTCACTACCCAAGGATCAGAGAGGTGCACCAATCTTTTTTGTTATTTTGTAAAATGCCAAATAATCATTACCGTGAGACATACCTGGTCTGTCTGAGCCAAAGGTGGATGCTATAATCTCTGATCTAATCTGTCCATTAATTTATTCTGCCCTACCCCAGCCCAGTGCAGTCATAGAAGTACTGGGTTCTGGCCCCTGGGAAGGGACATAACCAGATGGTTCACACACAAGTATTAGGTTCTGGTCCCTGGGAAGGGACATAACCAGATGGTTCAAACACACACAAGTACTGGGTTCTGGTCCCTGGGAAGGGACATAACCAGATGGTTCAAACACACACAAGTACTGGGTTCTGGCCTCTGGGAAAAGACATTACCACATGGTTCAAAACAATCTTTTCCTTCTCCTTCTAAACAAGACAAGAGGTGCACATAATGGTTGTCTGACCTGTTGCTGCTGGCGAGCTTCTGCTAAAGCTCTATCAATCCTTCGCCCCAATTCCTGTCGGTCGTCTTCTCTTTGCTGTTCGTGTAGCTCTTGCTGGGGAAGTTAATGTCAAGACATCAATACTTGATTGAACATGTTATCTATAATCTAAAACAATGGACAGCAGGAACATTGGTCAACAACTGGGGTGTTACACTAACAATGGCATGAGAGTGGTTAGATGTGAGTTTGATGCCAGTTCTCATCATTCGCTATGGGAGGGAAAGACTGGCTGCCTACTGAAAGGCCCCGCTATATGTTACTTTGGTTTACGTCATTTTGTTAGAACTTCGTTGTCACAATGTGACATAACTTCACTTTATGTCGCAACGTTCCGCCATAACGTCGTCACCTGTATAGTGTTTCACTATATGTCGTTTCACTTAAAGTCGCGTTTTCCAAGAACGTAACCTGGACGTTAACCGAGGCCTTCCAGTATTCCCCCATGCACTCAGGCCCAGCTTCCGGTCCCCAACATGGAGGATAGGCGGTTGAGCTGTTAAGGCCTCTGAAGTGTTTATGCTAGTGGCTATGGTTTGCTTACGCATTTTCCGCATGTTGGACTGGTAGTGCATGGTTCCATCGCCATGCCATTGAGTTGAGTGTGTGGAGTGACACTGTGAGCTGTGAACTTCGAGTGGAGTGCTTTTACATCTGTCCGCGATTGTTTATAATGTGGCGGCCAGTCAGCTGCTGAACAAACTGGGCTGTCTTATGCAGTAATATGTGGCTGCTGGTTTTCTAGTGACTAGTGGTTTTCCATCGGCAATGAACTGTATTTTTCATGGCAGACTTTTGTGTTGGCATTCCAGCAGCTGCATTATCCATAGCATACCTGTGTGTGCTTTTGGTTTGTTAGATTCCTATATGCTCCACTTTTCACAGGGGGCAGTCAGGAGTATTTTGTGTGATATTCACAGGAACAGAGCATAATAGGGCAACCCTTTGCCGTGGAGTTGCAACTGTGACTAACTAACTAACTCAGGCATACACAAAGTGATGGCCCTTTCATTTCACATATCCACAACAGGTTCTTACTAAAGGATTGTTTGTTGTTAATGAAACACTGGATAAAAAATTACCAAAAATGAAGATACTGTGGGAAATTTAGTGACAGACATTTCAATACTCAAGTGTAAAAAACATTATCCACACATTAAAATAATAAATACAGGATTATTAAAGTGGAGAACTTGCTGGTAAAGTTGGTGACAGACTTCAACATTCGCCTAAAATTACCGTCTACTTACTGAAAGAATTGTAAAGAATTATCCAAAATGAAGATCTTGAGAGAAAAGTTAGTGACAGACAGACTTCAACATTCACCTAAAATACTGTCTACTTACTGAAACAATTGTAAAGAATTACCAAAAGTGATGATCTTGAGAGAACAGTTCACAGCCTTCTGTCTCGTGTATTGCCAATCTTTTTATAGTCCATGCCATGTGGCGTTGGTGATCATGTCTGTCTACAGCCTTCTGTCTCGTGTACTGCCAATCTTCTTATAGTCCATGCCGTGTGGTGTTGGTGATCATGTCTAGTCCACAGCCTTCTGTCTCATGTACTGCCAATCTTCTTATAGTCCATGCCATGTGGCGTTGGTGATCATGTCTGTCCACAGCCTTCTGCCTCATGTACTGCCAATCTTCTTATAGTCCATGCTGTTTGATGTTTGTGATCGTGTCATAAAAGCAAAGAACTCTTTTCAGTGTGCCTGTTGTAGCGAAACGCCAGTGGCCCATGTCCTTATGCATTCTTTTATTCTTGGTAAACAGGGGGAAACGGCTTTCGGAAGCTCTCAGTTCTCTTGTTCGCTCAATTCTCCATGAAAGATGGTTCTTTGGGTTATCTTCATACCACAATCTTTACATGGAGCGAGTATATATTTGTCTTTCCTTTCGGGTAGTCCCGAAGGAGCGCCTTGCGTCAAATGTGCACTGGTGCAGCGGCTGGTCAATTGATGACCGTGCCAACACCTACCGTTTGATAGTTGCAGCCTGTCCAGTGAGTTAAAGATTACGACAGAGATGCAACATACTACTGAAGTGATGTAAAGGTAAATTTGGGTTTTCGTTGGTCCAGGCAAAGCTTGGCTTATAAATATCTATTGTCTTAACGACTGAGAGGATATAGCAAAACAGCAGTCTTGCCATGTTGGGAGGGGGTGACAGTTAGCCGATCTGGCTACGCGTCTTGATCTTGGCATGACAAGGGAACACATCTGAAGAATAAGTGTTACCAAATGATATCGCTTGTTCTTGGCAGCTGATGGACGAGTGATATCTGGATTCCTACGGCTTACCGTTACTTGGTAGCATCTCTCTTTTAAATATAGGCACATTAGATAGCTACGGGGATGGGGTCCACTAATCTATAATCTATCTTCTTGAGCCAGGGGATGCTAGCCACAGGACTATCTCTTTCGTCTGTCACTTGATAGGATGATGTCGGGAGGATAATGGACTCCTCTATCTTACTGAGAGAACCTGAACTTATCTACACTATGGCTTGTGCAGGGCAATGCCGGTACATTGGGGCGACAGCTCAGTCGAGAGCGGCGGCCGGGAGAGGTAGTATCTTCTTTGAATGGGGAAAATACACGGTGTGCCATATAACCCCACTTAGGGGGGAGAAACACACCGATTGCTGGGCACACCACACCACAAGATCTTGGTTGCGAGAAAGGCATGGTTTGCAAGTGAGAGGAAAGCATGGAAATGAATGTGCCCAATAATAATAAAGGCTTGGTATGAGTGTGGAATGTGTGTCTTGTAGACAAAACGTTCCTAGGGTGGACAACCTGACATCACCCAGCTGGAGGTCGACTCAAGCCCGGACGTAGCCAATCCAGGGGCTACCTGACAGGTCAGGCCCATGCATTCAGGTATGATATATACTGGATTGGGTCAAGATCCTATATGTCAAATATATTAACTGAGACCCTATTGGTCTTCAGGATTGTGTAGTGCTGGAGTCAGCTTGATCCCTCACTCGAATGTTTGTTCTTTCCAGGGTCCTTCTTCTTTTGAAAGTATGAACAGAGCTGAAGGTCTCGACAGGGCTCTACGCAGAAAGCATGTTATGACTATGCCATGGCAAGGTTTGGGCCATGCCTGTTTTAAGAATATGATCTCTACAAGATAGAGCCACTGCTGACCTTGAAAGAATGACCATCAGCTGTACTGACACATCACCAGTCATCTCGATACGTTTGGATTGAGTCCTTTTGTATTATTGGCTGGACCCAGCCAATCACTCAGACACACCCATTATTATATGAGAACTATTCTCCAGGACATTATTTCCTACCTGACATTATGCCACTTCCCTAGAACATTTGTTTACTAAAAGGACTGTGGTTCATGGAGATTTGGAAGTTTGGTCTACAGAAGGCTGTTGTACGTACAACCAATTACCTGGAAGGAAGGAGATTCCATGCACACAGGGTGAGACGTATATGGACAGATCGGACAGTGTATGAAGCTGGGTCTGTGAATCTGGCTACCTGAGGCTCTGTGCCTGAACTTTATCAGTGTTGTGTCTGTTTAGAACTATCTGTGTTAACTGCCTTGATGTTTTCCTGTGCTGTCCTTTATTGATTTAATAAATCAAGTTTTAGTTTATTCCAACGATCACTGTGTTATATATATGGATCAGCCAGAAGAACATTGCAGGAAATAGGTCCTTAGGTCGAAAGAAAGAGTGACAGTGAGTCCGGGGAAAACGGAGGAGGGTTGGCAGGTAAAGACCTATCCCAGCCAGGGCTATATAAAGAGAACAATTTTGAAATATTGTGACAGGGCTATTTGGGACCCTCCACGTAGCTTGTTACACCTGTATTGTAAATAAAATCCTGTTGCATTCTTAGGTTTGACTGAGTCATCTGTCATAATGGGACGCAGAGGTGTTTCCAAGGCACCAGGGCCGGGTTATATACTGGCCAAGACCTATTGACGCGTCCTCGTCGAGCGTCTTGGGCAACAGGTCCCTTCGGGGTCCTGGCTAAAGTCAGTAGGATCGCCGATTCCTCCAAAGTCGGAGAGTGTCTGCCTGTACGGCGAGGAACCACCAGTCTGCACACCAATAAGCCAGACATGGGACAACGGATACTCACGCAAAACTCAGGTCCTGTATGACATCACACTGATGTTGGACACCAGGATGCCTTCATCCGACATACAGGACTTCACGTTGGAGCTCAAGCCAACGAACACAAGCAAGCAAGCAAGCATCTGTCATAATAATCTTGTTATGTTTGTATCGACACGATTTCTGTGTATATTTGTTGTCTTCCCTAGTTAGATTAGTGGTAATACAGGACAGGTGTATTGGTGTAAGGTTAAATACAAAAGGTCAAGGACTATCTTACACGCTCAGAAGCATATGGTACGAGCCTCATATTTTCATAGACCAGTGGGTGATGTGGGCAAGGTCACTCAGCAACCTTTATTTTCCTGGCACCCATTTGTTTTAAAAATCCCCCTTGATGGGAATGCAAACATTTAACCAATGGGCTGGAAGAAAAGTGTACAAGCTACTGCACTCTCTCGAACAAGCAGACGATACCTGCAGCTTCAGCATGTCCCTGAAGACCTTCATCTGAGCTTCCAGGGTCTCCAGGAGGTGCCGCTGGGCCAGCTCCGTCTGCTCTAGAACCACAGCCCTTGACTGTTCCTGGTTCACCAAAGAAAATGTAGGAATGCATGCAACAGGCACTGTTACAGCATTGTCAAATGTGATGTTAGTTTGTTACTAGTGAAAGTAAAGTAGTTATGGTGAAAGACAAGTAGTTACGGTGAAAGTCAAGTAGTTACAGTGAAAGTCAAGTATTTATGGTGAAAGTCAAGTAGTTATGGTGAAAGTCAAGTAGTTATGGTGAAAGTCAAGTAGTTACGGTAAAAGTAGTTACGGTGACCCTTCCCATGACTTGTAGTGTACTGGGTATATGGTGCTGGCCCATATTTGTATGGACCAACTGGCAGTCACTGGGCAACGTGGTCAATATCCCGGTGACTGCCATGACTCCCAAAAACATTTCCTGGTCACCGTTTTAGATTGGATTGGCCTGGGAGCCCTCAAAATCTGCCTCAATGGAGATTCAAACACATGACCACAGGGCCAGCAGGCTAACCTCTGCCACAGCTCACGTACGTGGCGGCTTCAAATGGAGACCTTAAAAATGTGATAGAAATGACAATAACCATGCCAATGTCTTGTAACCTGTCAATATTGTTGTTTGAGGATATCAAGAGTGTTATGCATATGGCATCATGGTGCAGATGAACATCGTGACATCATAAGGACAGTTTAATGACAGCCGCCCCACTTTTGACATGCTCCAAAGAGAAGCAATGTTCTGATATGCGTTATTTGATCAGTGAAAGGGTGAAACCTACAGAAATTCATCAGCGAATGAAAGTTCAGTATGGTGATGCAAAACTGTCAACCCAATAAGTGTATGAGTGGTGTAGAAAGTTTCAAAACGGCGTGACTTCTGTGACAGACTGTTCATGACCATGTCAGGCACACCGAGTAGTGACCCCCAAAGAATTTGTTTCTACAGGAATCCAAGCACTTTATCGGTGCTGGAAGACTTGCATTGAACACAGTGGTGACTACACTGAAAAATGATACATTTGCTCTGTACTTTTTCAGAATATATTCACACACACACAAAATAAAAACATTTAAGGTTATCATTTGAGGCCCTCTCATAGTTACCAGGTTACCTTTGACAAAGGTATGGGTAGTCCTAGGCAGGTACTACCATTTGAGGTGTTAAGAATTAGTCCCATTTATACTCTTGGCCATTGCATGAGATTAATGGCCTGTTCCTTTCCTCTAAACATTTAAAAAATTATCTGGTAGCCAGGAGGCCAGCACGGCTTAATGGATAAGAGCACTTGTTCTTAAACTTCCAGTGTGCTGATATCAAAGAAGCGAGTTCAACCCCTAAACCGGTCAGTTGGACTAAAATATTGTGGGATTAAAATCGGTGTGAGTCCACCTGATAGGCTGGTAATAGGAAAAGCTAACCCACATACAAAAATCAATCCAGTGTTGATTACGCTCAAGTTCAAAGCGAGCGAATGAAAATATCCAGTACCCAATTTATGAGGCTGGGTTGACCAGAAAGCCAAACTAGTCAGAAAACAATTATCCTGCTACTGCTGGGAAATGAACACATAAGACTGTCCTGGCGGCCAGAAGCACAAGCCACTACTTCTTCTCTTCTTCTTCTTCTTCTTCAGCATTCCGAGCCATTGAGGTTCTTTGCTGCAAATACAATCTGTCTCCATTCGTCTCTCTGGTGGACCTTCTCTTGCCAGTCGTTGATTCCAAGTGCTTGTAGGTCTGTATGTATATTATCTCTCCACCGCCTTCTTGGTCTACCTCGGGGTCTACGGTCATTTATTTCCTGAGTGTAAGCGAGTTTTGTTTCCCTATTATCTTCCATTCTTTCTATATGCCCCAGCCATTGTAGTCTATTAGTCCTTCATGATACCAGTGATTAGCGGGGACTTAAACAAATCATAAATGTCTTTGTTACTTCTTCTTTTCCACTCTCCACTTTGTGTATCCCTAATGGGTCCAAAGATGCGTCTTAAAATTTTGTTCTCAAAGGTTTGTAACAAGGCTTCGTCTCCTTTCGTTGTACTCCAGGTTTCAGAGCCATACAGCACAACTGGTCTGATCAGTGTTTTGTATATTGTGATTTTGGTGTTACGAGATAGCGCCTTTGATTTTAGTAGATGTTGTAGTGCATAGTATATCTTATTTCCAGAGTTGATTCTAGTTTGTATTTCTTCCCTTATGATGTTGGAGCAGTTGAAGATTGTACCCAGGTATTTGTATGTTTCCGTTCTTTTAATGGTCATATTATCTATTTGTATGTGGCCAGAGTTTTTAGCCATTCCGTCTCTTGAAATTACCATATATTCTGTCTTATCTTGGTTGATAACCAGCCCCATCTGTTGGGCTTTTTCCTTTAAGTGAGTCAATATTTCTAATGTCTTTTGTTCACTTTGCCCTATAATATCTATATCATCTGCATAACCAAGCAGCTTGGATGTTCCTCCAATATCACATTCCTCCTTTACCTTCCTTACAACTTTCTCTAGAGCCAGATTGAAGAGTAGCGGCGATAGTGCATCACCCTGTTTCAAGCCAGATGTTATTTGGAAGGGGTCTGATTTCCTGCCTTTATATGTTACTATATTATAAGTATCTTCCATGCATAGTTTGGTCATGTTAATTAACTTCCTTGGTATTCCAAATTCCTGCATAACATTCCATAGACTATTCCTATGGACACTATCATAAGCCTTTTTAAAATCCACAAAAATGTTATGGAGATCTCTTTTATATTCCCAATGTTTCTCGGCTATTTGTCGTAAGATAAATATCTGATCTATTGTTGATCTGTTTTGTCTAAAACCCGCCTGGTAGTCACCTAATATGTCTTCTGAATATGGTTTTAGTCTATTTAGTAATACTGCGGATAGTATCTTATAGCTTGTGGACAGTAGTGATATTCCTCTATAATTTCCACATTGGAACTTGTCTCCTTTCTTAAAGATAGGTATCAATAATGACTCTTTCCAGTCATGGGGTAATTCTTCTGTCCTCCAGATTTTTATTATTAGTTCGTATAGCTTTAGATGTAATGCATGGCCACCTGCCTTTATAAATTCAGCAGCAATTCCATCAGTCCCAGTTGCCTTATTGTTTTTAAGTCGTGTGATTACATATAGGATTTCTTCAAATGTAGGTTCTTCAATTTGTGGTTCGCATGTTAGAACCTCTTCCTGTGGGAAAATGTTACTTGGAGCTTCACAATTTAGTAATTCAATAAAATATTCTTTCCATGTGTTGCACATTTCTTCATTGGTATTTATCATATTCCCATTTTTGTCTTTTAAACCATATGTGTTTTGTTGGTGCCCTCGTTTCATTGACTTCAGTACTTTAAAAAACTTTCTGGATTCATTTTTCTGGTGATTAGTTTCCAAATCTTTGATTATATTACTCATATATTCTCGCTTCTGCTGTCTGACTATTTTTGTAGCCTCTTTACATTCATTTCTATAATGCTCTTCCTTTTGGATGTTATTGATGTCATTTAACCATACATGTCTGGCATTCTTCTTCTTAGTGACTGCTTCTTCACATTTTTGATTGAACCATCTGTTCTTTCTATGCGTGGTTGACACACCGAGACATTCTTCTGCGGTAGATTGAATTGTATTCTTGATGTTCAACCAAGTTTGGTCAACGCTTTCCTCCAAAGGGTTTTGCAAAGTTTCAAGTTTACATTTTATTTCATCTGTAAATTTCTCTTTGACTGTAATGTCTTGTAGTTTTTCTCTGTTATATGTTGGGTGTAATCTTTGTAATTTAGTATAGAAAGCTCTCTTAAGTTTTATTTTAAATTTTGCTCCAACGAGGAAATGGTCACTATGGCACTCAGCTCCTCTATAACTTCTGACTTGCTGTATGTTTGATGCATTTCTGTTGTTAATTAAAATGTGATCTATTTGATTATAGGTTCTCTTGTCACATGATTTCCAAGTTTGTTTGTGTATATCCTTTCTTTGTAGTCTGGTACTGCTAATCTGCAGTCCTTTGGCTTCTGCCAGGTTGATGACTCTCCATCCATTATCATTTGAAGTTGTATGTAGGCTTTCCATACCGGCCACTTTTTTATTAGTTTGCTCTCTACCTATTTTTGCATTGAAGTCTCCCAGCACAATCAGGATGTCCTGTTTGGGGGTTTCTTCTATGACATCTTCCAGATCATTATAAAAGTCTTCTTTAATATCATCTTCTTTCTCTTCAGTAGGTGCATGTACATTAATCATCGTTATATTTTTCCATTTACCTTTTATTCGTAATTTACTAATCCTGTCATTAAAAGCTTTAAAGTTTAAAATGTTCCCCCATAACTCTTTTTTGATGACAAATCCTGTTCCTAATTCATGTTTATTTTGGGTGTTTCCTCCATATATTATAATCATTCCATTTTGCTCTAAAGTACCCTCTCCTGGCCACCTTATTTCTTGAATTGCTGTGATATCCATTTGATATTCAACCAGCTCCCGGGTTAGTTCTTCGGCCGCTCCAGCTATTAAATCCTAGGTTACATCTTACAGGTGTCAGAGCCTAGCAGCAACATCGTTACGGCACCCGGCGGACAAGAGTTGTCGGCTGGCAAGTTTCTTACCTGACACGCGACCAGCGCTGACGACAGACGACGCAAAGCCACGTGACCCCACCTGAGGCAGTGGGCAGTGTGTGTGCTAATCTCAGACCACGCTGCGACTGGACATCTGAACGGACGTGTGTGTCGAGAGCAAGGCGTTGTGTGAATCTCCGTGGTTGTGAGCTGAACGACTGATATTGTGAGCGTCAGACCTATGAGCTGTATTGTGGTAGTGAGTTGTTATATGTTGTACATTGCTGTAACTATTGTTATGTATTTATTGTGGTAATAAATCCATAGAACTTGTGTTGCTGTGTCTTACGTCGAATAACGTTTGTACTTGTACTGTCTCACATGTGTTAGCCAACGAGCCTAATTATAAGATCCTGACATGTGTGGACGTGGGTTGCTCGTCATTATTTAAGAACCTAATATATTTAGACGTGTGTTGTTCGTCTTTGTGATTTAAAACTATAATTCTTGTACTTGTAAAATTTGTCAAGGTTATAGTGATGTACATGTGATCGAAAAAGTCTCAGTGTGATCCATTACTACATTGTCTAAATATGTTTAGAATCATTAGTAAATGTACAGTACATATTGTTTGATCCTGTAAACGTGTAAAACATTTGTGATTTGTTAAACTTGTCACCGTTCGACCTTGTCAACCTTGTGATTTTGCCGCCATTTTGACCTTGTCGCCATCTTGTAAACTTGATGTCTTTGTCCTTACTGAATGTCATCTTGATGTAAGTGATGTGTCATCAATGTTATTGAGTGTTCAAATACAGATAGATTGTTTTTGTGTATTGAGTTTGTGGAACGCGAAGAGTTTTGGAAAGAGTGTAACTTCTGTTGAAAGAAACACTGTTGACGACAAATTTACGACATACAATTATACTCGACGCCATCCAAACCAAATCAACACTTAGTGACTTACAGGCACACACCAACAAACACACGCTAACTTATTTCTCTCCAAAACAAAGCAGGTTTTTGCGTACCATCCATAACCCTGCCGTAGAGATTCTGAAGTACGACCTTACAGTTTTTCTAGCCCGATTGCCCAACCATTCGTCATCATATCCAAGGGCACTTGAGTATATTTTTTCTTTACTTTAACTTTACGTATGCATTAGTGGGCACGCATCGTATAGTCAAATCAAGTGTAAGTTGTTTTTCTACTAACCAATTATAATATATTTTGTGTGGTTGATTGTCATCGACATATTTTCTCCATCATGTCGTCATTGTTTGATTTCATCGATATGGGTTTGAAATTAAAGTTACAAGGTGATGAATTGACAAAATGGAGTGAGAACAAATACGCTGAATATCTCCTGGTACAAGAGAAAAACAATGAACGCGATGAAAGAGCAGCAGAAAGAGCTCTAAAGCAAGCCGAAGTAGAAATGGCTGCAAAGACAAAGCAAGCTGAGATAGACAGTGAACTTAAGAAAGCAGAAATAGCAGCTCAGAGCAAAAGGGAAGAACTTGAACTACAGTTGAAAATGAAACAACTGGACACTGAGACTGCAATGAATAAAGAGTCAAAGAAATCTGAAAGACTGGAAAAAGAAAACCAGTATAAAAAATACCAAGGTATCGTTCGTAACTATACCTCGGGTGACTGCATAGCAGCCTTTACCCAAAATTTTGAGACTTTAATGGAACATTACCAAGTTCCACTTTCGGAATGGAATATTTTATATATGAGAAGTCTTTCTGGGGAACCTTTGAAAGTCATTGAAACCATCCCCAAAGAACTCAGGAAAGAGTACCATTACATTAAATCAAAAATAATGGCACATTTCATGCTAGATGAAGCAGGGTACAGAGAACAATTTAGTAAACTGAGTCCAAAGTCAACTCAAACGTTCTCTGACTACCTCTGTTTAGTCCGAGACATTTTCAGCAAATGGACTTCATCAGCCAAAATTAACAAAAATTATGATAAATTAGAAGATCTCATTATTCGAGATAAGGTTATTTCTTCTATCCCAACATCTTTTTCTAAGTTCTTGCAAGAGAATGAATGCACATGTGTGGAAGAAATGGAAAGACGTGGGTCGGCCTATTATACGGCAAATAAACAATGTTTTGCCACTGAAGCTACTGACAGTAACTGGGTAGCCGCTGCCAACTATGAGAAAAACTATAGTAGGCAAAAACCAAACAGGCCTACCTCTGAAAAGTTTCAGACATTGTGTCCATTGTAAAATGTCTCATTATTTGAACGAGATGTGCGATAAAAACCCAGGGTACCAAACATACTTGCAAAATATGGTAAACAGACAAGACAGAGAACGTAAATCGTTCAAAAGCTTACGTAAATGTTTTCTCTGCAAGGCATACGGTCACCATCGCATGGATTGTAAAGGCAGGCATATGACCAACAAAGCCAATGCCGCCTTGTTCGATAGTTCAGCGTCAGAAGACGAAAATACAGAAAAACATCCTGTACATGCAGCACAGGCTTGTGACGTATTTAGTTCCAACACATGCACTGTCTGTAATACCTTCTTTGAAAATGGTATCTTAACATGCGGGCACGCCATCCCTATTGCTAATGAGGAAGGTAACTTAGTAATAGACTCAAAAGGCAAGTTAGACATCTATCACGGGTACGTTAATGGCAAGTCTGCTACAGTACTTCGCGACACCGGGAGTACACTTATTGGCCTGAAAACAACATTCATAACACCTACAGACTACACTGGTAGACACATCACATGTAGAACATTTTCAGGCAATATTGAAAAATATCCATTAGCTTGGGCATACATCGAAACACCATTCCTCACCGGAAAAGTAAAAGTCGCAGCACTTACAAACCCAGTGTGCGATATAATCATCGGGAATTTACCGGAAGTGAATGACAAACATCATAACCATGACATAACATCACTATGTATTAATGATAACACATCACCACCAAATGTCATTGAAAATGTCATATCACCAGTTGAATGTATGTTAGCTAATGCAGCACTAAGTTCTCATCACATCATTGACGATATCATTCCATCATCATCTGATGTCATTGAGTGTGTGAACGCAGTTACAAGAGCTACTGCGAGAGTGCAAGATGATAGTAACCAAACTGAGGCTATTCAAATGCTTAGCCCAGAAGTACCACCTAGTGACTCGATGAAGGAAACATTCATAACAGCTCAAAAAGCTGATCCTTCACTGTCAAAGTATTTTGACCTGATCGGCAAAAAGCCAAGAGTAACGAAAAATGCTAAATGGCATTTTGCTTTATACAACGATGTACTCACCAGGTACTACACCAAGGGTGACGTTACAACAAAGCAAACTGTGTTACCAACCACTTATCGCAAGCAAGCTTTACATCTTGCTCACGATATACCTTTTGCAGGTCATATGGCATATGTTAAAACCAGGTCAAGACTATTGACACAGTTTCATTGGCCAAAATTCTGTAATGACATAAAAACATATTGCAGAAGTTGTGATACATGCCAGAAACTGGTAAAGAAAGGTAAACACCCACAGGCAAAGTTACAAGTCACTGACTTAGCCAGTCGACCTTTTGAAAAATTATCAGTTGACATTGTGGGCCCTCTTAGTCATACAACTACTAGAGGGAATAAATATATACTAACAATTATTGATCAATGTAGTCGCTGGCCAGAAGCGATTCCGTTAAAGAACATTACTGCCAACGATATCATGGAAGTGTTCTTCCATATTTTCTCCCGAATTGGGTTTCCAGATACTATCCAGTCTGATAGAGGCACTCAATTTATCGCCGCATCCACTCAAGCTTTCACTAAAATGTTAGGAGTGAAGCAAGTCTTCAATAGCCCCTATCATCCTCACTCGAGCGGGATAATAGAAAAGCTTAATGGGGATCTGAAGCACATGCTAGCCAAAGTAACTCAAGATCACCCCAATAACTGGGATCTATACTTACCAGCTGTCCTTTTTGCTTATCGCGAGGTACCACATTCTAGTACCGGTTTCTCTCCTTTTGAACTCATCTATGGTGCCAAACCACGCGGCCCATTAACAATTTATCACCAAATGTTAACTGAGTCCACTCCAGTATTGAAACCCATATCATCATTTGTGTATGTAACATCATTGCGTGAAAGGATAATGAAATCATGTGAAATTGCTAAAAGTGCACTAAAACTATCTGGTGCTACTTACAGACAATACGCAGACAAAGGTAACAGGACTATAACATTGACAGCTGGACAGGACGTACTACTACTACTACCTAGTGACAGACAGCTACTGACAGATTCTTGGCAGGGACCTTTTAAAGTGACAAGACAAATCTCTCCTGTTGACTACGAAATCCTGATAAAAGACAAACACAAAATATTTCACATCAATATGCTAAGACCATACTTCAACAGAGACAACGAACAAGACGATACGACAGCTTGCACCGTGATAATAGATCACGAAGATGACGATTTTAGCGACGAGATTCCAACACCTACATTAGACACGACAAACTGCTTGAAGGAGATCAAGATCAATCCAAACCTAAGTCAAGCAGAGACAAACAGTTGCAAACAGTTGATACAAGAGTACAACACCATCTTTTCAGACAACCCAGGACAAACAGAGTTAGTACAGCATCACATCACACTCACATCAAACACACCCATAAGATGCAGACCATACACCATACCATTACATTACAAGGACAACTACATCAGGAAATCATCAGCTTAGAAAAAAACAACATCATCAGACGATCCCTATCAGACTTCTCTTCACCCATGGTCATTGTACGGAAAAAGGACAACACAATACGACTTTGCATAGATTACAGAAAACTGAACAAAATAACTGTTTTAGATCTTGAACCAATGGCAAATACGGACGATCTTCTGACAGAACTGACTGACGCTAAGTTCTTCACGACCCTTGACATGGCTAAAGGTTACTGGCAGATTGCTGTACATGAAGACAGCAGACATCTAACAGCTTTCGCCACGCCTTGGGGACTGTACGAATGGTGCAAACTTCCATTTGGGCTAGTCAATGCCCCAGCCACATTTGTACGCATGACACGACTCCTCCTATCTGACATTCCTAATATAGTTTCCTATATTGACGACATCTGTGTCCATACAGAGACAATGACGGAACATATAAAGATACTGGAACAGACACTAGAACGTATCAGACAGCACGGACTGACAGTGAAGCCTTCAAAGGTGAGCATGGCTTACCAAGAGATATCATTTTTGGGGTACAGAATATCCAATGGCTTTGTCATGACAGACAACAAAATTGTCTCGAAAATTCTAAAACTGTCACTTCCAACAAATAAGAAACAAGTCCGCAGTTTGCTGGGACTTATTAATTATTACAGAAACTTTATTCCTGATTTTTCAGAGCTAACTGAGGTTTTTTCTAATTTACTAACCAAGAATAAACCCGAAAAAGTTGTAAACGATGAATGCCTACGAAATGCATTTGATAAAGTTTTGGCACATTTTTCTGATAAGAAATACACCTAATCTCATCCTTAAATTGCCCAACATTCGTTTACCTTTCAGATTGAGAACAGATGCTAGCTCCATTGCGATCGGTGCAGTCCTTTTGCAGGAATACAACGACATCTGGCATCCCGTCTGTTTTCTATCAAGAAAACTAAGACCCCGAGAGCGGGCCTGGTCCATTCCGCAATTGGAGGCATTGGCCTTAGTAGAAAGTGTCACAAAGCTGTCCAAATATCTTCTAGGACGTCACTTTATCATCGAAACTGACAACAGTCCATTAAGGTATATCAATTCCACAGTACCATCAAATAACATGATTGCTCGCTGGTCCTTAAAGCTTCAGAATTTCAGTTTTGAAGTTCGCCATATTCCCGGCAGATTGAATACAATCGCCGACCTTTTGTCCCGTTGTCCGACAGACCCAGTAAGCAATGTCTGAGTGCACTGTATAATATTACACTCAGCCCAACACAGCCACCAATGAGTGAATTTCTTTCCATTCACCTACTGTGTAAGGTCAATAATCAAAATTGTGATACGGTTTGCAAACCGACATGTATAATATTCTTATTTTAATCAATTTATGTCTTATGTAATGAGTGTAGTATAATTGTGTAGTGTGTGTTAGAATGAGAACAATATAAATTGTATATAGACACCAACAACAGAGTCACAGACGCTTATCCATTTACCATAAGCGAACTTTACCATGGTGACATTTGTGGGTGATTTTTTTCACCGTGATATTTTAACATGTGCAAATGTGGACTGAACATAGACTCCTACACCACCTTTACAGCAAATTTACTCCAAATTGTTCGAAGTTGTGAACACATCGGAAATAAGAACATTCCACCATAATCCGTTGTCATACTATAACATCAAACACCAACTGTGAGAACATTTTACTATCCGTTCCGAAATAAAACCGGATCATTTGTATTCAGAAAATGTAACATCAACCAAATTTTTCGTTTCGTGTGCATTTCCGGTGTAGTTTAAAAAGTATAACTTAATTAGCAGACTATGTACAAATTTCCAAAAATTTATGACACTTGTAAAATCGTTTTGAATCTATAAAATATAATATACAAATTGTGTACATATTTATTTTGATTAGTGTAATCTTAGAATCATATCTTGATTAACGTATTCATATTACCGACTTTTTCTCGTTAATATGAAGAAACGTCAAGCAATGACGCTAAGAAATTAAATAAGTATTGTAATGTATGAAATTTCTTAAATGTCAAAAATTACTTCCCTTGCATTTGTGAATTACATCAAGGGCCATAATTTAAAATATATTCATTAATGTATATTGTATAAATAGACATTTTGTTGCTCAAATGATTGGCACAGCAGGTAGGCGTCCACCAAGCATGTCATAGTGCTGCCAACATTGCAAACCAACATAAGAGCTCCTGACCAAATGAGGGCAGAGTTTAAGTGTTTAATACGACTAATACAAAGCCGTATTTCAGTCTGGCCTAGATGGTTGTTGCAAAACAATCATATTATTACGTTTTTTTCAAAATGGCTGCGAGGTAGATGCGTGAAGCTGGAACTACTGATCTGACTGGGTATTATTGCAATGAAGGTAACCAGGCATCAGGGGGATGAAACCTGAATTGTGTTAAAAATTGTACTTCATTTGTCATGTCAATGCAACGTACATTTTTTTTGTATATATTTCTATGCCTTATATGTATTTTCATGCATACCACTGGGAAAGAGTAGTCTCTGACATGAAATTAACACTATCCCAGTATATACATACATCATGAATGAAAGATGGCATCTTTCATTGAAGTACCCGGGGAGAATGTCAGAGCCTAGCAGCAACATCGTTACGGCACCCGGCGGACAAGAGTTGTCGGCTGGCAAGTTTCTTACCTGACACGCGACCAGCGCTGACGACAGACGACGCAAAGCCACGTGACCCCACCTGAGGCAGTGGGCAGTGTGTGTGCTAATCTCAGACCACGCTGCGACTGGACATCTGAACGGACGTGTGTGTCGAGAGCAAGGCGTTGTGTGAATCTCCGTGGTTGTGAGCTGAACGACTGATATTGTGAGCGTCAGACCTATGAGCTGTATTGTGGTAGTGAGTTGTTATATGTTGTACATTGCTGTAACTATTGTTATGTATTTATTGTGGTAATAAATCCATAGAACTTGTGTTGCTGTGTCTTACGTCGAATAACGTTTGTACTTGTACTGTCTCACATGTGTTAGCCAACGAGCCTAATTATAAGATCCTGACACAGGGGTTAAAAGACCAGTGAGTCTTTGTCATTTCTAACCCAAGCATCAGGAACTACTTTCCTTAAGCTGAAACTAATCAGGAACTAGTTTCTTTGTCATTCTAACTCAAGCATCAGGAACTACTTTTCTTTAATTAAGCTGAAACTAATCAGGAACTACTTTCTTTGTCATTTCTAACCCAAGCATCAGGAACTACTTTCCTTAAGCTGAAACTAATCAGGAACTACTTTCTTTGTCATTTCTAATCCAAGCATCAGGAACTACTTTCTTTAAGCTGAAACTAATGAAGGCTATAGTGGCAAAGTGTTTAGTGTGTGTGCCTTCTCAAGGCAGTGGTCTGGGCTTAATTGCCCACAGCGGCAAAATTGTTTTCAAGCAGTATGGTTCTGTGGTGGACTCAACTGTGATCAATTTGAATTGGATGTCCAGAACATTCTGAAAACTTTCTGAGAAGAAAAGCTCTGTGGTGGACCCATTTGGACTAAAATGTTGATTTTTCAACCTTGACTTGGGGATGTAAATCACAAGTACATCTTAAATCGGAGTGGGTTTGCCCAATGGCAAGGGACATGGTATTAGGGAAAGCTTATCCACACGCAAAAATCAGTCCCGTTCACTAGAAGTAGTAGCATATCTATGAACTACGCTTGAGTTCAAAGCGAGCGAGCACCCAAAAAAATGTATCATACCTTATACTGCTCAACCACCACTGCAAGGGCATCATGCCCTGCCTTTCTGACGTCCTCTAACTCTTCTGTGTGTCGGGTATGAATGTCCTGCAACCTTGACCTCTGTGCCACAAGATCATCTTTAACTCTTCCAAGCTCCTCCTCTAAGGCATGATTTCTGTCCGTCACCAAGTTCAGTCTCTGAAAGTAGAATCATGTTGAGAAGACACTTCACAACTGCCTTCAGATGCCGCAGAGTCAGGCTAATTTACATAAAAGTACAATGCAGATTGTTTAATGTAACATGGAAAGCTGGGATTGGTTGGTTGGTTGATTGGTTGGATGAATGATTGGTTGGGTGGCTGGTTAGTCAGAAAGTTGGTTGGTTAGATGATTAGTTGGATGACTGGTTGGATGGTTGATTAGATGACTGGTTAGTTGGGTGGTTGTTGGATGACTGGTTGGATGGTTGATTAGATGACTGGTTAGTTGGGTGGTTGTTGGATGATTAGTTGGTTGGATGATTGGCTGGCGGGATGGTTGATTGAATGATTGGTTTGCTGACTGGTTAACTGAATGATTGGTTGGCTGGAATGAATGATTGGTAGCTGGATGGTTGATTGAATTATCGGTTGATTGGATGAATGGTTGGTTGGATGATTGGCTAGTTGGATAAGTTGAATGAATGATTAGTTTGTTGAATGATTAGTTTGTTGAATGACTGGCTGGCTGGATGGTTAATTGGATGGCTAGATGAATGGTTGATTGGATGATTGGCTGGCGATTAGCTGGCTAGACAGTTGGTTGGCTGATTGATCGGAAGACCTCTGAAAAACTCCAGTTTAAACAAGAGTCCATTGCTTTGACATCCATGTTGTCTTTGCCCTGAAAAGTTATTGCGTTTCTAAGGATGAGACTCATGTAAAGACTTTCCTCGCGACGTAGTACCAAAGTACAATCCCCGCGCAACTGTACTGCAGAGCTCACATTTCTCTCTCTACAAACCAATGGGGTGTGCAATACCTGTACTGGAAGTTCACATCTGTGGAGATACATGGCAATCCTTGAAATGCTAGTACGACTGGGAACTCCTAAGGATAGTTTGCACCTAGGAGAAGTGCCTCATTGTCTAGGACAGTGCAGTTCTGGTCCCACAGCCTCTCTGGCACGTTTTGAAAAAAATCAGAAATGACAGGAAATAAGATGATATAACACCGGAGCAGGACTTCACATCATCATCATGCTCCATGCCATAAGCGTGGGCAGTCATGTTTCGCCATCTTACACGCTAACCAGAGTCATGGATCAGCTCTGTCTTCCTGTCTCAACCATGCCATGTGGCCAAGCCATCCAGATATTTACTTCTCTGCCTTTCCCTTGCTCTTTTCCCCTCAATCTTGCCAGATGTCATGAAATTTCCAGTTTATTTCTTCTCATAATGTGTCCAATTATTTTGACTGTCTATGTCTAATTTTTCTAATCAGTTTACAGCTTTCATTTGCTTCTTGAAGGACTTACTCATTAGTTTTTCTGTCTGTCCATGGTATCCTTTGCATTTTCCTCAGAAACCACATTCCACTGCCATTAAATGTTTTTCAGCTTATCTGTTCATTGTCCACATCTCACATCCATACAAAAGTACAGGTTCTAAGTAGCACTTCAACACTCTTTTTCTCATTGCAGTTGACATCCTTTTATTGGTCAGTATGTCCTCCATCTTGCAAAAGGCTACCATCACCAAAGCAATTTCTGTTCTAATCTCTTCAAGGCACCTCCCATCAGATGTCATGATTGTTCCAAGGTAGTTGTACTGATTCACTTGTTTGAGAATATTCCCATTTACCCATATATTACGTTTTTGTATTTCTTCCTAGTGACGAACCTTAACATATAAAGTAGGAACTCTAGATAAGAATACTAAAATGAATCGTGGAATGTGAAAGGACAAATTAAGAAGAGCTTGGAAGCAATGGAAATGTGGTTCCTGAGAAGAATGTTGCAAATACGTTGGCCTGCCAGAGTAGTTCATGACTGCCTGGAAAAGGCAAATGAAAGTAGAATATTATAGGCAACTATAAGAAAGTTGAAGGCAAATATCATTCTGTGGGCATATACAAAGAAGAAGAGAGGCATGGAAAATATCGCAACAACCAGAAAGATCAATAGGAGAAGAAGAATAGGCAGACAGAGAGAAATGATGCTGGATGAACTGAGATGATGGTAATGAGGTAGATCATCAGCAGAGTTTATCCTGAGCACCAAGAGTGACCTGACTGCCTATGTCAGCTGGCAAGGCACATGATGATGATGACGATGATGATGATGATGATGATGATGATGACACACATGATCATTGTTACCTCCTGTAAAGCAGCTTCTGTTACTCTGTTAGCCTCTGACAATGCTGCTTCTGCAGGCTGATCTACTACTGCATGTTCCACAGCCACATTCTCCACATTCCTGTGTGGTTCCACAATGTTGTGCTCTTCTCTGCTAGCCACTTGCTGTGGTTCCGCATTGGCCCAGTTAACCTGGGGCTCTCCTTCTAGAGGCAGCTCAAGCAGTGGGGGGTTTTCAGCAATCAATGCCCCTGGCAGGATCAGCTCTTCCGCCTGATTGAAGAGCCGATTTTCATTTATCCCCAGGCCGATGTCTGGAAGTCTGCCATTAGCCACACTATGAGCTGGAATAAAACCAGCCCCAGTGCCTCCGTCTAGTGTTCCGTCGAGAACATTTTCAGCTATCCGTGCCTGGTCCAGCAGACCCTGATTCTGTTTAATATAATCATACAAATAAGAGTTAATTCAGCGGAAAAATTGACACAAAGGATGTAACTTACAATATATAAGGTTCTTAAAAACCAGATCATCAAATGCTCCTTAGTTGAAATATTATTTGGAGAATGAACTGTATTTAATAATGGATGGATGGATGGATGGATGGATGGATGGATGGATGGATGGATGGATGGAGGGAGGGAGGGAGGGAGGGAGAGAGAGAGAGAGAGAGAGAGGAGAGAGGAGAGGAGGGAGAGAGAGAGAGAGAGAGAGAGAGAGAGAGAGAGAGAGAGAGAGAGAGAGAGAGAGAGAGAAGGGTTTGTGAAAGAGAAATACAGTCAGACAGAATGAGAGAGAGAGAGAGACAGATACAGCAAAAGACAGAGAGAAAGAGTGAGTGACAGAAAGGGACAGAGAAAGTTAGAAATATATTCAGGGGATTAAATGCCATTAACTCTCTCATTCACTTCCTCTCTACCTCTCTCTTTCCCTCGATAACTTCAAGGTGAAGACACAACAAAGGAGGAAAGTATATTTTGCTATGACTAATTAATTAATATATGATGCTCTGCCTAGTAAGAGATGCTAGAATGCTTGTATGCCAGCCTGATGGTAGGAGATGCTGTTGAAAATTAAGTGGCAAGACAAGATCCCAGACACTGAAGTCTTAGAAAGAGTGTCCATGCCCAGTATCCACACTCTACAAATGAAGAATCAGATTCGCTGGGCTGGTCACTTGACTCACATGCCAGATCACAGGCTCCTTAAAGAAATTTTTTATCGTGAGCTGCGCTGTGGTAAATGCTCCTAAGGCGGCCAGAGGAAACGCTTTAAAGACACTTAAGATCTCACTAAAAGCTTTTGGAATTCATCACGTCACTTGGGAGGCTGCTGCCAAACACCAAAATTCATGGTGTACATCATTACGCAAGGGTGTAGTCACTTGTAAAGCAGCCAGGACTGCAAGAGCTGCAAAACAAAGGCTGGAAAAACAAAACACCACTGCTGGAGATCCTCCTGGAACGCCAAGCATTCTTTGCCCACACTGTCAATGAACATATTGAGCCAAAATAGGCCTTATCAGCAATCTTAGAACTCACGGCTCCATACTTTCAACCCCACTGGATGAAGTGAATGAATGATCATCATCATTCTTGATGGACACGCACCAGGAAATGCTGTGGTGTAGTGGCTAGCATGCTTGCCTGCCAGCCTCTTGGTCATGTGTTCAAATCCCCACCGAGGAAGGAATTTATTTCAACTGACTGAGGCTCCCAGATAGGCTCAACCTAAATCCTCATCATCATCATGTGCCATGCTGATAAGTGTGGGCAGTCAAGTTTCGCCATCTCACACGATCACCAGAGCCGTGAATCAGCTCTGTGTTCTTGTCTCGAACACGTGGCCAAGCCATCTAGGTATTTACTTCTGCCTTCCCCTTGTTCTTTTCCCCTCAACTTTTCCAGTTGTCACCAAGTTCTCCAATTTATTTCTTCTCATAATGTGCCATTGACTGTCTGCATCTTATTTCTCTAATCAGTTTACGTTTTTAATTTTTTATAGGACTTGCTCATTTTCCCCCTCTGTCCATGGTATTCTTTGCATTATCCTCAGAAACCATATCTCCACTACCATTAGATGTTTTTCAGCTTGTCTGCTGACTGTCCATGCTTCACATCCAAAAAAAAGCTTGTTGCAAATGACATTTTTTTATTGGTCAGAATGCTTTCCATCTCGCAAATGGCTACCTTTACCATAGCAGTTCTTGTTCTAATCTCTTCAAGGCACCTCCCATAACATGCTATGTCTGTTCCAAGATAAAATGGGTACCAAAGAATGTTCTAGGAGGTAAAGGCAGCTAGCAAGGTATTGACCTCATCATCCATCAACTGCTCATTGGTCTATACAAAAATGAGACTAGCATCACATACTCTCTATACACCTCTCGTTGAAAAGAATCCTCCTGCTGAAGGTGAGGACTGAGTACCTGTGGGAATGACCTGAGTGCTGTGATATCAGTTCTTGACTCAACTCACCTCAAATGAAAAACAAATTCTTGACATTTTTAAAACTAGCATTACTTAGTAGAGAGTATCAATCGCTTGCTCATACCTCAGGAAACTGAACATCAAACAGATCTGCCTGGGGTTGAACTGGTCCGTTGCCAGGCTGGGTAGCTGAGATTCACGTTGACGGCTTCTGTTGAAGCTCCGGATATATCTGAAGGGTCTAGGTATGTAGGGAAACGATTCTGAGCACACAGGAGATCAGGTCGACCAGGAACATTCCCTGAATAAGGATAGCAAATACGATCTTAAGACTGGATTTAAAGGCAATTATAGTTGTCAATTTTTTTATGTTCTAGTATGAGAGATAACTCCACAGGTATTGATCAGCACCACTGCATATTTTTTTACAGGACATTGCAGTCAACCCCTGCCTTTTTTCGCTGTTTGTGATCTCATGGCAAGTTTACGTTCAGGTGATTGCCATTGCTTTCTTAATGACTGTCATATATTTATACTATTTTATAAAAAAAACCTAACGCAAGGCAGTCAGCTGTCAAATCACCTGCAGCTGTTGTTTCAAATTACGAACTAGCGCCTGCAACCCCTTCGCCGCGGAGCCGGCACTCATACATCACATACTAGTTATGTCATGTCGCACTGTGGTGAAGGAATTACAAACGTAATTCCCAATTCCACATACCACGTTTGAAACACAGCTGAGGGCAATTTGGAGGCAGTTTTCATACAATGGTGTGAGTGCTGGTTGTTCAGAAAGCAATGACAAACTACTGAATGTAAAGTTGGCAAGAAATCACAAACAGTCAAAGATCCTGGGTTTGTCTGCAACATCCTGTAAAGGATGTGCAACTAACTATGTCATGTTACAGAGACCAGGTGAAGAGTTCAAGTGGAGAGAACTGCAAGAGATGGTAAAAGATAGGACGACTTGGAGTGAATCGGTTGAGGTACTCTATCCAAATGGGGGATTAAAAGACAAATTAAGAAGAGGATTAAGAGCTCAAGATGAGAAAATGATTGGTAAGTAACAAAGAAATCAATCAAGCAGCAATTGGTAAGTAACAAAGAAATCAATCAAGGAGAATCTTCATCACACAGACATTAACAGACCTATCAGTGAAGACTCCTGGGAAAGTCACTATGTGACAGGAATTTTATGAATAATTTATTTTTACCAAAGTGTGAATTAGAAATTGTATGTGTGTGTTTTCTCAACATAGTCCTCCTGTCTGGTAACACACTTGGTCCACCTGCCCGCTAGCTCGCGTCCTTCTAGACAAATGTTTTAGGGTGTGGACAAATGTTGCACCGTCTTCATCTACTCATTATCTGCAAACCCCTGACCCCACAAATGTTCTTTCAAGGGTCCAAACAAGTGAAAGTCTGATGGTGCAAAATGTGGACTGTATGCTGGATGTTTCACAACCTCAAATTTCATAGCATGTTTGCATGGCGAATGAAGATAGGCATTGTTGTGAAGCAAATTACTCCTTGTGATGAAGCGTTTTAATCACATCACGGGCTTAAACCATTCACTAGCATAGCATTGTATCGAGCATTAGTTAGTTTGACCCCTTTCCTGGAAATGTACCAATATAGAGCCCTTGATATCCCAAAGATGGCCATCTTAACTTCCCCAGCAAATACCTTCATCTCGGATATTTTTGTTAACAACGTATGTTGCCATCTAATCTTTCTACAAATTCATATACTCTCCCCTAACGCAAACAACTGTCTCCACACTGAATCATCATTCTTCTGTAGATTTCACACCATCTGACCAGAAAAAACAAATAATGAATGCCTCATTGTTCTTCCATACTGCATGCCAACAGGAAAGGGAAGCTATTTTGTATTCGCTACTGAGCATGCAAAACCTGCTCGATCCTCATGACCCAATACATGGGGTATTGCTTAAGTGCCAGTTTGTGTCTTGAAATAAGATTTTCCCTTGTCCATACTCTTCCATGCACTTTATAATAAAGTTCCTGTTACTTAATGACTTTCCCTCGTACATGCAGCCCTAAAGTCAGCAGCAGAAGATGGCCATCACTGGTGTGCATGATTCAGAAGCTTGGAGATCAGACCAATTATAGGTACACTTGATGATGATGACACTTGATGATGATGACAATGATGATAGTAGTGATGATGATGATGATAATGGTAATGACAATAATGATCATGATGACGGTGGCGATGATGACAACAGTATACATATAACTCAATACTCACCTGTATTAAACAATGTCTGCGGTGATGATGATGATGGTGGTGACAACAACAATGTACATACAACCCAAGAATACCCACCTGCATTAAACAATACCTGCGGTGATGACAATGATGATGAGAACAGTATACATATAACATAAGAATACCCACCTGCATTAAACAATACCTGCGGTGATGACAATGATGATGAGAACAGTATACATATAACCCAAGAATACCCACCTGCATTAAACAATGCCTGTGATGATGATAATGATGATGAGAACAGTATACATATAACTCAAGAATACCCACCTGCATTAAACAATGCCCACGGTGATGCGGCAGCCTGGGCGTGAGCTGCAGCAATGTCTCCGGCAGGTTCTGCAGCCTTCAGGGGAAGAGATCAACACCATACAAATAAGATTCCACATTCAAGGAAGAGCACAGACGTAGAAAGAGGGCTACAAGAAACAAACTACATTGTGCCAACGGCTTTGGGCAGAGGAGCGCAGCTGGGAGGGTACAAATCTTACTTTAGTGCAAGAAAATGCAAACTAAAGACTAAATGTCATGACAGGCAGACCAAGCCCTAAGTATTGGTTGGCAATTGGTCTAGGATTGAAGCTCCGACAGGTGGACTGTTAGAGCATTGCTTTGCTAATCCAGCAGCTTCTGAAGCTTGTCTTGTTCAAGAAGTATTGGTGTAATCTTTCGTCTGGAATAAATTAGGCATGCCGAGAGAGGGATCATACTGCATGGACAATACATGGTCTCTAAACTCAGCCCAGCGCTTTGTGTTATGGAGAGGTTTAACTCCATTTTATAAACTATTATCTGTCAAAACAGCAAGGTGCCAGTCCGTTAGTTTGGTATGTCCCGGGAAGGTTAACCTGGTCAACAAATGACCGCAGAAGTCGGATGTGTCGGCCTAACGGTGCAAGAACGCAGCTCTGCTGTAAACAGGCACAACGCAATCACATCCGGAAAAAAAAAACTCCGGATGAACGCAGAAGAAGAAGAAGAAGTTTGGTATGTAAAGGATTACTTTCAATGGACATAGATAGTTTAACAACTGCTTGAGTCTCGTCCTAGAGACCACACAAGGGGAATCACAGCACAGTGCACAAATTCTATAACAAAAGTAAGGATCCAGATGTACATATGAAGTCAAGAAATGACATCACTGCATGCGGAACGTTCCCACACACGGTCTGGCCTCGTCTTCAACTGCCCAGGCAGATTTCCCATGCTGAGGTACCGTAGCAGTCTGATTGAACTTCCGCCTGAAGGATCCAAATCTATGTGTACCAAAAAATAGTTGAAGAACAATTGTATATGCTGTGAAGGAATACCAGCTAATAGCACAGCATTAAAGTCCCCTCTTCCGGCATCCGCAAGGCACAAGAAATAAAGGATGACACAGGGCTCAGAGCATTAAAGACAAAGATGAGCGATTTGGGAAAGACGTGGAGGAATTGCATGGAATGGCAAAGGATATGAGGGCTTGTCTAGAGATGGCTGACAGCCTATGTTCATTGGAAGATACATGCAGGAGTAGGAGGATAAAGAAGAAAAGGAAGAGGAGGAGGGGAAGCTAAGAGCAGCATAATCATCTAGATTCTTGCCAGTAACAGGGACCCTTCTCTGGGCCTGTGAATCTAAGAGCAACATCATCACCTAGATCCTTGACAGAAATTGAAGTTTGGTTTGGTTTGGTTTGGTTTGTAAAGGTTCACTTTAACTGCACACAGATATCTCCATAAATGTCTCAGTCTCCCCCCATAGATCACACCAGGAGAATTTCAGCACAGTGCATGAACTCCGTGGCACCAGCAAGAATATAACTGTGCATACAGTCAGTAGAATTGCACATGCTAAAAATCTTCTGTGGGTGGCTTTTTTCATTGATAAATTTTGAAATCGTGCCAGGGCAGTCACCTATTCGGCTTGCTCTTTTCGATTTCCAACAACAAAGAGATTTTTAAATTGTGCAACGAACACTCTGAACTTTCTGCCTTTGTCTGAGAATGCTAGATGTCAGATCCACAACCCTAGGATTTGGGGGAGTGTAGCATCATGTTTCTTCATCATCATCATCTTCTTCCACTTCTGCCATCAAGCGTCATGGAGAGGAATAATTTGCGCTCCAGCACCTGATGGGCAGCAGTGGATAGTGTCATTCCGTGTGATTGTACAATGTCTTTGATGTCATCAATCCATTTTCTTCTTGGACGTCCTCTTGGTCTCGTCGCAGATGATCTTTGATGTAAGGCCAGTGATGGTAGTTGATGGTGTTGCATTCTAACGACATGGCCAAACCACTTGATCTTCTGTCTTTCAATATATGTGGCACTTACTCGGTCTTGGATTGTTAGGTTGGCAGCTCTACTCAGGCATCTCATCTCGCAGGTGGTAATTTTGCGAAAGTGTGATTTGGATAAAGTCCAAGTTTCTTACTTAGTGAAAATGCCAAGTCAACACTGTGAGATAAACACTGAACTGCTTGAGCCTGAGGTGGAACTACTCTACCCCCTGCACAGAAATAAGGGCTCATCTTCAACCTTTTGAACCTTTTTTTTAAATGTTGCATGTTCTTTGTAGGATATTGCAATCAATGACAGGTTAACTTTATAGGGTGTACATTCAGTAGTTTGCCATTGCTTTCTGAATGAGAGATCAACATTTAAATCCAACCTTAATGCCGATATAAGTGTTGAACCACCTACTGCACCATCAGCAGACCGGAAGCTTTTATCCTCTCAACCATATTTAGAAACTGTAAGCCACAGATAAATAGCCAAGAAAAATTGGGAACATAAAAGAGATCTCCATAACATTTTTGTGGATTTTAAAAAGGCTTATGATAGTGCCCATAGGAATAGTCTATGGAATGCTATGCAGGAATTTGGAATACCAAGGAGGTTAATCAACATGACCAGACTATGCATGGAAGATACTTATAATATAGTAACATATAAAGGCAGGAAATCAGACCCCTTCCAAATAACATCTGGCTTGAAACATGGTGATGCACTATCACCGCTACTCTTCAATCTGGCTCTAGAGAAAGTTGTAAGGAAGGTAAAGGAGGAATGTGATATTGGAGGAACATCCAAGCTGCTTGGTTATGCAGATGATATAGATATTATAGGGCAAAGTGAACAAAAGACATTGGAAATATTGACTCACTTAAAGGAAAAAGCCCAACACATGGGGCTGGTTATCAACCAAGATAAAGACAGAATATATGGTAATTTCAAGAGACGGAATGGCTAAAAACTCTGGCCACATACAAATAGATAATATGACCATTAAAAGAACGGAAACATACAAATACCTGGGTACAATCTTCAACTGCTCCAACATCATAAGGGAAGAAACACAAACTAGAATCAACTCTGGAAATAAGATATACTATGCACTACAACATCTAAAAAAAATTTTTTGCATATCCTTTACAGGACATCGCTGTCAACAGCAGCATCTTTCAGCTGTCTGTTGATCTCTTGGCAAGATTACGCTCAGTAGTTTGCCATTGCTTTCTGAGCGGCCGGCTCAGTGTCCCGCAAGTCATCTGCGGGGGACGAACCACTCCCAGCTTGCTCCCGCTACGAGACTCTGCGTGACAAACGGGATTACGGAGAAAGTGTTGTAACCCCTCAGCCAGAGATACCGGCACTACAACATCTACTAAAATCAAATGCGCTATCTCGTAACACCAAAATCACAATATACAAAACACTGATCAGACCAGTTGTGCTGTATGGCTCTGAAACCTGGAGTACAACGAAAGGAGACGAGTCCTTGTTACAAACCTTTGAGAACAAAATTTTAAGACGCATCTTTGGACCCATTAGGGATACACAAAGTGGAGAGTGGAAAAGAAGAAGTAACAAAGATATTTATGATCTGTTTAAGTCCCCGCTAATCACTGGTATCATGAAGGTTAATAGACTACAATGGCTGGGGCATATAGAAAGAATGGAAGATAATAGGGAAACAAAACTCGCTTACACTCAGGAAATAAATGACCGTAGACCCCGAGGTAGACCAAGAAGATGGTGGAGAGATAATACATATACGGACCTACAAGCACTTGGAATCAACGACTGGCAAGAGAAGGTCCACCAGAGAGACGAATGGAGATGGATTGTATCTGCAGCAAAGAACCTCAATGGCTCAGAACACTGAAGAAGAAGAAGAAGCCACAAAATCATCTAGATCCTCGATGCATATGTCACAATGGAAGTCTTGCACTAACATCACATGGCAGCAGACATTTTCTTGAGTGGGAAGATAATATCAAGAGATGGACAAACAGCAGTCTGACAGAATGGACAATCAAGGTGAGAGTCAGACAGTGTTGGAGATCTATTGCAGCCAACCTTCATCGTGGAGATGGCACCTGATTGATTTATTGATTTTCTTGAGTGATCCTGTTTCTTATACAAAGTTGTGAAAGACATGCACAAAAGAGACTCTTGTAACTCTCACAAACATTTTGAAACTCAACATTCAGGAAGTTACTGACCTCAAAACCTCCAAAGTCGCTGAAATCATCCTCATCCTCAGCATTCTGAGAAATAACCAAATAAAAAAAATAAATAAATAGATATTTCTTATCCATTCAGCCACGCTAACCTCCACTCCTGAATGAATTCCTCATTCTATTTCTATAAACTCATGGCTCCACTATTTACTTCTGCTGATAAACGCTCATTCTCTCCCCTACTTGTTCAACTTATGTGCATGCAGAACATGTGAAAGTTGCTGAGACCAGTCATACACCATTGTGAACCATTATTGGGGACTTCCAATTCCAGAACAGTACTGAGATATGAGATATGAGATATGAGATACGCAACTCTTCTCAAACTGTGTTAAGAAAGTAGAAGAATTGATTGCTATTTTATTTATTTATTTATTGTTGTTGTCAATATCCTCAACAGCCTGATTTAACTCTGCTGGGTTATAATAAATTGAGATACATATTTTATCATATTATTTATACACATATTTTAGTATTCTTTTTTTAATCATGTCATGTCTGTCAAAAAACTCAGTGAAAATCAAAATATCGTGAACCAAGAAGAAGAACAATTCTGGCGTTCTACAAGCACAAGATCTGAACATCGGCTTATAAAAATGCATTCATAATCATTGTGACCTAATGTCCCGGGAAACTGCAGGCAAATGGACACAGAACAACATATCCTTTATGTCCCTTAATTTATTTATTCTTATTCTGATTCATTCAGGCAGCTTGCATGAAATATGAAAATACATGAGGCAGAGGACAGACACAGGATCAAGAATTAGAATCTTTTCCGCGAGCCGTAATGAGAACTGCATTCTGCAGAAGACCTGCTACAACAATCTTACACGAAGATGATGATGATAAATAAATAACAGATAACTTGGTCTTGATTGTTTACATTTTTGTTGTTGCTGAAGTCAAACTCAAACGATGAGAAACGTAGACGACTTACTTCTGGGTTTCCTCTAACTCTCGCACTGTTAGCCATGATATTTTTTTTTTTCAATAAAGGGTTTCGCTAACCACCAGGCATACAACAACAAGGTCCCCTGGAGCGAGACACTTCTACATTTGGAGACAGGACATCCAAACACAAATCACGGTTTGTTATTGAAGAATTCCCTGAATGGGGGCCGCCATCTTGAACATCAGTTTCGCAACAATTGAGTAAATACAGTTCACATACAAAATGTATTCACTCCAAAGTCGACATCTCTTAGTCTTAGCTGAAGTAATAACTCAAATTGTATCCAACAATAGAAAAAAAATATAACAGATAGCATTAATTCACATGTGTTATTTTATAGGGCTAAGATCTCCCCCCCCACCCCCACCCCCCCCCCCCCCACCCCCCCCCCCCCCCCGCCTTCACCCTCTCTCGCTAGCTAGATAGCTCATATGCCGGCTGATTGATTGATTGATCGATTGATTGATTGATTTAGGAACCGACATCATAGCATTCGGGGCATTCCCATAAGCGCTCCGTCCCCATCCTCAGAAGCCAGCGAAGAGTTCCAATCCCCAATAGTACCAGTAGCAATCTGATTATATGTGCGTCTCGCCTTTCCTCTGCGCGTCAAGCATCGGCCAAATCTCCTCATTCCTCGCTGTCGCATTCTTGCCAGACCATGGTGATCCATTTGCTCCTCCGAGGTGTACACGTGCTCCCACAAGGCCGCAACCACGTTTGCCCTGTCATGCATCAATACTTCACCAAGTTTTGCCAAGCCAGCCAATCTGTCCGCCTATTCATTTCCCAGCCCACCGGCATGCCCTGGAGAAAAGATCCAGGTGATGCTTGCTACCCGTGACCTCTGAAGCGAAGCAAGCCACTCTGCACGAAGCCTGCCTGTCCTCACCCTCCTCAGCATGCTTTCTGGGTCAGTTACAATCACAATGTATGTATGTGTCGTGTTCTCTATCCAGCGGAAAGCTGCACTGACCGCCTCCACCTCCAGTCTTAAGCTAGATGTTGTGTCATCATACGCCAGGCTCTCCTGCACTAAACGCCGACCATTAGCTTTTGCTAAGAACCCCCAGGCACTTCTCCTACCTCTCAACGCCGACCCATCCGTGTAAATAATCACATCACCCGAGCGAGCATTATCCTGAATTAGTTGCTGGATTTTCACTTCCGTGGCCCCTGCTGGCCACTCCCTGCACTCCCGGCTCAATGTGATTATAACTGCACAAGTCTGACTGCTCGGCTGCCACTCTGACCCACTCCTCTCCTCGCCTGATGTTCTCCAAGGGGCACTAAATAACTCAATCAATCAATCAATCATGTGCCATGCCGGAAAGCGTGGGCGGTCATGACTCGCCATTTCACTCGATCACCAGTGTCGTGGATCAGCTCAGTGTTCCTGTCTCGTCCATGCCATGTGGCCAAGCCATCCAGGTATTTTCCTCTCGGTCTTCCTCTTGGTCTGTTCCCTTCGATCTTGCCAGTTGTCACTAAGTTCTCCAATCCATTTCTTCTCATAACATGTCCAAAAAATTTTGACTGTCTACGTCTAATTTCTCTAATCAGTTTACGTTGTTCATTTGTCTCCTGTAGTACTTGGTCATTGGTTTTTCTGTCTGTCCATGGTATTCTTTGCATTCTCCTGAGAAACCACATTTCTGCAGCCATCAGATGCTTTTCAGCTTGACTGTTCATTGTCCAAGTTTCACATCCATACAAAAGAACAGGCTCTATGTATCCCCTCAACACTCTTTTTCTCGTTTCAATTGACATCTTTTTATTGGTCAGAATGTTTTTCATCTTGCTAAAGGCTACTTTCGCCATGGCGATTCTTGTTCTAATCTCTTCAAGGCATCTCCCATCAGATGTTATAACTGTTCCAAGATAATTGTACCGATTCACTTGTTGAAGAATATTTCCATTTACTTGTATATTACTTTGAGGCACTTCTTCCTTCCTACTGACGACCATAACCTGAGTCTTTTTACAATTTAATTCTAACCCCAGCTGCTCACTGTGTACAACAACCGCATCTACTAATTGTTTTAGATCCTGCGGATTGTCTGCAATTAATACTGTATCATCTGCATATCTAATGTTATTGATGTTTCGTCCTCCAATGCTGATTCCATTTATATCCTCTACATTTCTGAAAATATTTTCACTGTACAGGGAAAAAAGATCTGGAGACATTACACATCCCTGCCTAACACCTCTCTTAATTGGCTGATACTGTCCCACTTCATTATCAATCCTTATTGCAGCTTGTTGTTTCCAATATATGTTTTTTATAATTCTAATGTCTTTCCCATCAATTTGTAGATCTGCAAGCATATCCACCATGCTGACATGTCTAACGCTGTCAAAAGCCTTTGTATAGTCGATAAAGCAAAGATGTATATCCTTGTTTACTTCTAAAGCACGTTCAATAACTGTTCGCAGCATATACACAGCATTTACTATACCCTTTCCTTCTACAAACCCGCATTGTTCTTCCCCTATTTCAGGTTGTATCTTCTTCCTCATTCTTTGCATGATAATTCTTAGCAAAATCTTTGTGATGTGACTCATTATACTAATTGTTCTGTGTTGATCACATTCCAAGGTTCCTGATTTCTTTGGGATTGCAATAAATATAGAGTTACATAAATCAGGAGGTATATCTCCAGTATCATATAATGTGTTCAGCAGTCTGGTGACTTGCTCTAGTCCAAATTCTTCTAAAGCTTTAATCATTTCTGTTGTGATGTTATCTGCACCGGGGGCCTTGCCAGCTTTCATATGCTTAAGAACATTTCGAACCTCCATCTCCAAAATTGGCGGTCCTTCATTATTAAATCTAATATCATACTGTTCGTCTCTGTTATCATCATAAAGTTGTTTCACATAATCTGTCCATACCTGTAGAATCTGGTCTTTTTCTATTATGATTTTGCCATCTTCAGTTTTTACTAAATAACTAGCTAACTAAATAAGTAACTAACTAACCAACCAATATGCACAGTTTGCAGCAATAGAGAAATTATGTGACAGATGCAGGGATGTGGTGTTACAGAAGAATGATGAGAAAACCGTGAACGAATAGAAAGAGCAATAAAGATATCTTGAAAGAAGTTAACTCACAAAGAGTATATCACGGGGAAGAGAAAGCTGGGGTATATCGTAGTCACACCATGAAGGTTGTAGAAGAAGTGAGGCAGAGAAGACCAACGGCAGACCACTTTTACATGGGATGGAGGAACATCAATATCAGAAATAATTGGCAGCACAATTGTGTGGATAGACAAGGCAACCAACGCCACAATATGACGAAGAAATAGGTAATATATAAACGTTAATGCGCGCGTCAGTAACGTCTAGCTGATATATATTCAAAATGGATTTCAAAGCCCTGGCAGTATTTAAAATTTAAAACACAGTGCTAGAAGCAGAAAATGAGGGTAGGTGTGACGTCTTAAGCTAACAGAGTGAGGACCTTTGTTGTGGAGAAACACGGGGTTAAAACAAATTGTGGCGTATAGGAAATCTAACTAATTTTCTCCTAAACTAGTTTCTCTTATCACATCTGGTATTTTATTGTCGGATTATTTATAGTTTCTCCTATCCATTGTTTAATGTTTTCAGTTTGCTACATCTTTTGAAGCTTATCGCACCATCTCCTTTTCTCAAAAGTATAATTGTTTCAATACCCTTCTACTTGTGTACGCCTCTAATCTAACCAAAATATGTTACTAATTTTTCACAGCCTTCCGCCGAGTTTTTTTCCCCCGACTTGTCTCATATTATCTCATTAGTTCCCACGGGTCATTACAACCTCGCCCTGCATTATGTTATTTCCAGCAGCATCGTCTGCATTATCTCTCATTACTTCCTGATGGTTACACTGTACACAACAAGGTGAATTTTGGCCATGTAGTTGGTCCCCCGACCCCTCAGGCCCCTGGACTCCGCTTTCTCACACACACTCGACCTAGGGGCTTTCACCTCTAGGGGGTTCAGTCCCGCAGACGCAACTCAACTCTGGTAATGTCATTATAAAGAGCATTCAGTGTATTATAACATAATAGTGCAATATATAATATATATATTGCTTTCTGGGCGATCAGCTCACATACCCCGTAAGTTACGGAGAAAGTCGTTAACACTTTCACCAGGGAGACCAACACACACACACACACACACACACACACACACACACACACACACACACACACACATTCAACACTACCATATGGCGTGGAAGCGTGTATAATGAACACGCAATTAGAAAGTAAAAACCAGGTCCTGAAGATGTGGATCACTGGCACCTTGCCGTCTTGATAGACAATAGCTTGTACACTGTGCTTCAAAGAGGCAGGCATAATAGGAGCTATATCCCTCCATAGCACAAAGCCTGGACTGAAATATAAAGACCATGTGTTGCCCATGCAGCTTGATCCCTCTCTGGGCCTGCCTAGTTCACTCCAGAGGAAAGGTAACACCATACATCTGGAACAAGGCAATCTGCAGAAGCTGCTGGATCAGCAAAAGAATGCTCAGAAGTCCTCCATGAAAAATACAGTTCATCGTCGATGGAAATGGCAGTCACCAGAAAGACTTCTTTGACCCGGGTTTTATCCCACATGGCTCGGTCTCTTTCCACAGGACGACCCGTCGAAAGCGCCGCACAAAGCACGAACTCCGCCAGCGACGACTCACAGGAGTCTCCTGAAAAGTACACTCGGGAGCCGAAAAGGCAAACCAGTCAATCCAGCAACAGCCGGTCGCCATCGTTCCGAACACGCAGTTCATGCTACAAACCAATACAAAGATATCAGCTGGAACGAGAAAAAGGCTGTTGAAGTGCTACATAGAACCTATAACTTTGTATTGAAGTGAAGCATGGACAGACAGAAAAACTGAAAATATTGCCGGTCCAAGTTTTGTATTCACCCTCTGTACAGTTTATGTAACATAATAGGTCAATACAAAACTTGGACTGACCATATTTTCAAACACTGCATAGTCATTAAAAATATACTCTTTACCACATGTTGGTCTTACCTTATTATTAAGTTAGTCATATGTCCTTTACAGGACGTTACGGTGTCTCTGGAGCGGTCTCGGCTGGCAAAGATTAGTTTCATCATCGTGCCAGGGCATGCGGGAGTACAAGGAAATGAGCGGGCTGACAAACTCGCAGGTAAGGCTACTGTGGAGGGCGGACGCGCCATGGACCAGGCTGACATTCTGAATGCTCTACGAGAAGAAAGACTTTTGCGAGAACCAAGTGATGACTGTGAATCTACAACCATGGCCAGTGACCAAACAAGAACACTACGCAGGAAGCCAAAGAAGATTGATAAACCAACACAGAACTGGTGTCGTTAGCCGCTACACGATGCGGGATTTGCTGAGGAGGGGATCCAAGCACTTATGGGCTGAATGGTTCGATATGCAATGAGTGATCTGTCGACTAACTAACTAACTAACTAACTAACTAACTAACTAACTAACTAACTAACTAACTAACTAACTAACTAACTAACTAACTATTTAACTAACTAACTAACTAACTACCTAACTACCTAACTAACTAACTAACTAACTGACTGACTGACTGACTGACTGACTGACTGACTGACTGACTGACTGACTGACTAACTAACTAACTAACTAACTAACTAACAATCAATGGTTTAGGCCTGTTGATTTACACGGCATTTGTTAAGTACAGTAGCTTGCCATAGCTTTCTGAACGACTGACGCCTGTACAATTGAAACTAACGCAAAGTGGTTTGCTTTCAAGTCGTGTTTGGACCCTCGACCCGGTATGTGACGGGTGTGTGAAGCTGTGTTCCCTGTCTTCAAGTCGTGTTTGGACCCTCGACCCGGTATATGGCGGGTGTGTGAAACTGTGTTCCCTGTCTTCAAGTCGCGTTTGGACCCTCTACCCGGTTTGTGACAGGTGTGTGAAACTGTGTTCCTTGCCTTCAAGTCGTGTTTGGACCCTCGACCCGGTATGTGACGGGTATGTGAAAGTGTGTTCCCTGTCTTCAAGCCCCAGACGCCGGCTAAAAATATACATGTACTTTTCCTGTGTGTGATTTACTACGCAGTTTTGCGTTCAGGAGTTTGCCATTGCTTTCTGAACGAGGAGCCAACATTCCAACCGAACAGACGGGCGTGTGGGATGAAACCACTATGCCAGCGACAGAAGAGAAAGTTTAAGCGTTTTAAATTTCTCAGCCACGCCTACTCCAATATCGTTATACTTATCTATAAATATATATATATAAAAGACAATGTGTGTGTGTGTGTGTGTGTGTGTGTGTGTGTGTGTGTGTGTGTGTCCTTTAAGCGTTCCCGAACGGTCCATCCGATTGAGATGAAATTTTGTACTGATGTTCTTCTCATTCCCGCGGAGCCAACTGGCATAGTTTGTTAGTTTAAAAACAGTTATTTACGTAATAAATCAACATTAAAAGTAATGACGTCTAATTAAGGGGACTTAATAACAAAAGTTAATAAAAAAAAATTATTAATACAGACCTACAAGCACTTGGAATCAATGACTGGCAAGAGAAGGTCCACCAGAGAGACGAATGGAGACGGATTGTATCTGCAGTAAAGAACCTCAATGGCTCTGAACGCTGAAGAAGAAGAAGAAGAAGAAGAAGAAGAAGAAGAAGAAGAAGAAGAAGAAGAAGAAGAAGAAGAAGAAGAAGAAGAAGAAGACGAAGAAGAAAAGTTATATCAAGGGACATTACTTTTAGTAACATTGCTATATTATGTAATTTAAATAATTGTTGTATTTTTCTTAAAGTTTTATAAAATGTTTAAAGAATTTATCTACAGGCATATCTTATATATAAATTATTATATACATTAATATGTATGTAAATATATATGTATGTAAATATATATGTATGTCCTTTATACGTTCGCGAACGGTCCATCCGATTGAGTTGAAATTTTCTACACGTCTTCCTTTCATTCCAGCGCTGCCAACTGTCGTATTTTTTTTTCTTTTCCTCCTCCTCCCTCCTCCCCCTCCCAAAATACGTACGTAAATATATGATGATGATGATGATGATGAAAGAATCCCCGAACCAAAACGCTAGGGAAAGCGAAGAAAATGACGTGACTACACAGAATCGTCACACGGCAATCATCATCATCATCAAGTGCCGTGCCGGCTGGCGTAGGCGTTCATGGCTCTCCGTAGATCTCGGTCTTTGGTTTTCTGGATCAATTCTGCTGCTGATATTCCTCCATGCCACGGCAATATAAATAACAATTCATCTCTTTATGTGTAAGGAAGTTATCTACAGTCATGTAGAAGGGAAGAACAATCAATGGAAGGACCGAAATCACAGAACCTAGACGAGTATGAATTCGGAATGGCGAACTCCCTCCTCCTCTCTTCTTCTCCTCCCTCCTCCTCTTCCTTCTCCCTCTACCTCCTCCTCCTCCCTCCTACCTCTCCCTCCTCCTTCTCCCTCTTCCTCTCCCCTCCTCCTCAATCCTCCTCCCTCCTACTCCTTCCTCCTTCTCACTCCTCCTCCTCCTTCTCCCTCTTCCTCCTCCATCCTACTCCCTCCTCCTCCCTTCTCTTCCCTCCTCCTCCACCCTCTACCTCCTCCTCCTCCCTCTACCTCCTCCCTCCACCCTCCTCCTCCCTCCTCCTCCTCTTCCACCTCCCTTTCCTTCTTCCCCTCCTCTTTCTCCCTCCTCCTACCTCCTTCCTCTCCCTCCTCCTCCTCTTCCACCTCCCTTTCCTTCCTCCCCTCCTCATTCTCCCTCCTCCTCCCTCCTTCCTCTCCCTCCTCCTCCCTCCTTTTCCCTCCACCTCCTCCCTTCTCCTCCTCTCCCCTCCTCCTCCCTCCTTCCCCGCCTCTACCCTCCTCCCTTCTCCTCCTCACTCCTTCTCCCTCCTCCTCTCCTCTCCTCTCCTCCTCCTACTCTCTTCCTCTTCCCCTCCCCATCCTCCCTCTCCCTCCTCTTCCTCCTCCTCCCTCTTCCTCCTCCTTCCTCCTCCTCCTACCTCCTCCCTCCTCATCCTCTCTCCTCCTCCCTTTTCCTCCCTCTACCTCCTCCCTCCTCCTCCCTCCTCCTTCTTCCTCCACATCCCTCCTCCTCCTCCTACCCTCTTCCTCTTCCCCTCTCCCTCCTCCATCTCCCTCCTCTTCCTCCTCCATCCTCCATCCTCCTCCTCCCTCTTCCTCCTCCTCCATCCTCCTCCCTCTTCTTCCTCCTCCTACCTCCTCCCTCTTTCCTCCTCCCTTTTCCTCCCTCCTCCTCCCTCTACCTCCTCCCTCCTCTTCCTTCCTCAACATCCCTCCTCCTCCCTCTTCCTCCTCCTCCCTCCTCATCATTCCTCCTCCTCCTCCCGCTCCTTCTCCTCCCTCCTCATTCTACCTGTTCCTCCCTCCTCCTCCTCCTCCCTCCTCCTCCCCGTCCTCCTCCTGCGTTCTCCTCCTCCCTCCTCCTCCCTCCTTCTCCCTCTTCCTCCCCCTCCCCATCCTCCTTCTCCCTCCTCCTAATATCTCCTCCTCTCTCCTCCTCCTCCCTCCTCCTCCTCCCTCTTCCTCCTCCCTCTTCCTCCTCTCCATCCGCATCCCTCTTCCTCCTTCTTCTCTTTCCCCCCCTCCTCCTAATCCCTCCTCCTCCCTCCTATTCCTCCCTACTCCTCCTCCTCCTCTCTCCGCCTATCTCTTCCTCCCTACTCTTCCTCCCTCTTCCTCCTCCTACCTCCTCTCTCCTCCTCCTCCTCCCTTTTCCTCCCCCTCCTCCTCCCTCCTCTTCCTTCCTCCACATCCCTCCTCCTCCCTCTTCCTCCTCCTTCCTCCTCATCATTCCTCCTCCTCCCTCTCCTCTCTTCCTCCTTCTACCTCTTCCTCCCTCCTCCTTCTCCCTCCACCTCCTCCCTCCTCCTCTCTTTTCCTCCTCCCTCCTCCTCCCTCCTTCTCCTCCCCCTCCTCCTCCTGCGTTCTCCCCCTTCCTCCTCCTCCTTCTCCCTCCCCCTCCTCCCTCTTCCTCCTCTTCCTTCTCCCTCCTCCTCCCGTCTCCTCCTCTCTCCTCCTCCTCCCCCTCTCTCCTCCTCCTCCTTCCTCCTTCTTCCTCCTCCTTCTCCTCTTTCCCCTTCCTCCTCCTAATCCCTCCTACTCCCTCCTATTCCTCCCTACTCCTCCTCCTCCACTCTCCTCCTCCCACCTCCTATCTCCGCCTATCTCTTCCTCCCTCCTCCTCCTTCCTCCTCCACCCTCTTCCTTCTCCCTCCTCCTACTCCTCCTTTTTCTTCTTCTTCTGCTGCTGCTGCCGCCGCTCCATTTACCCAAGTTAAATTTTTGGGGGAATATGTAAAGATCTTTCAAGTGCTCTTTCTAATGCTTTTTGTAAGTTGGTCTTCGTTTATCTAAGGTTGTTCTAACCGCAACCAATAAATGATTAGACAGACAGGCAGACAGAGAGGGACAGACAGACAGACAGACAGACAGACAGACAGACAGACAGACAGACAGACAGACAGACAGACAGACAGACAGATAGTCGGGAACGGGAACTTATATGAATTAAATGAGATGCTCCCCATCAGGGGCTGGGCGAAGCCGGGCCGGTTCAGACAGACAGACAGACAGACAGACAGTCGGGAACGGGAGCTTATATGACTACTTATATGAATTAAATGAGATGCTCCACACCAGGAGCTAGGCGATGCCGGGCAGGGTCAGACAGACAGACAGATAGACAGACAGACAGACAGACAGACAGACAGACAGACAGACAGACAGACAGACAGTCGGGAACGGGAACGGGAGCTTATATGACTACTTATATGAATTAAATGAGATGCTCCCCACCAGGGACTGGGCGAAGCCGGGCCGGGTCTGCTAGTGCGTTATAAAAAGGTGATAAACACTTTAAGGCATCTTCAATGTTTTCGTAAACATAATTGATCTATTTTAGATACGTGAACATTTTCGAACCCATTTTTCCCGCAACGGGAACGGGAAAGGGCCGAACATATACTCTGTCACCACAGTCTATCTGGTATAAACAAAGTGATAAAAACTTTAAGGCATCTTCAAATTACAAGTACCTCTGCAGTCGGAGTGGGTTCGCTTAAAGGCGAGGGACACTGTTAATATGGAAAGCTAATCCACATGCACAATTCAGTCTAGCAATACTAGAAGTAGTGTTAATGGACTACACTTGAGTTTACAGCGAGCGAGCAAGCGGGATAAAAATAACCTGAGGCGTATTGGGTATATGGTGTTGTCTCCCATAGATAGATAGACAGATGGGGAGATAGACAGATAGGAACAAGGACTCCTGTTTCCACACCTTGAGGAATACTGCACACATGGTGTTATCACCCATATGTTTTAGACCAGTTGACACTTGATGGGTGATGAGGTCAATATCACACCATACAACTACACGTCACATGACATTTCCTGGTAGCAATTTCAGATTGGGTTGACCTGGGAACCCAGGTCAATTATAGAAAATCCACCTAAATGGAGATTCAAACACAGACCAGTGGGCAAGTATATATACAAAAGTAAACTCCTAATAATGCAATATTGTATTGGTTAGTGCACTCACACACTAACCCAGTAGTTCTCGGTTCAATAACCCTGGCCGTGAGATTTTATTCATAACTACATAGTTACAATACCCAGCCTCACTAAAACTAACAGCACGCCAGAAGATGTTCTGAAGGTAAAATGACTGGTGTGATACTGGCTACATCGCCTGTCAGATGGCAATAAAAAAATGACTGGTGTGATACTGACTACATCGCCTGTCAGATGGCAATAACAAAATGACTGGTGTGATACTGACTACATCGCCTGTCAGATGGCAATAACAAAATGACTGGTGTGATACTGACTACATCGCCTGTCAGATGGCAATAACAAAATGACTGGTGTGATACTGACTACATCGCCTGTCAGATGGCAATAACAAAATGACTGGTGTGATACTGGCTACATCGCCTGTCAGATGGCAATAACAAAAACAGTGACATAGCATCACATCACTTACACTTGCTGTTCTGTTTCTGTTGTTGTCTAATATTAGCTTCTTAAGTGTTGCATAATGAAATCATGAATGAGAGCAGAAAGATGAGAAGGACAGAATATCAGACAGGCCTGCGTGCACAATTCTTAATCCTTTGAAAATAAAGTCTGTTCGTTCACAAACAAACCAGGTAAACCATGTTTCTTTACCCTTGCTTGTGTTATGTTTTTGTACCCTTACTTGTATTATGATTCTTAACCGTGACAGAGGAAATTTTAATCCAGATCTACAACGTGGTGAAAAACTATCGAATTCACTTCCACAAAATTAATATCACTGATAGTTTTAAATAATCCGTGAGAGAGAAATCGTTAATCCAAATCTACACGTGGTGTTGACTTCTCTTAAGTTGCAGAAGGAGCTGTTCGAGTCCATCTTTGGAATTCATAGTTGCATAAGGAGCTGGTCGAGTCCATCTTCGGGATTAATAAGTTGCAGAAGGAGCTGTTGGAGTCCATCGTTGGAATTCATAAGTTGCAGGAGCTGTTCGAGTTTGTAATTGCGGAGAAAGAGCGGACTGAAAACGATACCGCTCGGACTTCCACCCATTGGCGGAACCCAAGCCTAAACCAGCAAGTCCGACCATTTTGCCTGTGGTTTGCGGTTACCCTCGCGGAGTCTGTATGTCAATCAATCATGTGCCATGCCGGAAAGCGTGGGCGGTCATGATTCGCCATTTCACTCGATCACCAGAGTCGTGGATCAGCTCAGTGTTCATGTCTCGTCCATGCCATGTGGCCAAGCCATCCAGGTATTTTCCTCTCGGTCTTCCTCTTGGTCTGTTCCCCTCGATCTTGCCCGCTGTCACCAAGTTCTCCAGTCCATTTCTTCTCATAACATGTCCAAAAAATTTTGACTGTCTACGTCTAATTTCTCTAATCAATCTACGATTTTCATTTGTCTCTTGTAGTACTTGGTCATTGGTTTTTCTATCTGTCCATGGTATTCTTTGCATTTTCCTCAGAAACCACATTTCTGCAGCCATCAGATGTTTTTCAGCTTGACTGCACATTGTCCAAGTTTCACATCCATACAAAAGAACAGGCTCTATGTATCCCCTCAACACTCTTTTTCTCGTTTCAATTGACATCATTTTATTGGTCAGAATGTTTTTCATCTTGCTAAAGGCTACTTTCGCAATGGCGATTCTTGTTCTAATCTCTTCAAGGCATCTGCCATCAGATGTTATTACTGTTCCGAGATAATTGAACCGATTCACTTGTTGAAGAATATTCCCATTTACTTATATATTACATTGTGGTACTTCGTTCTTCCTAGTGACGACCATAACCTGTGTCTTCCTACAATTAAATTCCAACCCCAGCTGCTCACTGTGTACAACCACAGCGTCTACTAATTGTTGCAGATCCTGTGCATTGTCTGCAATCAATACTGTATCATCTGCATATCTAATGTTATTTATGTTTCGTCCTCCAATGCTGATTCCATTTAGGTCTTCTACATTTCTGAAAATATTTTCACTGTATAAGGAAAAAAGATCTGGAGACATTACACATCCCTGCCTAACACCTCTCTTAATAGGTTGGTATTGTCCTACTTCATTATCAATTCTTATGGCAGCTTGTTGTTTCCAATATATGTTTTTTATAAGTCTAATGTCTTTCCCATCAATTTGTAGATCTGCAAGCATATCCACAATGTTGACATGTCTTACTCTATCAAAAGCCTTTGTGTAGTCAATAAAGCAAAGATGTATATCCTTGTTTACTTCTAAAGCACGTTCAATAACTGTTCGCAGCATATACACAGCATTTACTGTACCCTTTCCTTCTACAAAACCACATTCATTGTTCTTCCCCTATTTCAGGTTGTATTTTCTTCCTCACTCTTTGCATGATAATTCATAACAAAATCTTTGTGATGTGACTCATTATACTAATTGTTCTATGTTGATCACATTCTAAGGTTCCTGATTTCTTTGAGTCTGTATGTGCGGAGGAAGAATTTCAATTATTATCGCCCAAACCAAACTGTTACTGGATTTATACGTTGTGAAGAGAAACGAGAGTAACAATGTCAGGTCGTCCATTGGGGCACAGTTGTTAACATCGTGCACGGAGCTTGCAGTATTCAAACATTGTATATATTGCATTAACAAGTACATTTTATTAATTTTTAGCAGTCAAAGTATTTAAAACTTTAGGATGCCCAATTGTTGTGTTAACTGTGAATAGGTGGTGTCATTATTTTAACAATTAATGTAACTAATTGGTTCTTTAGAAAAACGTTGACGAGTTATGTCCCTTGCAAACAACAACATGAATATTATGTTCCCGTGAAAAAGAGATATTTAAATAATGAATATTATGTTGATGTTTTTGGTTGTTTCGGGATTTGAAATGTAAATATTGAGCACAACCCACTACTGGCAGCGCTGATCGTATTCTGGTATGAACCTAAGGCCTATCCGCATATATATATATATATATATATATATATATATATATATATATATATATATATATATATATATATATATATATATATGCACTACAACATCTACTAAAATCAAATGCGCTCTCTCTCGTAACACCAAAATCACAATATACAAAACACTGATCAGACCAGTTGTGCTGTATGGCTCTAAAACCTGGAGTACACCGAAAGGAGCCGAAGCCATGTTAAAAACCTTTGAGAACAAAATTTTAAGACGTATCTTTGGACCCATTAGGGATACACAAAGTGGAGAGTGGAAAAGAAGAAGTAACAAAGACATTTATGATCTGTTTAATTCCCCGCTAATCACTGGTATCATGAAGGCTAATAGACTACAATGGCTGGGGCATATAGAAAGAATGGAAGATAATAGGGAAACAAAACTCGCTTACACTCAGGAAATAAATGACCGTAGACCCCGAGGTAGACCAAGAAGACGGTGGAGAGATAATACATATACAGACCTACAAGCACTTGGAATCAACGACTGGCAAGAGAAGGTCCACCAGAGAGACGAATGGAGACGGATTGTATCTGCAGCAAAGAACCTCAATGGCTCGGAACGCTGAAGAAGAAGATATATATCCACATTGATGTGGATAGGCCTTAGGTTCATACCAGAATACGATCAGCGTTGCCAGTAGTGGGTTGTGCTCAATATTTGAATATTATGTTCCCGTGAAAAAGAGGTATTTGTTTCCCCTTAAAATTCGCTTATCAAGTGGACAGGCCGTCGAGAGCGCCATAGCGAATGGTTAACCCGTAGATCATGTAATTGAATCCCCACTATTGCTCCCGGGTTGTCTCAGCCGAAACTAAGCACCATGAAATGTTCTGGAAAGTAAAGACGAAGTGTGCGCTATTGACCACATCACTCATTGAGTGCCAGTTGTTTTACAATAGGGAGAGTTTAGTTTATACATACTCCAGGTATGAATAGACACTTCCTTTACAATAATGTGGTGTTTTCTTTCACCATATACTCAGTACCTAAAGAAATGGAAAAGCAGGGTACTTCACTTTTTACCTTTACAACTGCTACTACTACAGTTACAATGGACTCCGCCTCCTTCAGACATGTGCCGAACATGAACTCCTGATTACGAACACAATTTTCCGTCTCCCCATGAGAAACAGGACATCGTGGATGCACCCTCGCTCGAAACACTGGCACCTCATTGACTATGTCATCGTCAGGAGGAGTGACAGACAAGACGTTCGAGTGACAAAATCCATGTGTGGTGCCGAATGTTGGACAGACCATCGTCTCATTGTCTCGAAAATAAACATTCACATCAGGCCACCACGGCGTCAAGGGGCGAAAATGCAAAAGAAAGCTAAATGTCACCTGCCTAAACAGCAAGAAAATGCAGCAGTCGTTTGAAAATATGCTGGAAGACCGCCTCAAGCCCAATGCTAAACAGGATACAGAAACGGAATGGAGAGCCCTAAAGGACACAATTTACAACACTGCTATGGAAATTCTGGGGCCAGCCCCCCGAAAGCATAAAGAATGGTTTGATGAAAATTCCGAAGACATCAACCAATTGCTGGCCGAGAAACATCTTCTCCTCAAGGCACATTTGAATGACCCAAAGTCAACATTAAAAAAAATGCCTTCAAGAACATTCAGAGAGTTGTGCAGCAGAAACTTCGGTACATGCGGGACTCCTGGCCGAGCAGCAAAGCTGATGAAATTCAGGGCTTTGCTGACAGACATGATATGAAACTCCAGTGTGTTGCCGGGGCCCATAAGGGAAGCAAAGAATAGCAACACTGTAGCCTACCATGCATGTCGTAAGAGGCGACTAAGGAGGCTTGATGGTTCCGTCGCCCTGCTACTGAGTGAGTGCGTGAGGCGACACTGTGAGCCGTGTGTTTCATGTGAAATGCTTTTGAATCTGCCCGAGGTTTTTTGGAATGTGACTGCATGTTCAGAGTAATGGCAGCTGGCTATAACCCAGAGTTGACCGATTTTTGCCTTGTGCAGAAATGCGTGGCTGCTGGACTTCTGGTTGACTGCCACTACCATCGACGATGAACTGTATTTTCGTGGACTGTGTGGGTGAACATCTAGGAAACATCAAAATGGGAAAATGACTGCCGATTCCATCAGAGATTAACTGGATGTTTCGTGGGGGACTTGTGTTGATATTCTGGCGGCGGCATTATGTACAGTGTATCTGTGCGGGCTGTTGTTTGTCGAGACTCCTGTCTTTTCCACCTTTCACATTGGGCAGTGGGGAGCGTTTTGTCTGATATTCACTGGCACAGGAGCGGAGCATAATGGGGATGAATCGTTGCTGTGAAGTTGGAACCGCGACTAACTAACTAACATGATATGAAAAACTTCTACGACTCACTGAAAGCGGTCTATGGTCCTACATCACCACGCATAGTTCCCCTCCTCAGTGCAGATGGGGGAATACTGATCACCGATAAGAAAGAAATCCTTCAACGCTGGGCAGAGCATTTCAGAAACATCTTAAATGCAGCTTCCTTCTTCGATGATGAAACCATCAACTGCCCTCCTCAAATTCCCACCAATGAGACACTTGATGACCTGCCAACCATAGTGGAAGTAAGCAACGCCATCCAGCAACTCTCCAGCGGCAAGGCACCTGGTCCTGACTCCACCCCAGCAGAGATATACAAGGCAGGTGGGCCGGTCCTAACAGAGCAGCTTCACCAAGTCTTTACAAACATATGGGTGAACGAGACCATGCCACAAGATTTCAAGGACGCGTCAATAGTCCACCTCTACAAACGTAAAGGAAACCGCCAATCCTGTGACAACCACCGAGGCATGTCCTTGCTTTCAGTTGCAGGGAAAATACTCGCCAGAATTCTTCTCAATCGCCTCACGGCCCATCTCGATCAAGGGCTTCTTCCTGAGAGTCAATGTGGCTTCAGAAAAGAAAGTGGAACTGTTGACATGATTTTCGCTGCAAGGCAGCTGCAAGAGAAAGTCAGGAACAGAACTGCGAAATGTTCTCCACTTTTATTGACCTTACCAAGGATTTTTGATACATGATATTAATCTTTTGTACATGATAACTTGAAAACTTAGTGACAGCTGTCAAACTTGATGTAATCTAAGCCTCTGGTGATCATGTGAGATTGCGAACCATCATTGTCTGTCAGCTTGGCACATGTGTCAAAATATTACCACCTAACAGCATGTCACACGGTGATGTTGGCAGAAGAGCTTCAATACATAATGTCATGCTTGAATGATAAAATAATTATTTACAAATACAGGTTGCCCCAGGTTTGACACAGACTTCTACATGGTCGACAGGATAAAAGTGATCACTCTTGCACTTCTAGTGCGCTGATGGCGAGGCAGGGCATTCAATCTCTACACTAGCATTTAAGTTGGTCTGAAATGTTGACTTCTCGTTCAGAATGCAGTGGCAAACTACAGAATGTAAAATTGCTTATAAGATCAACCTGGGGTTGAATGCAGCATCCTGCAATGGACATGCAACATTTATTGTTATGGGTTTGACACTAAAGGAAATATTTACTAACGCAAAATTACGAATGAAGACGACGGTGACACAGAAACCCCATTATTAAAGAGTTCCCTTGTAAAATAACGCTCTGTGATGAAGGAGTTACAGACACAATTCGTAATCCTTCATATTGGGTTCGAAACACAGCTGCAGGCGAATTGGCAGCAGATCGTCTCACGTTGATATTTTCATACACTGATATGAGTTCTGGTCATTCAGAAAGCAAGTGGCAAACTACTGAGTGTAAACTTGTCAAGAAATCACAAACAGCCAAAACATGCTGGCGCTTCCATCGACGATGAACTGTATTTTTCGAGGAGGACTTTTGTGTTGGCATTCTGGCGGCGGCATTATGCACCGTGTTCCTGTGCTGGCTGTTTGCTTGCCGAGACTCCTGTCTTTTCTCTTTTTACATGGGGCAGCGAAGAGCATGGTAGGTATGCTTGCAGATCAACAAATTGATGGGAAAGACATTAGACTTATAAAAAAACATATATTGGAAACAAAAAGCTTCAATAAGGATTGATAATGAAGTGGGACAATATCAACCTATTAAGAGAGGTGTTAGGCAAGATGTGTAATGTCTCCAGATCTTTTTTCCCTATATAGTGAAATTATTTTCAGGAATGTAGAAGATATAAATGGAATCAGCATTGGAGGACGAAACATAAATAACATTAGATATACAGATGATACAGTATTGATTGCAGACAATGCACAAGATCTACAACAATTAGTAGACGCGGTTGTTGTACACAGTGAGCAGCTGGGGTTGGAATTAAATTGTAAGAAGACACAGGTTATGGTAGTCACTAGGAAGAACGAAGTACCACAATGTAATATACAAGTAAATGGAAATATTCGTCAACAAGTGAATCGGTACAGATATCTCGGAACAGTCATAACATCTGATGGGAGATGCCTTGAAGAGATTAGGTCAAGAATCGCCATGGCGAAGGTAGCCTTTAGCAAGATGAAAAACATACTGACCAATAAAAAGATGTCAACTTGAAACGAGAAAAAGAATGTTGAAGTGCTACATAGAGCCTGTTCTTTTGTATGGATGTGAAACTTGGACAATGAGCAGTCAAGCTGAAAAACAGCTGACGGCTGCAGAAATGTGGTTTCTGAGAGAAAATGCAAAGAATACCATGGACAGCCAGAAAAACCAATGACCAAGTACTACAGGAGACAAATGAAAATCGTAGATTGATTGGAGAAATTAGACGTAGACAGTCACAATTTTTTGGTCATGTTATGAGAAGAAATGGATTGGAGAACTTGGTGACACCTGGCAAGATCGAAGGGAACAGACCAAGAGGAAGACCGAGAGGAAAATACCTGGATGGCTTGGCCACATGGCATGGACGAGACAGGAACACTGAGCTGATCCACGACTCTGGTGATCGAGTGAAATGGCGAGTCATGACCGCCCACGCTTTCCGGCATGGCACATGATGGGTTGATGGATTGAATGCTCCTATGGTAACGGGACCGGAAGGAAACACGTGACTAAAATGGAGTTCTTTAAGGCGGTTATTTCAATCGTGCACTTAGTTTTGTTCGCATGTATTTTTTATTTCATATCAGGTATCATGAAATTACAAAAGCAGTGCATCTTAGATATGAGGAAATTACAACAGGAAATTCAGGACTACATAAGTGCAATGAATCACTTGAATCAGCAAAATGAAGACCTTGTCGTCGAACTCCAGAACTCAAACCCTGAATTGTGGCGTCGCAAAGGCTAATAAGGAAAGAACTTAGCAATTAAATTATTTGTGAGTATACATATATATTTTTTTGGGGGGTACATATAATAATATAACTTCTTTTCCCCTCCCCCCCCCCCCCCCCCCCTGTCATTAGTTAGAAGGTTAGTTGCATATTCTTTACAGGATGTCGTAGTCAACACCAGCATTTGTTGTGTACGGTTGTGATCTCTGGCAAGTTTACGTCCAGTAGTTTGCTATTAGTATTGTTCTTTGAACGACCAGAACTCATACCATTTCGTAAAATTAAAAAAAAATACCAACGTAAGACTGCCTGCTGCCAAATCGCCCACAGCTGTGTTTCGAACGCGGGTATGCGGGATTACGAACTGCGTCTTCGCCGCAAACCTTCGCCACGGAGCTGGCTTCCTGTTGTTCAATCAATCGATCAATCATGTGCCATGCCGGAAAACGTTCGCGGTCATGACTCGCCATTTCACTTGATCACCAGTGTCGTGGATCAGCTCAGTGTTCCTGTCTTGCCCATGCCATGTGGCCAAGCCATCCAGGTATTTTCCTCTCGGTCTTCCTCTTGGCCTGTTCCCTTCGGAATAGGACACTAATTGAGAATAACCAAATGATGGTATTAATATTATAACTAGATGGTCCTTTCTCTGGAACCCACAGGGCAAACAAACTATAGGCAGACCTTGAAAAATACACAGAGAAGAGAATTCGAGACAGAGATGAATAATATGGGAGGACATGGAGTGAGCTGCAGAAGATAACGATGTGAGTTAGTTGAGGGCATCTGCTTCCCTGTGATGTAAGGGGCCAAAGAAGAATGATCCTTCATTAATTCTCAGATATCTTTGCATATATCCGCTGTGAACAATGAGCCGTCACAGAAAGTCACGAGTGTGCTCCTATATAAAATATGCACTGGGTGTAAAATGTGTCAGGTAAATAAAGTACAGGACCCTTTCCACGCCTTGACGTATATTGCTCATATGGTGTTAGTCTCTTCTGTAATAGGCAAATTGGAACTAGATGTGTGACATGGTCAGTATCATGCAGACCAGCTTTACTTCCCAGAACAATTTCTGGTATCCAATGTAGAATAGGTCAGTACCTGAGTATAGGTCAATTAAAATATTTCTGATTTATATGGGTTTGAATGCATGTTATCTTAGTTCTTCTGTCCCAGACATGTGTTACTTTACTCCATGTTATCTTAGTTCTTCCGTCCCAGACATGTGTTACTTTACTCCATGTTATCTTTGTTCTTCTGTCCCAGACATTTGTTACTTTACTCCATGTTCTCTTAGTTCTTCTGTCCCAGACATGTGTTACTTTACTCTGTCCCAGATATTTGTTACTTTACTCCATGTTATCTTAGTTCTTCTGCCCCAGACATGTGTTACTTTACTCCATGTTATCTTAGTTCTTCTGTCCCAGACATGTGTTACTTTACTCCATGTTATCTTAGTTCTTCTGTCCCAGACATTTGTTACTTTACTCCATGTTCTCTTAGTTCTTCTGTCCCAGACATGTGTTACTTTACTCCATGTTATCTTAGTTCTTCTGTCCCAGATATTTGTTACTTTACTCCATGTTATCTTAGTTCTTCTGCCCCAGACTTTGCTACTTTCCTCCATGTTATCTTAGTTCTTATATCCCAGACATGTGTTACTTTACTCCATGTTATCTTAGTTCTTCTGCCCAAGACATGTGTTACTTTACTCCATGTTATCTTAGTTCTTATATCCCAGACATGTGTTACTTTACTCCATGTTATCTTAGTTCTTCTGTTCCAGACATGTGTTACTTTACTCCATGTTATCTTTGTTCTTTTGTCCCAGATATTTGTTACTTTACTCCATGTTATCTTAGTTCTTCTCTCCCAGACATGTGTTACTTTACTCCATGTTAACTTAGTTCTTCTGTCCCAGATATTTGTTACTTTACACCATGTTATCTTAGTTCTTCTGTCCCAGACATGTGTTACTTTACTCCATGTTATCTTAGTTCTTCTGCCCCAGACATGTGTTACTTTACTCCATGTTATCTTAGTTCTTCTGCCTCATACATGTGTTACTTTACTCCATGTTATCTTAGTTTTCTGCCCCAGACATGTGTTACTTTACTCCATGTTTTCTGAGTTCTTCTGTCCCAGACATGTGTTGCTTTACTCCATGTTATCTTAGTTCTTCTGTCCCAGATATTTGTTACTTTACTCCATGTTATCTTAGTTCTTCTGTCCCAGACATGTGTTACTTTACTCCATGTTATCTTAGTTCTTCTGCCCCAGACATGTGTTACTTTACTCCATGTTATCTTAGTTCTTATATCCAAGACATGTGTTACTTTACTCCATGTTATCTTAGTTCTTCTGCCCCAGACATGTGTTACTTTACTCCATGTTATCTTAGTTCTTCTGCCCCAGACATGTGTTACTTTACTCCATGTTATCTTAGTTCTTCTGCCCCAGACATGTGTTACTTTACTCCATGTTATCTGAGTTCTTCTGTCCCAGACATGTGTTGCTTTACTCCATGTTATCTTAGTTCTTCTGCCCCAGACATGTGTTACTTTACTCCATGTTATCTTAGTTCTTCTGTCCCAGACATGTGTTACTTTACTCCATGTTATCTTAGTTCTTCTCTCCCAGACATGTGTTACTTTACTCCATGTTACTTAGTTCTTCTGCCCAGATATTTGTTACTTTACTCCATGTTATCTTAGTTCTTCTGCCCAGACATGTGTTACTTTACTCCATGTTATCTTAGTTCTTCTGCCCCAGACATGTGTTACTTTACTCCATGTTATCTTAGTTCTTCTACCCCAGACATGTGTTACTTTACTCCATGTTATCTTAGTTCTTCTGCCCCAGACATGTGTTACTTTACTCCATGTTATCTTAGTTCTTCTGTCCCAGACATGTGTTCTTTACTCCATGTTATCTTAGTTCTTCTCCCAGAATTGTTACTTTACTCCATGTTATCTAAGTTCTTCTGTCCCAGACATGTGTTGCTTTACTCCATGTTATCTTAGTTCTTCTGTCCCATAAATGTGTTACTTTACTCCATGTTATCTTAGTTCTTCTGCCCCAGACATGTGTTACTTTACTCCATGTTATCTTAGTTCTTCTGCCCCAGACATGTGTTACTTTACTCCATGTTATCTCAGTTCTTCTGTCCCAGACATGTGTTACTTTACTCCATGTTATCTTTGTTCTTCTGTCCCAGACATTTGTTACTTTACTCCATGTTATCTTAGTTCTTATATCCCAGACATGTGTTACTTTACTCCATGTTATCTTAGTTCTTCTGTGCCAGACATGTGTTACTTTACTCCATGTTATCTTAGTTCTTCTGCCCCAGACATGTGTTACTTTACTCCATGTTATCTTAGTTCTTATATCCCAGACATGTGTTATTTTACTCCATGTTATCTTAGTTCTTCTGTCTCAGATATTTCTACTTTACTCCATGTTATATTAGTTCTTCTGTCCCAGACATGTGTTACTTTACTCCATGTTATCTTAGTTCTTCTGTCCCAGACATGTGTTACTTTACTCCATGTTATCTTAGTTCTTCTGTCCCAGACATGTGTTACTTTACTCCATGTTATCTTAGTTCTTCTGTCCCAGACATGTGATACTTTACTCCATGTTATCTTAGTTCTTCTGCCCCAGACATGTGTTACTTTACTCCATGTTATCTTGATTCTTCTGTCCCAGACATGTGTTACTTCAAAAGTCTCCTTCAAAACAATCTGCTGATCATGAGCTACAACAGTTGACTCCAAAGATATCCAAACAACAAGCCAATCATGAGTCACATCAAAGGCCTCCTTCAAAACAAACTGCTGATCATGAGCTACAACAGTTGACTCCAAAGATATCCAAACAACAAGCCAATCAAGAGTCACATCAAAGGTCTCCTTTAAAACAAACTGCTGGTCATGAGCTACAACAGTTGACTCCAAAGATATCCAAACAACAAGCCAATCAAGAATCACATCAAAAGTCTCCTTCAAAACAAACTGCTGATAATGAGCTACAACAGTTGACTCCAAAGATATCCAAACAAGCCAATCAAGTGTCACATCAAAGGTCTCCTTCAAAACAAACTGCTGATCATGAGCTACAACAGTTGACTCCAAAGATATCCAAACAAGCCAATCAAGTGTCACATCAAAGGTCTCCTTCAAATCAACCTGCTGATCATCAGCTACAACAGTTGACTCCAAAGATATCCAAACAAGCCAATCAAGTGTCACATCAAAGGTATCCTTCAAAACAAACTGCTGATCATGAGCTACAACAGTTGACTCCAAAGATATCCAAACAACAAGCCAATCAAGTGTCACATCAAAGGTCTCCTTCAAAACAAACTGCTGATCATGAGCTACAACAGTTGACTCCAAAGATATCCAAACAAGCCAATCAAGTGTCACATCAAAGGTATCCTTCAAAATCAACCTGCTGATCATCAGCTACAACAGTTGACTCCAAAGATATCCAAACAAGCCAATCAAGTGTCACATGGAAAGTTATCCTTCAAAACAAACTGCTGATCATGAGCTACAACAGTTGACTCCAAAGATATCCAAACAACAAGCCAATCAAGAGTCACATCAAAAGTTTCCTTCAAAACAACCTGCTGATCATGAGCTACAACAGTTGACTCCAAAGATATCCAAACAACAAGCCAATCAAGAGTCACATCAAAAGTCTCCTTCAAAACAAACTGCTGGTCATGAGCTACAACAGTTGACTCCAAAGATATCCAAACAACAAGCCAATCAAGAATCACATCAAACGTCTTATTCAAAACAAACTGCTGATCATGAGCTACAACAGTTGACTCCCAAGATATCCAAACAACAAGCCAATCAAGAGTCACATCAAAGGTCTCCTTCAAAACAACCTGCTGATCATGAACTACAACAGTTGACTCCAAAGATATCCAATCAACAAGCCAATCAAGAATCACATCAAAAGTCTCTTTCAAAACAACCTGCTGATCATGAGCTACAACAGTTGACTCCAAAAATATCCAAACAACAAGCCAATCATGAGTCACATCAAAAGTCTCCTTCAAAACAACCTGCTGATCACGAGCTACAACAGTTGACTATAAAGATATCCAAATAATAAGCCAATCAAGAGTCACATCAAAAGTCTTCTTCAAAACAACCTGCTGATCATGAGCTACAACAGTTGACTCCAAAGATATCAAAACAACAAGCCAATCAAGAGTCACATCAAAAGTCTCCTTCAAAACAAACTGCTGATCATGAGCTACAACAGTTGACTCCAAAGATATCCAAACAACAAGCCAATCAAGAGTCACATCAAAAGTCTCCTTCAAAATAAACTGCTGATCATGAGCTACAACAGGACTCCAAAGATATCCAAACAACAAGCCAATCAAGAGTCACATCAAAGGTCTCCTTCAAAACAACATCCTCATAAAGAACTACAACAAAATCCAAGGATTCTCCAATATACTGCTCATGAACTGCAGCAAAGGACTCAGAGGATAGTCAAACAGCATCCTGATCAGCAGCTGTAGCAAAATTTGAGGATATCAAAACAACACACATTCAAGCTGATGGAAGTCTAAAACATTGTCTTTATAGTAGCAATTGGGACACTCAAGTTTATTCATCTAGTCTATATAGTAACATTGGGGCATTCAAGTTTATTCATCCTGTCTATATAGTAACATTATGACATTCAAGTTTATTCATCCTGTCTTTAGAGTAACATTGGGATATTCAAGTTTATTCATCCTGTCTATATAGTAACATTATGACATTCAAGTTTATTCATCCTGTCTTTAGAGTAACATTGGGATATTCAAGTTTATTCATCCTGTCATTAGAGTGACATTGGGGCATTCAAGTTTATTCATCCTGTCTATATAGTAACATTATGACATTCAAGTTTATTCATCCTGTCTTTAGAGTAATATTGGGACATTCAAGTTTATTCATCCTGTCGTTAGAGTAACACTGGGACATTCCAGTTTATTCATCCTGACTATAAAGTAACTTTGGGACATTCAAGTTTATTCATCCTCTCTATAGTAACATTGGGACATTCAAGTTTATTCATCCTGTCTTGAGGGTGACATTAGGACATATAAGTTTATTCATCACATCTTTAGAGTAACACTGGGACATTCAAGTTTATTCATCCTATCTTTTGAGTAACATTGGGACAATCAACTTTCTTCATCCTATCTTTAGAGTAACATTGGGTCATTCAAGTTTATTCATCCTGTCTTTAGAGTAACATTGGGACATTCAAGTGTATTCATCCTATCTTTAGGGTAACATTGGGACATTCAAGTTTATTTAAGAATAGTTTAAAGGAGAGAATAAAGACTTCATTGCACTGGCTTTTATTACAAATGGCTCAGTCTCTTTGCACATGGCAAGCTGCCATAAGTGTTGCACAGTACACAAACTCTGTAGCTCCAGCAATGACCCCCAGAAGTCTGAAAAACAATTATACTTGTGAACCAAATGACAGAGTCAGGAATAAACCCGCTACCTTCGAAGCATGAGATAAGATACTACCTACTTCATTGTGGAGAACAACATTCCAGTAATTGAAGTGCAGTTAATTTATTGTCTGTTGTACTCACATTGCAAGTGATTAAATTGCTCTTGCAGACAGCTCAGTAAGATTATCTACCTCTACAACATCTTGTCTTCCTCTGTGACGTCTTGTCTACCTCTATGTCATCTTGTCTACCTCTATGTCATCTTGTCTACCTCTATGATGTCTTGTCTACCTCTATGACATCTTGTCTACCTCTATGACATCTTGTCTACCTCTGTGTCATCTTGTCTACCTCTGTCATCTTGTCTACCACTATGACGTCTTGTCTACCACTGTGACATCTTGTCTACCTCTATGTCATCTTGTCTACCTCTACAACATCTTGTCTACCTCTATGTCATCTTGTCTACCTCTATGACATCTTGTACCTCTATGACATCTTGTCTACCTCTGTGTCATCTTGTCTACCTCTATGTCATCTTGTCTACCTCTATGACATCTTGTCTACCTCTATGTCATCTTGTCTACCTCTGTGTCATCTTGTCTACCTGTACAACGTCTTGTCTAACTCTATGACATCTTGTCTACCTCTATGTCATCTTGTCTACCTCTATGTCATCTTGTCTACCTCTATGTCATCTTGTCTACCTCTATGACATCTTGTCTACCTCTATGTCATCTTGTCTACATCGGTGTCATCTTGTCTACCTCTATGTCATCTTGTCTACCTCTTTGTCATCTTGTCTACCTCTATGACATCTTGTCTACCTCTATGACATCTTGTCTACCTCTGTGACATCTTGTCTACCTCTGTGTCATCTTGTCTACCTCTATGTCATCTTGTCTACCTCTATGTCATCTTGTCTACCTCTATGACATCTTGTCTACCTCTGTGTCATCTTGTCTACCTCTGTGTCATCTTGTCTACCCCTGTGTCATCTTGTCTACCTCTATGACATCTTGTCTACCTCTACGACATCTTGTCTACCTCTATGACATCTTGTCTACCTCTATGACATCTTGTCTACCTCTACGACATCTTGTCTACCTCTATGACATCTTGTCTACCTCTATGACATCTTGTCTACCTCTACAACATCTTGTCTACCTCTGCAATAGCTTGTCTATCTCTCTGCAATATCTTGTCTATCTCTCTGCAATATCTTGTCTAGCTATGTAACTTCTGGTCTAACTCTATGACGTCTTGTCTACCTCTATGACATCTTGTCTACCTCTCAGACATCTTGTCTACCTCTATGACTTCTTGTCTATCTCTCTGCAATATCTTGTCTATCTCTCTGCAATATCTTGTCTATCTCTCTGCAATATCTTGTCTAGCTATGTAACTTCTGGTCTAACTCTATGACGTCTTGTCTACCTCTATGACATCTTGTCTACCTCTATGATGTCTTGTCTACCTCTATGACATCTTGTCTACCTCTATGATGTCTTGTCTACCTCTATGACATCTTGTCTACCTCTATGACATCTTGTCTACCTCTATGACATCTTGTCTACCTCTGTGTCATCTTGTCTACCTCTGTGTCATCTTGTCTACCACTATGACGTCTTGTCTACCACTGTGACATCTTGTCTACCTCTACGACATCTTGTCTACCTCTATGACGTCTTGTCTACCTCTATGACATCTTGTCTCCCTCTATGACGTCTTATCTACCTCTCTGCAATATCTTGTCTATTCCTCTGCAATATCTTGTCTAGCTATGTAACTTCTGGTCTAACTCTATGACGTCTTGTCTACCTCTGTGTCATCTTGTCTACCTCTGTGTCATCTTGTCTACCACTATGACGTCTTGTCTACCTCTACAACATCTTGTCTATCTCTATGACGTCTTGTCTACCTCTATGACATCTTGTCTGTCTCTATGACTTCTTGTCTATCTCTCTGCAATATCTTGTCTATCTTTCTGCAATATCTTGTCTATCTCTCTGCAATATCTTGTCTAGCTATGTAACTTCTGGTCTAACTCTAGACGTCTTGTCTACCTCTATGACATCTTGTCTACCTCTATGACTTCTTGTCTACCTCTATGACATCTTGTCTACCTCTATGACGTCTTGTCTACCTCTATGACATCTTGTCTACCTCTGTGTCATCTTATCTACCTCTATGTCATCTTTTCTACCACTGTGACATCATGTCTACCACTGTGACATCTTGTCTACCTCTATGACGTCTTGTCTACCACTGTGACATCTTGACTACCTCTGCAATATCTTGTCTATCTCTCTGCAATATCTTGTCTATCTCTCTGCAATATCTTGTCTATCTCTCTGCAATATCTTGTCTATCTCTCTGCAATATCTTGTCTATCTCTCTGCAATATCTTGTCTATCTCTCTGCAATATCTTGTCTATCTCTTAACTTCTGGTCTAAGTCTATGACTTCTTGTCTACCTCTGTGACATATCGTCTACCTCTGTGACTTCCCACTTGCGGGTGGGTGGGGATGTGTATGTAGGTGGGGATGTGTGAGTGGGGGTATGTTTTTGGGTGGGTGGGAGTGTGTGGGTGTTGGTTGGTAATGGGGTGTGGGTGGGTGTGTGTAGGTGGCATGGGGATGTGTGTGTGGGTGGATTAGAGATGTATGTGTGGGTGATGGGGGTGTGTGGGTGGGGGAATGTGTGTAAGTGGGGGTGTCTGGGTGCGGCAAGTGTGTGGGTTGGCAGGGAGATGTGTGGGTGGGGGATGTGTGCTTGGCTGGTTGGTTGGGGGTGTGTGGGTGGGTGATAGAGGATATGTGGATGGGTGAGTGTATGTGGGTTATGGGATGGGTGGGGAGGTGTGTGTAGGTGGGGGGATGTGCGGGTAGGAGATGGGTGTGTTGGTGCATGTGAGTGTGCTTGGGTTGTGTGGGTGAGTGGGGGATGTGTCTCATAACATGGTAATATGCATTGTTTATGTTTACAACATTCATTTGACAATGTTTTTTTCCTATGTGAATATATCATGCACTATTGATGAACGAAAAATGAGTGATTGGAAGGGCCGATTGTAAGACGGGATTGCGTGCCCAATTTGTTACCCTTTGAAAATAAAGTTTGTTCGTTCGTCTACCTCAGTGATTTATCGTCTTCCTCTGTAACTTCTTGTCTAACTCTATGACATCTTGTCTATCTCTGTGACTTCTTGTCTACCTCTATGATGTCTTGTCTACCTCTATGACATCATGTCTACCTCTGTGATGTCTTGTCTACTTCTATGACATCATTGTCTACCTCTATGACATTTTGTCTACCTCTATGACATCTTGTCTACCTCTGTGTCATCTTGTCTACCTCTGTGCCATCTTGTCTACCACTATGACGTCTTGTCTACCACTGTGACATCTTGTCTACCTCTATGTCATCTTGTCTACCACTATGACGTCTTGTCTACCACTGTGACATCTTGTCTATCTCTATGTCATCTTGTCTATCTCTATGTCATCTTGTCTACCTCTATGACATCTTGTCTACCTCTATGACATCTTGTCTACCTCTATGTCATCTTGTCTACCTCTATGACATCTTGTCTACCTCTACGACATCTTGTCTACCTCTATGTCATCTTGTCTACCTCTAAGTCATCTTGTCTACCTCTATGTCATCTTGTCTACCTCTATGACATCTTGTCTACCTCTATGACATCTTGTCTACCTCTATGACATCTTGTCTACCTCTATGACATCTTGTCTACCTCTATGACATCTTATCTACCTCTATGACATCTTGTCTACCTCTGTGTCATCTTGTCTACCTCTGTGTCATCTTTTCTACCACTATGACGTCTTGTCTACCACTGTGACATCTTGTCTACCTCTACGACATCTTGTCTACCTCTGTGTCATCTTGTCTACCTCTGTGTCATCTTTTCTACTACTATGACGTCTTGTCTACCTCTGTGTCATCTTGTCTACCTCTGTGTCATCTTGTCTACCTCTGTGTCATCTTTTCTACCACTATGACGTCTTGTCTACCACTGTGACATCTTGTCTACCTCTACGACATCTTGTCTACCTCTGTGTCATCTTGTCTACCTCTGTGTCATCTTTTCTACTACTATGACGTCTTGTCTACCACTGTGACAACTTGTCTACCTCTACGACATCTTGTCTACCTCTATGACGTCTTGTCTACCTCTATGACATCTTGTCTACCTCTATGACTTCTTGTCTATCTCTCTGCAATATCTTGTCTATCTCTCTGCAATATCTTGTCTAGCTATGTAACTTCTGGTCTAACTATGACGTCTTGTCTACCTCTATGTCATCTTGTCTACCTCTATGACGTCTTATCTACCTCTATGTCATCTTGTCTACCACTGTGACATCTTGTCTACCTCTATGACATCTTGTCTACCTCTATGATGTCTTGTCTACCTATGTGATGTCTTGTCTACCTCTGTGACTTCTTGTCTACCTTTGTGATGTCTTGTCTACCTCTATGATGTCTTGTCTACCTCTGTGATTTGTCTACCTCTGTGATTTCTTGTCAACCCCTGTGATGTCTTGTCTACTTCTGTAATGTCTTGTCTACCTCTATGACATCTTGTCTACCTCTGTGACCTCTTGCCTACCTTTGTGACTTCTTGGTTACTAGTTACAAGAAGCCATTGAGGGTTTAAGTGGGGATCTAAAGGATGCATTTCCTAAGTATCAGAGACGCTCGTGCTGTAGCAGGTCTTATGGCACCAGTTTCAGCAAGGGCCATAAGCTTTCCACTGTTATAGCTGCCTCCGGTACATTCAATGATATGTTTCCCCCAGTATATTTGGTAATATGTTGTCTGTAGTATATTCAGGTATATGTTGTCTCCAGTATCACAGTGATACGTTGCCTGCAGTATATTCAATGATATGTTTCCCCCAGTATATTTGGTAATATGTTGTCTGTAGTATATTCAGGTATATGTTGTCTCCAGTATCACAGTGATACGTTGCCTGCAGTATATTCAATGATATGTTTCCCCCAGTATATTTGGTAATATGTTGTCTGTAGTATATTCAGGTATATGTTGTCTCCAGTATCACAGTGATACGTTGCCTGCAGTATATTCAATGATATGTTTCCCCCAGTATATTTGGTAATATGTTGTCTGTAGTATATTCAGGTATTTGTTGTCTCCAGTATCACAGTGATACGTTGCCTGCAGTATATTCAATGATATGTTTCCCCCAGTATATTTGGTAATATGTTGTCTGCAGTATATTCAGGTATATGTTGTCTCCAGTATCACAGTGATACGTTGCCTGCAGTATATTCAATGATATGTTTCCCCCAGTATATTTGGTCATATGTTGTCTGCAGTATATTCAGGTATATGTTGTCTCCAGTATCACAGTGATACATTGCCTGCAGTTTATGCAATGATATGTTTCCTCCAGTATATTTGGTCATATGTTGTCTGCAGTATATTCAGGTATATGTTGTCTCCAGTATCACAGTGATACGTTGCCTGCAGTATATTCAGTGACATGTTGCCTCCAGTATATTTGGTGATATGCTTCCTCCAGTTTATTTGGTATGTTGTCTCCAGTATATTCAGGGATATATTGTCTCCAGTGTATTCAGTGATATATTGTCTCCAGTATATTCAGTGATAGTTGCCTCCGGTATATTCAGTGATAGTTGCCTCCAGTATATTCAGTGATAGTTGCCTCCAGTATATTCAGTGATATATTGTCTCCAGTATATTCAGTGATATATTGTCTCCAGTATATTCAGTGATATGTTGCCTCCAGTATATTCAGGGATATGTTTCCTCCAGTATATGGTGATATTTTGGCTCCAGTATATTCAGGGATATGTTGTCTCCAGTATATTCAGTGATATATTGTCTCCAGTATATTCAGTGATAGTTGCCTCCAGTATATTCAATGATATGTTTCCTCCAGTATATTCAGTGATAGTTGCCTCCAGTATATTTAGTGATATATTGTCTCCAGTATACACAGTGATATGTTGCCTCCAGTATATTCAGGGATATGTTTCCCCCAGTATATGGTGATATTTTGCCTCCAGTATATTCAGGGATATGTTGTCTCCAGTATATTCAGGGATATGTTGTCTCCAGTATATTCAGGGATATGTTTCCTCTTGTGGCACTCGGTGATATGTATATTTGGTGACATGTTTCCTCTAGTATATTTGGTGATATGTTTCCTCCAGTATATTTGGGGATATGTTTCCTCCAGTATATTTGGTGATATGTTTCCTCCAGTATATTTGGTGATTTGTTTCCTCCAGTATATTTGGTGATATTTTGCTCTCGGTGGCACTCAGTGATCTGTTGCCTCCAGTATATTTGGTGATATGTTGCCTCCAGTATATTTGGTGATATGTTGCCTCCAGGATATTTGGTGATATGTTGCCTCCAGTATATTTGGTGATATGTTGCCTCCAGTATATTTGGTGATATGTTGCCTCCAGTATATTTGGTGATATGTTGCCTCCAGTATATTTGGTGATATGTTGCCTCCAGTATATTTGGTGATAAGTTTCCTCCAGTATATTTGGTGATATGTTTCCTCAAGTATATTTGGTGATTTGTTTCCTCCAGTATATTTGGTGATATTTTGCTCTCGTTGGCACTCAGTGATCTGTTGCCTCCAGTATATTTGTTGATATGTTGCCTCCAGTATATTCGGTGATATGTTGCCTACAGTATATTTGGTGATATGTTGCCTCCAGGATATTTGGTGATATGTTGCCTCCAGTATATTTGGTGATATGTTGGATATGTTGCCTCCAGTATATTTGGTGATATGTTGCCTCCAGTATATTTGGTGATATGTTTCCTCCAGTATATTTGGTGATATGCTGCCTCCAGCATATTTGGTGATATGTTTCCTCCAGTATATTTGGTGATATGTTTCCTCCAGTATATTTGGTGATATGTTTCCTCTAGTATATTTGGTGATATTCTGCTCTCGGTGGCACTCAGTGATCTGTTGCCTCCAGTATATTTGGTGATATGTTGCCTCCAGTATATTTGTTGATATGTTGCCTCCAGTATATTTGGTGATATTTTGCTCTCGGTGGCACTCAGTGATCTGTTGCCTCCAATATATTTGATGATATTTTGCTCTCGGTGGCACTCAGTGATCTGTTGCCTCCAGTATATTTGATGATATTTTGCTCTCGGTGGCACTCAGTGATCTGTTGCCTCCGGTATATTTGGTGATATTTTGCTCTCGGTGGCACTCAGTGATCTGTTGCCTCCAGTATATTTGGTGATATTTTGCTCTCGGTGGCACTCAGTGATCTGTTGCCTCCAGTATATTTGGTGATATTTTGCTCTCGGTGGCACTCAGTGATCTGTTGCCTCCAGTATGTTTGGTGATATTTTGCTCTCGGTGGCACTCAGTGATCTGTTGCCTCCAGGATATTTGGTGATATTTTGCTCTCGATGGCACTCAGTGATCTGTTGCCTCCAGTATATTTGGTGATATTTTGCTCTCGGTGGCACTCAGTGATCTGTTGCCTCCAGTATATTTGGTGATATTTTGCTCTCGGTGGCACTCAGTGATATGTTGCCTCCAGGATATTTCTCCTGTTGATGATTACTTAGCCTGCTTTATAGTTGCCTAAAATGTAAACTTTTTCTTGTTGCTTAAAATTAAAACTTTTTCTTATTGCCCAAAAGCGTTGTGTTTTTCATTTCTTTTAATAAAAATTTGTCTAATTTAGGAAGAACAGTAGTAATAACTATCTTATGCAGAAGGAGTTACATGTAAGAACTTGTGAGTTGAGTCAAGAACTGCCAGCACAGGACTCGGAATGTTCACAAATGAGCTCTGTCCTCACCTGCAACAGCCAGCGAAGTGTCCCAATTCTAATGGTACCAGCAGCACTTTGATTATATGTCCTTTTCCCGGAGTTCTAAGTGTCGGCCAGATCCTCTGGTCATTCTCTGCAGCACCATTGTCTCCAAGCTGTGATGATCCACTCATTCTTCTTCACTATACAGACGATTCCAGAGGGTTCTGGTCATATCTGCTTCATCATGCACCAAAACCCCTCTAAGGGGAGCAGACCCAGCCAATCTCCGTCTGCTCGTTTCCCCCCACACCAGCATGTCCTGGCGAAAAAATCTAACAGATGCTCTCTATTTGTGATTGTTGAATGGAAGCCTGTCCGAAGCATGCCGTCTTTGCCTTGATGTGCGTGCTCATTACAAAATCAAAACAGTCAACAAAATGGAAAACAGTTCCTCACCTTGAATATCAAATGAGACGAAATAACTGACGGCAGTCGTGAGAACGGTTTAAGGAATTTATTAATGCGCTGCAGAATTCGTCGGGCAAACTATTCTAGAAATATATACACCACCCTTTAAGACAGGGTCTGTGTGTATCTACCAAATCTAAGAACTAGTTCCCAACTCCACTATTTCGTTATCTCTGACTCCCAGTTGTTTCCTTCCTCTGTTCCATCGTTTTCTAAAATCGTCTAGGTCCTTTCACGGAATGAATTTCGTTGACACATCATTCCTCGCTTGCCGATCTTCGTAAACATTGCATCGTCCAGATTTTACTCGTTTCTATACGGAACTCCTTGAAACCCAACTGCTTCGTATCGCAGTCTCACAGCGTATATCGTTGCTGTCCTCTGATGCTTTTACGTTCCCCTTGGTTCCTTCTCTTATTGTCGTCCACTCTAGTGTCCGTATGGGAAAATCCTGTTTTCCCTTTTGTATGTTTGGTGGCGCGTGCTGTCTTATGGCAGTCTTCACCTTTCTCATCATACTTTGTGAGTTCATTATAGTTAAGACATGTGTATACTATTTGTCTTCCAGCCAGCGGAACGCTGCCATGACTACCCCCACCTCCATTCTCAGACTAGATGTTGTGGTATTATATGCCAGGCTGTCCTGCACCAAACACCATCCACCAACCTTCAACATGAACTCCCAGGCACTTCTTTTACCTCTTAACACAGAGTCATCCTTGTAGATAATTACACCGCTGAAATTATGTCGCTGAATTATTGCACCTCCCATTCAGTGCAGCCTGCCATTCAATGAGAAGAAATAAATTGGAGAACTTGGTGACAACTGGAAAGATTTGAGAAAGGAACAAGGGGTGGGCAAAGAAGTAAATACCTGGATGACTTGGCCTAGTGGTAAGACTGAGACAAGAACACAGAGCTGATCCGCAACTGGTGATCATGTGAGATGGTGAAATATGACCGCCCATGCTTATTGGCATGGCACATGATGATGATGAAAATCAAGAGCTGCTGATGAGAAAACTAATCCTGCCACTGCTGACTGGCTTGATCTGTCACGATATCAGCAAGTGTTATTATTATTATTATAGTCCATGTCCCTGTTTATGTCTGTCCACAGATTTCTGTCTCGTGTGCTGCCAATCATTTTTGACGCTGATACTCTTCCATGCCATGACGTCAAAATAGCATCTTCTATATTGATATCCCATTGAATCTCTTCTACTCAAAATTTCCCACCGTCATGAAAACGTATTCCAGCTTTCTCCTTCTCATGATTTGCCTAAAGAATTAGGACTCTCTGCTTTTGAATAGTATGAATATGAACTGGGCCGAAAAAAGGAGTAAAAAGTAAAGGACATTTTTACCCGACGTGAGGCATATTGGGGATATTGTCCTAGGCATATAGTTTTAAAGCTCAGTATGCTCTTGCTTAATGATGTGGAGTTTGTCCACACAGATTGATGATGGCCATTCATTTCATCCAGTGGGCTTGAAAGTTTGGAGCCATGAGTTCTAAGATGGCTGATAAGGCCCTATTAGCTCGAAATGTTCATTGACACTGTGGGCAAAGAATTCTTGAATTTCCAGGAGGAGGATCTACTGCTGTGGTTTTTTTTCTTTTTTTCCAGTTTTATTGTTTTTCCCACAGCTTTTACAGTCCTGTTTGCTTCACAAGTGACCTTGCGTTATGATGCACGCCACGAATTTCGGTCCTTGACAGCAGTCTCCCGTGAACTTCCGAAAGCTTTGAGCGGTATCTTCAGAGAGTCTTTAAAGCATTTCCCCTGGCCGCGTTTACCAAAGAGCAACTCACCGTAAAAATATTATTTTACGGAGCCTGTGATATGGGATGCAAGTCAGGTGTGAATCTGATACTTCATTAGTAGAGTGTGGATACTGGGCATGGACGCTCTTTCTGGGACTTCAGTGCCTGGGATCTCGTAAAGTGGTGATGTAGTCAGTATAACGCTTAGTCGACTTTACTTCCCAACACATTCCCTGGGAGCCATTTTAGGCTGGGTTGACGCGGGAGCCGAAGTGAATTTGTAGAAATCCACCAAGCTGGGTGTAACACTGAATCCTATCATGCATGTCGTAACAGACGATGAAGGAGGGGTGGGGCTGGCTTCCCCATTCCATTGAAAAACGTAACCGTAAAATCCAAGCCATCATGAACATTGCTAAAGATGAAGAAAACAATAAATAATAACTAACCAAGAGGAAGGAAGGCTCTTCTAGAGGACGTGTGACGGCTTGTGGTGAAAGCTATAGGGTGTCATGACGCAGTTGTTCTTCCTACCATCTGTGGACATTTCCAGAATGTGTAGCTGGAATGTTAGAACTGTGCACGAGTTAGGAAAGACGGCACGGATTGGAGGCTCGTGTGTGTGTGGAGGGGGGGGGGGGTGACAATATGGACTGCATATTCTGAAAAATGGCGACCGCTGGCTGCTGAACTAACTATGGTTTCCCTTATACAGAAATGTGTGGATGCTGCTTTTCTAGTGACTGCTGCTTCCATCGACGATGAACTGTATTGTTCGTGGCGGCCTTGTGTGTTGGCATTCTCTCAGCGGCATTATGCATAGTATACCTGTGTGGGCTGTTGGTCTATTGAGTCTCCTGTCTATTATGCTTTTCATGTGGGGAGCATTGTGTGTGATATTCACTGGCACAGGAAAGGAGCGTTATGGCGCAACCCTTTGCCGTGAAGTTGGAACCGCGACTAACTGACTAATATGAAATTAGCGCTTGGATTATGCAAAATAAGGCAGGAACGGAACAGGCAAACAGCTTCTAGGCACTGATGAAACAGGAATATCGATTGAGGAACTCTTTGAGGTCACTAAGACAGATCATAAAGTTGGTCACGCGTCTAAGTACACTTGAGGGGTGTCCAGTTATTATGAGAGGAATTAGAGAAGAGGGGCAGAATACCAGACGGGCCTGCGTGCCCAATTCTTAACCCTTTGAAAATAAAGATTGTTCGTTAGTTTGTTCGTTCGTTGCGTCGAAGTACACTTGTCCTGCAGCGAGGCGCTGTCGTCATTTGGAGGTGACAGGTTCGAATCCCAGTAGGTAACTATAGGTTTCAATATTTACGTTGTCTAGTGCGTCCTCTAGTCTCTACTTCTTTCTTCTCCTTCTATGATCGCTTGAGTGTTTATTTATGAACTGATGAAATACTGCTATTCCCAGACATCTAGAGGGAGAAAACATGAGAAAAGTACAACTAGAAAAATATTTACAGTATCTGGTATCGACAAGGCAAAAGAAGCTGAGGAAGACATGAAACACACGAAGAAGAGAAGTAGAAACCGAAACAATTAAAATGGAAAGAGTTGCGTGGGATAGCTAAGTATTGGAGGGCGTGGGGTGAGCTACCTGTGGGCCTATATCCCAAATGGGGATAAAGTTCGAAGGAAGAAGAAGAACAATTCTTCTTCTTCTTTGCGTTCATCCGAGTGTTTTTTTCAGATGTGATTGCGGTGTGTCTAGTTATGCGCCCTTGGGCCGAAACCCTTAGGCCAACACATCCGACTTTTAGCATGCTTCTTTGACCAGGTAGCATTCCTAGGAGACTCTCACTTTTGCGGTACCGTCCACAACCCAGCTGGCCTAGTTGGAACGGTCGAAGAAAACGGTCATCCCTCAAAGGAAGGCAGGGATAATCCATAGAATTTTCCCCCATCCTGGGTGGCTTCCATAATTCCAGAGCCGACACATAACGCTCTGTTGCTGGGCTCACCGAGGGAATCGTCACGTCCTGCTCATGGCTGCTTTAATTCCTCACTTCAATATATTGGGCATTTCGTTCACCCCGGGCCGTTCGTGCACAAACCAGACAGGTCTGCAGACGGCATCCACTCAGCGAGTTTTCGGACATGTGCTTGTCTTTGCGCCCGTCAGAGCTGTTCCAGGCACGACAGACATACGGAAAACTACCTAGTCAGAGCTATTCCGAACAAGAGCGGCATTCGGAAACTAGGTAGTCAGAGCTGTTCCTAGCACGAGAGACATTCGGACAAGACATTTCACTCAGACGTAAATGCGTAGTGCCAATTTTTAGTTTGCCACCCGTAGGACGGCACTTCCGACTTCCGGCGGGCATTTTTTAATGAGGTTAGCCTTCCTTTGGTTTCTAGGCACGTTAGACTTATTGTTGTGGTGTCGCCAACATCTCAGCTGGTCAAAATAGAACGATCAACGACATCACGGTCAAACCTCAAGGGAAGGCAGGGGCAGGCCATGGGCATTCCCTCACTATCCAAGGAGGCTTCCATAACTGCAGAGCCGGCACATATTGCTCTGAGACTGGGCTCACCCGAGGAGTTGCCACGTCCTGCTCATGGCTGCTTTAGTTCCTCACTTCCATGTGTTGGGTATCTCGCTTGCCACTGGTCGCTCAACCACACACCAGGAACGGTCAGACTGCAGGCGACATCCACTAAGTAAGTTTTTGCTTTTGACTTCGGATCACGCAATGGGTTCGCTAGCCGTGCGATCAATTTCGTGTTAGTGAGACGTTTTTCCACTTTTGTTTAAAATCTGTGAGTTAGGTACAGACAGTTTTCGTAACCATTTCATTCGACTGGGGCATTTTCTGCATTTTAGCACTCACGAGGTAGGCTACATGTGCTGCCGGCTCAGCACCTTACCTGCGTGCCGCAGTGAACGCGAAACGGCCAGGCCCTTTCATCCGGGAATCCTTCATATTCCCCAGCTGAGAGCCATCAGAACTGGGCATGTAGCGTGCTCAGTATCTCACCTCCATTTTTCGGTAGGTGGGTATCGGCCCGGCTCTCAAATGCGAGGATTTGTGGCTTAGAGGCGTTCAGCCTAAATCCTCGACAGAGAGCCTTAGGGTATTGTCCGGACCAAGAATTTCTGCCTTCGTGCACATGATTTAACTTTTGACTTCTTCTTCTTCTGAGTTCATCCGGATTTTTTTTTCGGATTTGACTGCGTTGTGCCTGTTTACAGCAGAGCTGCGTTCTTGCGCCGTTAGGCCGACACATCCAACTTCTGCGGGCATTTGTTGACCGGGTTAACCTTCCCGGGGGTTTCTTAGGACGTTTGAATCTCACTGTTGTGGTGTTATCCCCATTCTAGCTGGCCCATATAGAACAGCCAAAGACATCCTGGTCAACCCTCAAGGGAAGGCAGGGGCAGACCATGGGCATTCCCCGCCATCCAAGGAGGCTTCCATACTTGTAGAGCCATCACACAGCGCTCTGGTACTGGGCTCACCCAAGGAATCGTCACGTCCTGCACATGGCTGCTTAGCCTCACTTCCGTATATTGGGCCTTCCGTTCACCATAGACTGTTCCTCCGGAAACCAGAAGAATGCAGTCTGCAGATGACATCCACACAGTGAGCTTTCGATTAAGACTTTCCACATAATGGATTTACTATCGAAGCAATATTCCATTTCGTGCCACTAGGACACTTTTTCCACCGTTTATGAAGCCCACACAGTGAGCTTTCGATTCGGACTTTTCACGTAACGGATTTGCTAACCAAGCAATATTCCATTTCTTGTCACTAGGACACTTTTTCCACCCTTTATGAAGCACACACAGTGAGCTTTTGATTCGGACTTTCCACGTAATGGATTTGCTATCCAAGCAATATTCCATTTCATGCCTCTGGGACGCTTTTGTAACCGACGTACCTGTGGTAAGAAGTGTGGCAGTCTAAATACATCTTCATGCACCTTTAGATGTCAACCTGAATGTAGTTAAAGTAAGCTGTAGTCAATTTGAGCTTGTCCTCAAATGAAGCAGGCGTGGGCCAAAATATCTTTCTCTGTTCTGCATATATTGGGCACTCCTGCAGCAAATGTTTAGCTGTCATTTTACCACTTCCACAATTACATTCATCGGTATCTTCTATCTTTAGTTTATTGAACAAGTGGTGTTTCAGCCTGTTATGTCCTGTGCGGAGTCTGAAGATTGCTACTTGTTCTCTTCGGTCGAGTTTGTAATATGCATCATCCTTCTGGTCGCCTGGATGCTCCGATTCCCATTTGGTTCTATAAGTGCTTTTAATAAACCTTTTTGCCTCATTATAGGTTATGTCTATGTCAGGCTGTGGTAATCGTCCACCCTCTTTTGCTAGTCTGTCAGCCTCTTCATTTCCAGGTATACTGCAATGTGATGGGATCCACTGTATTACAACTTTTTTGGATTTCTGGCATAGACCATGGAGTGCTGCTCTTAGGTCAGTTAATTCTGTGCTGTTTTTGCTCTTCAGTATTGAGACAGCTGAATTTGCATCTGTGAAGATAGCTATTTGCTTCTCTTTATTTTCCTCCATCAAGAGCATTTCTGCTGCAGTTTTCAAAGCCTCTACCTCCGCTTTGAAGTTACTTGAAAATTTTCCAGTTGCCACTGACTGTGTTTTTATCACTCCATTTTTTAAATTAAGGAGAATTCCTCCTCCTCCATTTTTAATTGAATCTTTGGCTGATCCATCTGTATATGCATGGGTCCAATTGCTGCTTGGGTAATGTTCTTTTATGTAGTTGAGGGTTATTTTTCTTCTTTCGGTTTCATTCTGAGTGTTCTTTTTCTCAATACCAGGAATGTTTTCTATCATCTCAGGCAGTTGCTGCTGTCTCCAAGCTGGAAAGTTGTGTGCATTGTAAGTGGGCTTGACTGTTGATATGTTAAGTATGGGATCTGCCCTAATCTTTCGTTTTGCAGTTTCTACAAAGTTGCTACGCTTCAGTCTTCCTTTTCCAAAACAATTAAACCTGTTATACATAGGGTGGTCTGTCAATCTTCTAAATTTTTCTGCTTGTTGCTGGGCTCTGCTATCTCTTCTGTCCTGCTGTCATGTCTTCCGTTAAAGTGTCGTCCCTGGAGTGAGAGGAGTCAACACCCACATTATAATTTTTCTTCCCTATCAATATCCTGGAGAATCCACCAGCTTCCGTCCAACACACTCCATCAGCCCGTGGACACCCTTTCCTCTCTCTCTCTCACTGTCGCACTATGCCCCCTCTCATACTTCCCCAACGCAACATATTCAACAACTCTTGCTTCTAAAAATTAATAAAGATTAATTTATTAAAAGAAAAGTGTAACGTATATGAGACGTGTATGCGAAGAAAATGTGTGTCGTGTATTCTAATGTAAATGCATAGGTCAGACCACAGAGTTCATGTTCAGAGTCCACTCATCATGGCAAGGATTACACGACATCACAAGAATCAGCACAATGGACCTCACCGAAGTCGTGTCCTTCTCTCCAGACATGTCCTCCTCCAGGAGCTCTGATGACCATGAGATCTGAATCCCATTCAAATATATAATCCGTGAAAGATACTATTATTGTTCCTAACACAACTGTTCCTAATAGTTTATAGAAACTCAGACTTCATAATTCATGCGCAGTGAAAAAACATGGAACACTGTCCTATGAACATGACGTTTTTTCTTCTTGCGAAATGTTCTATAGTTTTCACTCTTACACAGTCATTGTATCTAGACTAAAATAGAGTTCTTTATTTTCTAGATATAGTCTGAAAGTTATGATTTCCTTGATACGTGGAACAACTACACTTCAATGTTTGGTTTCCTCGAATGTGAACATCAGTCGCTACTGTTCTCGTCATACGTGGACTGAACATCCATCACTACTGGTGTGTTAAGGACTGGTATGACCTACAACTCATTCGGTACTTATCCTGTAGGATACTTCTACCATTCAGCTCCCCTGAGCAATGTTTATCAGCTTCTTCTAGCATAGACCCATTTAGAAAGTTGCTGGCCAATCTCTCTGCATCATAATTTATCCGGGATCGGAATTTACAATTGTTCTGTGTTCTTCATCCCAACAACAGGGAACCTGTAAAATAGATCATACAACTGGTGATAGCCTCCCCGTCACTGATCTCTATTAGATTATCGTGGCCATTGGCCCTTGCTCAGCAAAATACAATGAATCTAACTCTGTCAGGGACAGATGACTCCACACATTGGTTATCATCAGGCCAAGACAAGAAAAAAAAAAATCAACAAACAGAATGCGGAACCCCGCCCACCAGGGACACCCACTGGAATATCCCAATTATCCCTCATTACTCTATTCTCAACTAGTAAAGCTTGTCAATACTTCACTAATCTATTTTCAACCAACAGAGCCAATTATCACTTCACTACTCTAACTAGTTTTCAACTAAAAGTGCTAATCATCACACTCTAGTTTTAACAAGGTTACTGCCTATATTAATTAGAACTAATTAGATAATATGTTCTACCTTAGGCAAACCCGCCTTATTCTTGGATGGCTGCTACACTTTGCCATAACGACACATGCTAGTTAATTTTTAATTAATCTAACACTGTAGAGCTCTCCAACAAAACACGTCAATCCTAATCCATATTTTGGTCAACACTAATTGTCCCCAATTAGGTTTTTTGGCAAACGCCTAAAATTGGTCACGTGACGTTATTCTTTATGTCCACACAGGTGTATTTTGGGCAGATCATCCCCTGTCAGGAATCTATCTTCCCTGGCTCCATCAATGTCAGAGTTGTCATCACTTGTTTTGACTCCCAAAACAAGCTAACGAGTTCCTGTATGCTCCCAACAACGGGCTTCCACAACAATCCGCCAATCTTCTGTCGAGTGGTGACAATCACAGCCGTCATTTCGCTTGATGTCCGGAAACTCTCAATGACAGACGGACTGTTTTCTCCCTAGCTGGCCACTTCCGCTTGACTCTGACTGTTTATGAACTGTCAAAGTGGTGTATAGATTCATCTCACTCAAAACCGAATGTTCCTATATCGCCTACCAGATGTAAACACGTGCAGCTGCAACCCAGACTGTTTTCTCTGTATTTGTTGAAACAACCTGTGGCCTCGAACATGTCGTTAATCCGAACGCCTTTTATTGTCATCACCGGTTAATCACGGTGGTCTATTTTGTGACATAGGCCCCCTCTTAAGAGAGTAGTCCATCTCACTCTTCTCCACCGTGAGTTTAATCCAGGTGATTCATTCCTCTTCTTCAGGAGCTGGGTGTCTTGACAAGAAATCCGCTCCAACATTTTCCTTCCCAGGAATGTACTCACTGTGAAATTATAGGGTTGAAGTAACAACGACCACCGCATCAAACGGGCGTTGAGCTTCTGAGAAGTAGCCAGGAACATCAGGGGCTGATGATCCGACTGGACACGAAACTTAACTCCATACAAATAGGGCTGGAATTTTTGCACTGCCCATACGAGAGACAAGCACTCTCTCTCGACTGTTGAATAATTCCTCTCATCCTGGAGAAGTTTCTTACTTGCGTATGCCACAGGTTTCAAAACCAAAGCATCGTCTTTTCCTTCCTGTAACAAGGCTGCCCCAATCCCAATCGCACTCGAATCCGTTCTCAACACAAATGGTTTGGAAAGGTCAGGGAGCTGTAATACAGGTTTGCTGACCAAGGCCCCCTTTAACTGGCTATAGGCAGTCTCACGTTCTGGTGTCCAAATGATTCGGTCTGGGCATCCCTTTTTCAAGGTTTCCGTCAATGGAGCTCCCAGTTCAGTGAAATGTGGGATAAATTTGTGGTAGAACCCACACAACGAGAGAAAAGATCGCACACCCTTCTTCGTTTTTGGCCTTGGTGCATTTCTGATTTTCTCCAGGTTCTTCTCTTCTGGGACAATGTGTCCTGGAGTGATGGTGTGGCCTAGAAATGCCAGAGTCTGGTAACCAATCATGCACTTGGTTGGACGAGCGGTAAGCCCTGCTTCCTTGAGTCTATTAAACACTCTCTCCAAGGATTGCAAGTGGTCATCCAAGCTGTCACTGGAAATCAGAATATCATCCATGAATGAGATGATCGACGGATCCTGTAAAGGATCAAGTAAAGTCCTCATCATGCGTGTAAACACACTGGGTGCATTGCTGAGTCCAAAGGGCATGGCCTTGAATTCGTAGTGTCCACTGGGTGTACTGAAAGCCAACAGTGGTCGAATCTCCGGTTTGACTGGTATCTGATAATATCCCCGACTCAGATCTACCTTTGAAAAGTACCGAACCTTATGGAGCCTAGCGAATAACTGAGTTGGATTCGGCAAAGGTTCCACCTGAAACTGTGTATGACTGTTCAGAAGTCGGTAATCTATACACAACCGGTGTTCTCCACTTGGTTTGCGTAACAAATCTACCCCTGCATTGTATGGGGATGTGGATGGCGCAATCACGTCATCCTCCAACAGTTTCTGGATTTCCTCCTCCAGGGCCTTTTCTTTAGAGAATGGCACTGGGTAAACCTTTTGACGAACCGGTTCCTGCGTGGTCAAAGTCATCTCGAACTCCACCAACCTCGTTCGTCCTGGTTTATCCGTCAGTATCTCCTTATGAGACTTGAGAACCTGGGTTATCTTTTCCCTCTCCTGTAAGGTCAGATCAGGGTTCACTTGTACATCCCTATAGGTTTCCTGGTGTACCAAGGGATATTCCCTGCCCTCGTTGGTTCCCACTTCCATCTCCACTGCAACTGCCATTGCCATGAGGTGAGCTGCCTTGTCTCCCGATCTCTCTTCGTATTTCCGCAAAAGATTGATATGGAAAATCTTCGACTTTCCCCGGATCCGGATCTGATAGTTGGTTCTGGATATCACCCTTTCCACGGGAAATGGTCCTTGCCAACTTATCTCCAGTTGTTGTTTCCCGTTGGGAGTAGCAACAAGACTTTGTCTCCCACCTCTAGAGATCTTTCTTTAGACCTACGGTTGTAGTAAGCCGCATGTCTTTTTCTGGCCTTTTTCAAGTTTTGATTCGCCAGAGTCCATCCCTTGTGAAGTTTTTCTTTCAGTTCCTCCACATATTTGTAAGAAGATATCACTTCTTCTGACGTCCCCTCTTCAGTCCAACTCCTCAACATGGCTTCCAACGGTCCCTTGATTGGACGACCAAACAGCAACGTAGCGGGTGGTAGTCCTGTTGAGCCATGAGGAACTTCCCGATAGGCAAAGAGGGCTGCTGGGATATATTCATCCCACCTATCAGGTTTTTCCTGCGCTAGTTTCCTGAGCATTGTCATCAACGTGCCGTTGAAACGCTCTACTCGTCCATTGGCTTGAGGGTGGTAAGGGCTGGTATGTATGTGGTTAGAATGGAACACCCTAAATACCTCCTCCATGAGTTTTCCACAAAACTGGGACCCATTGTCCGTCAGAATTTGATCCGGAAAGCCTAATCTGGTAAAGGCCTCCATCAGTGCGTCTGCCACTCGTTTCGAGTCAATCGTGGTCAACGGTACGGCCTCACCCCACATTGTACAGCAATCCACCATTGTGAGTATATACATGTTCCTCTTCCTAGTCCTGGGAAGTGGACCCACGATATCGATGGCTACCCTCTCGAAAGGAGAGTTCATGATGGGCATCTCACCCAAGACCACCGGTGCTGTCCAGTGTTTCGGTGCCACCCTCTGGCACTCAGGGCATGACTTCACATACCGACGCACATCTTCTGTCATTCCCGGCCAATAGTAGTGGCAGGAAATTCGCTGCATGGTGGCGGCAATACCCATGTGTCCACTAAACGAGATGGTATGCCCCATATGAAGAATCTGGGACCGGTGAGCTTTCGGAACGACCAATTGACCGTATAGGTTGTCTCCCCTTCCTGCTCTCCTGTAGAGTATCCTATTCTTCATGTAGTACTGACCCCGCCCTGGTGGATCAGCACTTCTCTGCAGCTTTTTGTAGCAAGGACGTAAAGTAGCATCCTCACTCTGGGCAGTTCGTAGCTCCCCCGGCAGTGGGTTATTCACAATTGCTTCTGCCTCTTCCGTTCTCGTCTGAGAGCGAGTCTGTATTGCTCCCATATGGATTGGCTACCTGGACATTCCCAGAAAGACATACCGGAAACCAAGGATTACTGGGAAAATGGGATCGGTCAATACAGCGGCCTTGATTGTGCCGGTGACATACCTTGACCGAATCTCCACATTAGCAATGGGCAACTTCATGGCTACAGCACTCTTCTGTGCAGGCTGTATCTCCATGGTCTCACCTGTGACTTGTTCTGGATGTACCAGATCCGCAGAAATCACTGCCTCCCCGTCCAGTCCTGTGTCGTACAAACACTCCACTTGACGACCGTTAACCTCTACCAATTCCACTACAGGTGGTTTTTCCTGGTCTGGAGTCTCTCCCTCGGCCTCGACCTGTTCAGTGGGCTCCACCTTAGGTTTCCCGGGACACACGACGAATTTAGAGTCTCCTGACTTTCCCCTGCAGTCAATAGCATTGTGCGTGTTTGACTTGCATTGGTTGCACCATTTCCCTGTCCTAGATTTTCTAGTGCCGGACTTGAGTGAGCTCTCCTGGTGGCGAGCTTCCGTGTTGACCTTGGCATTTTCCGTGACACCCTCTTTGGAAGTCACTTGACATGCTGTGAAGTGAGGGTTCTTAGCCTTCGATTTGCAGGCTCTCGTATTGTGAGAGGGTGACTTACAAATTGAACACCACTTCTCCGACCACGGTCGTTTTGGTGTAGAGCTTGAAGTGCTCTTGCTTCCCTCCTTCTTCCTCTCTGAACTATCCTCTGATTTTTGCACATAAGGTTCCCACTTTTTAGTTCCTGAGTTTTTGGCTTTCTTCTTGTCATGTTTCTCATGACTTTTGGTGTTGGTGGAAAGATGTTCCCCTGCCTCCCCATGTACCTCGACGAACCGTTCTGCTAATTTGGTCACGAGGTCAATACGTTCCGTTCCTTGTTCTCCCAGGAACGTCCTGAGAGGTTTTGACATTTGCTTCTTCAGCTGGTCGACCACCATGAGCTCTTCCAGACTCTCATAGTCATGTGCGAACCCAGCCAAATCCATCCACTTATGGAGATAGGAGTTTAGACGCAAACTGTAGGCGGCAAACAACTCTCCCGGTTCTCGTTTCGCTGCTCGAAATTTTTTCCGGTAGGTATGTGACGTAACCTCGAATCGTTTCAGCAGAGCCGTCTTTAACTCGTCATAATTGTTCTCATGTCCTGGTGGCAGGCGCGAATAAACCTAGTAGCCGGTCCCACGTAATCCCTGGGATAGCTTAAGGCACCATTTGTCACGGTCCAGACCCATACCAACAGACATGGTCTCGAAGCGTTGAAGGTACTGGTCAATCTTCTCTTTGTCCTCCTCGTAGACCGCTAGAGGAAACTTCATAGCATGGTAACCATGTCCACCTGCTGGGGTTGGGCCTAGGACGGAGGAACCTCCAACTGCTCCCTCGGTTTCCCCATTAGATTGCCTCTTGAGCTCGAGTTCCCGCATCCGGTACTCGTTCTCCATTTTCTGTGCTTCCTGTTCAGCTTCTAATTTCTTAGCAGCCTGTTCAGCTTCAAGTTTCCTAGCCGCCTGCTCTGCTTCCAATTTCCTAGCTTCTTGTTCCAACTCCATCCTTCTAAATTCCAACTCGACCTTTCGATTTTCCCTTTCTGCTTGACGATACTCTCTCTCTCTCCACTTTCTGTATGTAATCCGTTAGAGCAGAACCCGACAATCCCATTTCTTCCCCCTTTGCCCTTAGTTCTGCAGTGGTTAGTTTCGGAATGGCCATTTCAGAGAGGTAAGCTAGCAGGTTGAGTACAATATAACTGAAAATTAATATACAGATATATGACCAAGTCCTATAAATCTAGATATTACCACACAAAGCACATTCACTCAGTGACAAGAGTAGAATCAGGACCACAGACCTATGCAGACGTGTGAAGTGTGAACAGGTAAGATATGTGTCCTTACCCCTATCCACATTCCCTCTAGCTGGATTCTCCAATATGATATCTCCATCTTATAATTAAGGATCCCCTGTCAAAAGACCCCGTTGTCAGAGGATCCCACTGTCCAATGATCACGTTTACGAGAGATCCCGCTGTCCAAAGATCCCGTTTACGAGAGATCCCGCTGTCCAAAGATCCCGGACGAGGCCCCAATAATGTCGTGTCTTCCGTTAAAGTGTCGTCCCTGGAGTGAGAGGAGTCAACACCCACATTATAATTTTTCTTCCCTATCAATATCCTGGAGAATCCACCAGCTTCCGTCCAACACACTCCATCAGCCCGTGGACACCCTTTCCTCTCTCTCTCTCTCTCTCTCTCTCTCTCTCTCTCTCTCTCTCTCTCTCTCTCTCTCTCTCTCTCTCTCTCTCTCTCTCTCTCACTGTCGCACTATGCCCCCTCTCATACTTCCCCAACGCAACATATTCAACAACTCTTGCTTCTAAAAATTAATAAAGATTAATTTATTAAAAGAAAATTGTAACGTATATGAGACGTGTATGCGAAGAAAATGTGTGTCGTGTATTCTAATGTAAATGCATAGGTCAGACCACAGAGTTCATGTTCAGAGTCCACTCATCATGGCAAGGATTACACGACATCACAAGAATCAGCACAATGGACCTCACCGAAGTCGTGTCCTTCTCTCCAGACATGTCCTCCTCCAGGAGCTCTGATGACCATGAGATCTGAATCCCATTCAAATATATAATCCGTGAAAGATACTATTATTGTTCCTAACACAACTGTTCCTAATAGTTTATAGAAACTCAGACTTCATAATTCCTGCGCAGTGAAAAAAACATGGAACACTGTCCTATGAACATGACGTTTTTTTCTTCTTGCGAAATGCTCTATAGTTTTCACTCTTACACAGTCATTGTATCTAGACTAAAATAGAGTTCTTTATTTTCTAGATATAGTCTGAAAGTTATGATTTCCTTGATACGTGGAACAACTACACTTCAATGTTTGGTTTCCTCGAATGTGAACCTCAGTTCCTACTGATCTAGTAATAAGTGGACTGAACATCCATCACTACAGGTGTTTTAATGAGTGGTATGAACTCAGGTAGGATACTTATATCATTCAGCTCCACCGAGCAATGTTTATCATCTTCCTCTAGCATAGGCTCGTTGAGAAAGTTGCCGGCCAATCTCCCTGCGCCAAAAAGTTATCCGGGATCGGATTTTTCAATGATTCTGTGTTCTTCATCCCGACCAGAGGGAACCTGTAAAATAGATCATACAACTGGTGATAGCCTCTCCGTCACTGATCTCTATTAGATGATCGTGGCCATTGGCCCTTGCTCAGCAAAATACAATGAATCTAACTCTGTCAGGGACAGATGATTCCACACATTGGTTATCACCAGGCCAAGAGAAGAAGAAAAAATCAACAAACAGAATGCGGAACTCCGCCCACCAGGGACACCCACTGGAATATCCCAATTATCCCTCATTACTCTATTCTCAACTAGTAAAGCTTGTATAACAGTAAAGGGAGTTAGCTTAGGAGTGGAGAGTTAATTAATGCGCAGCATTCATTAACTAGTGGGAAATCATAGTTAGTGAACGTGTATGCACGAATGGATAGACGTATCCAGGGGTTGCACACACGTCACTGGGGACTTGGGATTCAACTAGGAGAACAGTAAAGATGTCCGTGTTTACCATCATCCGTTAGAAGATGTATGATTTCAACTAATAAACGAATGTTTATAGAACAGACGAGACTTGTCCACTATATCGACACGAGCCTTCCACACACACAGCCTTATCATATCATCTACACTGTTATACTTGTCAATACTTCACTAATCTATTTTCAACCAACAGAGCCAATTATCACTTCACTACTCTAACTAGTTTTCAACTAAAAGTGCTAATCATCACACTCTAGTTTTAACAAGGTTACTGCCTATATTAATTAGAACTAATTAGATAATATGTTCTACCTTAGGCAAACCCGCCTCATTCCTGGATGGCTGCTACACTTTGCCATAACGACACATGCTAGTTAATTTTTAATTAATCTAACACTGTAGAGCTCTCCAACAAAACACGTCAATCCTAATCCATATTTTGGTCAACACTAATTGTCCCCAATCAGGTTTTTTGGCAAACGCCTAAAATTGGTCACGTGACGTTATTCTTTATGTCCACACAGGTGTTATTTTGGGCAGATCATCCCCTGTCAGGAATCTATCTTCCCTGGCTCCATCAATGTCAGAGTTGTCATCACTTGTTTTGACTCCCAAAACAAGCTAGCGAGTTCCTGTATGCTCCCAACAACGGGCTTCCACAACAATCCGCCAATCTTCTGTCGAGTGGTGAAAATCACAGCCGTCATTTCGCTTGATGTCCGGAAACTCTCAATGACAGACGGACTGTTTTCTCCCTAGCTGGCCACTTCCGCTTGACTCTGACTGTTTATGAACTGTCAAAGTGGTGTATAGATTCATCTCACTCAAAACCGAATGTTCCTATATCGCCTACCAGATGTAAACACGTGCAGCTGCAACCCAGACTGTTTTCTCTGTATTTGTTGAAATAACGTGTGGCCTCGAACATGTCGTTAATCCGAACGCCTTTTATTGTCATCACCGGTTAATCACGGTGGTCTATTTTGTGACACCTGCATTGGTTGTAAACAAGTGATCTTTTCTAGTTCATTAATAGGCGTTGTCTTCAGGCTTCCAGTTATGATTCGCATTCCTTGGTTTTGGACTCTACTTATTTTGTTAAAGTTTGACTTAGCTGCTGTTGCCCAAGCTGCAATGCCATATTCCAGTACTGGCCTCACCTGTCCAGTATATAACTTCTTGAGAACTTTCTCATCTGCTCCCCACGTTGTACCAGCAAGCTTTTTCATGATTGCCATTCTCTGCCTTGCTCTTGTTCGATTTTTCTCAACCTGTGTCTTCCATGTCAGGCGACGATCAAAGGTGACTCCTAGATAGTTTGGATTTTCTTCATGGCGCAATATTTTCCCATTCAATACCAGCTTAGGTTGCTGAGTTTTATTTGAGAGGGAGAACACTGTGCATGTTGTTTTCTCCTCACTTATCTTCACTAGCCATGATTTTGACCAGTCCTCTAGCGCTAATAAGGCTTGTTGTATTCTGCTGTTAGCTGTACTAATATATTCTTCAGATGTCCATATGGCTAGGTCATCTGCAAAGGAGGATGTGTGTACTCTGGCTGGAAAATTTTCCGTGATGTCATTTATATATGCTAGGAATAATGTTGGTGAAAGAACTCCTCCTTGGGGGACACCTTGCTCCAACAGCATCATTTTGCTTGTTTGTCCTTGTACTTTTGTCCTGGCAGTTCTGTTCTCAAGGTAGTGGCTGATCCATTTATACATTTTTCCACAAACATGCATTTTTGCAGTTTTACTTTCAGCCCTTCCTTCCATACTTTATCAAATGCTTTTTCTAAATCTATCCAGACTGCTAGTGTGTGCTTTTTCTCTTGGAAGGCATCCTCTATTTCCTGAGCTATATAGGATAGGTTATTTGATCTTCAGTGGATTTGTACTTTCTGAATCCTGCTTGGTGAGGTGTTAAGAGTTTGTTTTCTTCCAGATGCCATGTTAGCCTGCCATTGATAATGCGTTCCATTAATTTTCCTACACAGCTAAGTAGACTGATAGGTCGATAGCCATTTGGTTCTTCCAGGTCTTTTCCTTTCTTTGGGACTGGTATTAGTATAGCTTCCTTCCATGCCTGTGGGACTACTCCTCTCTTCCAGCTGTTATTTAGGACTGCTAATAGTTTCTTCTTTGCCTTGGTGCCTAGTCCTATTAGCATTTCATTTGTGATTCCATCCTTTCCTGGTGATTTCCTTTTTTTAGGGTATTCATTGCCTGTTCCATTTCTTCAATTGTTAGATTTGCCATCATATATTCTGCTGCTGTCTCTGAATTTCTATGATGTATCTGTTTGTCTTTGATTGCTTTCTTCTGTTCGGTTGTGATATCAATGTGGTTTGCATTTGCATAGTGTTCCATTAGTGCATTTGCAGCCTTTTTTCCTGTAAGCAAGGCATTTCCTTGTTTAATTGTTATTTGTTTGTTTCTAGGTCCTTCATTGTTCATGGCTTTCACTAGTTTCCATAGTTTGTTTCCATCCCTGTCAAAATTCAGGTTTTCTGTTTTTTCCCTCCAACAATCTCTTCTTGTTTGATTTACTGTTCTTTTATATTTTGCTGAGATGGCTTTGAGAGAGATGTTCGCTTCAATTGTTTGTTCTCTCTCTGCTGTCTTTCTTGCATCTTCAACTTTGTCCTCCAAACTTTGTAGTTCTTCAGTTCAGTATGGTTTGTAATTTGTCCTCGCTCCTCTTGGAATAGACTCAGTGGCTGCCTGTATTATCGCTCTGTTTAGACTTTCCACCATTTGCTTCATGTTGCCATATCGTGTATTTATGTTTTCACAATATTTGTCTGTTAGTATGGCAAATCTGTCCCAATCTGCTCGTTTGTAACTCCAGCGGGGGAAGGGCTTTTGCTCCTGTGGAACATACTCCATATTCATTACAAGCTTGATTGGTCTGTGGTCACTATCTGCTAATTGGTCCAGCACATGGCGATCGATTTTGTGGAGGATGTCTCCTGTGCAGAAAGCTAAGTCTGGAGTAGAAGTGGTAAGCCATCTTCTGGAGTAGAAGCTTGGTGTGTCATCCGCTTTGTTGAGTAGATGGAGATTTGAGTCTATTTCCCAGTCCTCTAATTCATCTCCTCTTTTTGTCAGTATCTGGGTCTCCCCATCTTTATTATTATTAAAGTCTCCGACAATAATGCAGTTTGTGTCAGTTATTTTCATGTTTGAGAGTGTAAGGTCCTTATCTGCTGGGCTATACAGATTGTAGATTCTTATTTTCACGTCCTTTATCATTATATCAACACCTATAATTTCCAGTTTGGTTGTCAGAGATCACAGATACTTCGCTGCAAGGTATTGTATTTCGTGTAAGTATTAGAACTTCTCCTTTGTGTTCTTCGCGGTCGAAACGTGTGGCCTGATATCCTGTGACTGAGAATTTGCGATTGGCGTTGAGGTGTGTCTCTTGAATGCATGCCACATCTATTCTATCTTTATGAAGACGCTGTGTTAGGGAGTCTTTCTTCTTGTAAACACCTTCGGCATTCCACTGTAGTATGTTGAGTGTCCGGGGTATTTGGTCAATAGCTCTTAACCTACTCCTCTGTGCCTTGACTCCACAGCACAGGGGAAGGTGACCACCAGTAGTCATGGGTGGACCCCCTCGAGGCACGGGGCTCGGCACTATCGCCGCCTGATGGGACTTCACGGGATTAGCACCATGACGATTAATTTTGATTTGTGGCATCATGAATTGATTAAGTTACGTTGCACTGCTTTGTCAAGCCTGTGGCTCAGTACATCTGATTTCGACAAGAATTTTTCGGGGTGCTTTCCCTAGCCTTTGACTGTCCCCAGTCTACCTACAAGGCAGCAGGTTTGTGTGTCTCTTTGTCTGGTTCCTCTCCCTTGACCTATCCGACATGGGTGACCCTACCAGTAGCTGTGCTATCATCGACATAGCTCTTGGGGTCATTGGAACGCTCAAGCCCCTCTATCTCGTCAAGGTGGACACACGGCAGAGGGGCATAAGTAGTTCAATATGGTCCAATCAAGAGGTGTCTGAGAAAGGAATGTTTAAATGTCTCCAGATCTATTTCACTCACATACTGAAAAGATTATGTTAAATTTAAGATATGACAGCAGTTAGTTAGTTAGTTCGTCAAGGTTCCAACTTCACGGCAATGGGTCATTCCCATTATGCTCCGTTCCTGTGCCAGTGAATATCACACAAAATGCTCCCCACTGTCCAATGTGAAAAAAGGAGCAAAGCAGACAGGAGTCTCGGCAATCCAATAGCCTGCACAGGTACACTGTGCATAACGCCGCCACCAGAATGCCAACACAAAAGTCCTCCACGAAAACCACAGTTCATCGTCGATGGAATCGGCGGTCACCAGAAAGACCTCATTAACCCGGGTTTTCTCACATGGCTCTCACATCTGCAGGGCGACCCACCGAAAGCGTCGCATTAAGCACAAACTCAATAGCTCCAGTGCCGACTCCCAGGAGTCTCCAGAAAAATGCACTTGTGAACTGAAATGGCAAACCAGTCAATTCAGCAACAGCCCGTAGCCATTGTTCTGAACATGCAGGTCACTGTACAAACAAAAGCGGACATGTAAAAGCATTCCACAGGAATATCACAGCTCAGTGTCGCGCCATGCACACACTCAGTAGCAGGGCGACTGAGCCATAAACATGACAACAGGCCATTCAAGAACATATCAATTTATTATCAACCAACAATATAATAAGTAAATACTAATAAGAATAGCGGGGTAGGGGTATCCCCTATCAAAGGAGATGTAAGACGCCTCCTTTCCTCCGTTAGTCTACGGGACACCCTTGGGTAAGGTGGAGTACCCGTTTAGCCCCCCGATCAGGGTTACGTGAAGCCATGGAAGCAGGTGGTGGATGGAGTGTGAGAACAGCCGACAGATTGTTGTTGGTTATGGTCTTGCACTCTGCGGCGATAGGCAGATGATCTCATCAGTAGAGACAATGGCTATGGCCACCGACCAGTACAGTCACTGCCCAGAAGGAAAGCAATGGCAAACTACCTTCTGCAAAACTTGCCAAGAAACCATAACAACCATGAAAGAAGACATAATAAGAAAGAGATCTGGTAGCGAGACCCCCAGGCCAGGCAGATCAGATAACACTGGGGAAGAGTGTGACACAGGGACCAGTACTAGTAATCGTGATGACGGAGTTAATCCTGACTGTGTTACCAAGGAAATCCCCTGTGTCAGACTAAGAAACAGAGTGAGAATAGCAACGTGGAATGTGAGAAGTCTGTATGAGGGAAAGCTTAAAGTAGTGTGTGATGAGATTGAGAGGTTAAACATTCAAATTTTAGGAATTAGTGAACATCGCTGGAGCGGCAAGGGACATTTTACTACTGAAAATGGAAGTCTTTTCATTTATTCTGGTAGAGACGTCGGAGGCCAGAGTGGAGTGGCATTTCGTTTAGATAAGACAACTGCAAAAGGTTTAATAAGATATAATCCAGTTAGTGACAGGATCCTCACTATTAGACTTAAAGGCCGTCCAAAAAACACAACTCTGGTACATATATATGCACCTACTTCAACAGCAGTGGAGGACGAAATTGAAGATTTTTACAATACACTGCAAGACACATTAAATAAGATTGGTCATAATGATATAGCAATAATAATGGGAGATTTTAATGCAAAAGTAGGTGCAGGAAGAGCTGAAAATGAGAGACACGTTTTAGGAAAATTTGGATTGGGAAATAGAAATGATGCAGGTGACAAATTAATTGAATTTTGAACAGAAAATGAGTTCACGATAGCCAACACGCTTTTTAAACAACATCCAAGAAGACTCTTCACATGGAAGTCTCCGGACAGTATTACCAAAAATCAGATAGATTATATTTTAATACAAAGAAGATGGAGACCAAGCATAACATCTGCAAAAACCCTACGAAGTGCAGACTGTGATTCAGATCATCAGTTATTAGAAGCAGATCTGAAATTAAAACTCAAAAAGCTTACCCGAGGACCAAGGCCACTTCGTTTTGATCTCACAAAAATACCGGATGCATACAACATAGAAGTTAGGAATCGTTTTGGGGTCTTGATGTCTGTACAAGAGGAAATGACACCTGATGAACTGGCAGTACAAGCTAGAGATATCTTGATAACTGCAGCCAAAGATTTAATTCCGACCAAGAAAAGGCAACTTAAGCCATGGATTACATCAGACACGTTAGAATTAATAAAACAACGAAGGGAGCTGAAAAAGAAAGGAGATGAATCCGATAACAGCAAGATGAAGTATAAATCTTTAACTCGAGAAATAAGAAGGAACACAAGAAAGGACAAAAATCATTACATACAAGATCGTTGTACCAGAATAGAGCAATATCATAAGACTGGAAGAGATTATGAAATGTTCAAAGAAAATAAGTTATTGACAAGAAATGTTCATCCTCAATTGAATCTTATCTGTGACAAGATTGGAAATACCTTAACAGAATCTAGGCAAATTCTAGAAAGATGGCAGAAGTACTGCAGTGGAATGTATGATATGAGTGACAGTGAGGATATGAATGAGATACATGAGCCAATGACAGCAGAGACAGAACCTGAACCCTCATTAGATGAAATTTCTTGGGCTATAAAGAACCTGAAGAATGGTAAATCACCTGGATGTGATGATATACCAGCTGAACTAATTAAAGCGGGAGGAGAAGAAAGCATACACATATATCATACATTATGTAAAAAGATTTGGAAACATGGTATATATCCAAAAGATTGGAAGAGAACTATCTTCATTCCAATTCCAAAAAAGGATAACCTGAAATTATGCACCAACTATAGAACTGTTGCCCTGATCAGTCATGCAAGTAAAATTCTACTAAAAGCCATAATGGGAAGACTTCGTAAGAAAATGGAAGAAGAGATTAATGTGGTTCAAGCTGGGTTTAGACAAGGAAGGGGAACAATAGATCACATATTCAACATGAGATTAATAATAGAGAAGTGCAGAGAATTTAATGAAAACCTATTCTCATGTTTTTTGGATTATTCAAAGGCATTTGACTGTGTACAACATCAGAAACTCTGGGAAATCATGAGGAATATGGGCTTTCCATCACATGTAGTACAGCTCATAAAAATGCTCTATCTAGACCAACAAGCAGCAGTTAGAATAGATGGGGAGACATCAGATTGGTTTGACATCAAACAAGGAGTCCGCCAGGGCTGCATGCTGTCACCCTATTTGTTTAACCTGTACGCCGAAAAATATCATAAAATAAGCCCTAAATATCGGCGGTCATGACATACCAGAGATTCGATATGCTGATGATACAGTATTACTATCCACAAAACAGAATGGCATAGAAAACCTAATAGCCTCAACCCAATTGAATAGTGAAAATCACAACTTATATCTTAACATAGCAAAAACAAAGATAATGCATACAGACAAAACTACTATGGAAAAAGAAATATACGTTCATCATCATCATCAAGTGCCGTGCCGGCTGGCGTAGGCGTTCATGGCTCTCCATAGATCTCGGTCTTTGGTTTTCTGGATCAACTCTGCTGCTGATATTCCTCCATGCCACCGTCTCAATCCATCCAGCATCACTTCTCTTGGTCTACCTCTGCCTCTCTTCCCCTCGATCTTTCCAGTTGTTACGATGTTCTCCAATGCCTCTCTTCTCATCACATGACCGAGGAAAGCTGTTTGTCTCTGTCTTATTGTTGTATATAATGTTCTTGTTTCGTTAGCCTGTTTCAGGCAGTCGTCGTTAGTTACTCTGGCAGTCCAAGGAATTCGCAACATTCGTCTCAGGAACCACATCTCTGTTGCTTCTAATTTCTTCTTAATTTGTTCATTTACATTCCAAGATTCACTGCCATACAGCAAAACTGGTTCTACATAGCATTTCAGCACTCTCTTTCTTACATTCAGTGATAGTGACTTATTGCATAAGATACTCTTCATTTTCTGAAATGCCGCTTTTGCCTGCCCTATTCTGCTCCTAATCTCTGTTGTACATCTTCCATCTGATGTTATAAATTCCCCCAGGTATCTAAAATTATCCACTTGGTTAAGGATGTTCCCTTCTATTTCTATGTCACATTTTGGTGTCACCATTTTCTTTTATATTACCATTGTTACTGTTTTCTTGATATTCAAGGAGAGTCCTTTCCTTGCACTCTCTGTTAATACAACGTCTAATAATTGTTGTAGGTCTGTTGAATTATCCGCCACCAATACTGTGTCATCTGCATAGCGTATATTATTTATATTATAACCTCCAACTAGTATTCCTGGCATCTCTTTGATCTCTCTCATTATTACTTCGCTATACAGGGAGAAAAGATCTGGTGACAAGACCCTTGTCGTACTCCTAGCTTTATCTGTTCGTAACTACCCTCTTTATTTCCCATTTTAATTGCTGCTACTTGGTTCCAGTAAATATTCTTTATTATTCTTAAATCTTTTCCATCAGTGTTGATATCTTCCAACATTTTAATCAGTTCATCATGTTTTACTTTATCAAATGCCTTAGTATAATCTATGAAGCACAAATATATGTCTCTCTGTTTCTCTATTGACCTTTCTATTAGTGTCCGTAATGTATAAATTGCATTGTTTGTGCCCTTTCCTTCCACAAATCCATACTGTTCTTCACTAATTTCCATTTTTATTTTCTTTTTGGTTCTTCTCATTATGATTCTGAGTAGAAGCTTAGTGATATGGTTTATAGGGTTAATTGTACGAAAATCTTCACAATCAATTGCTCCTGGTCTTTTTGGTATAGCTATAAATACAGATTTCAGCATATCACTGGGTAAATATCCACTGCTGTAAATATCATTCAACATTTTGGTTAATATGTCTACTCCAAATTCTCCCAATACTTCTAATTCTTCTATTGTGATTTCATCTGGCCCAGCTGTTTTTCCTTTCTTCATACGTTTCATAGCGTCAGCGACTTCTTCTTTCAGAATAGGTGGACCTTCTAAGTTACTATCTTCTGTTAATTCTTCCCTTTCTCCTTCATATAATTCTCTTATATACTCATTCCACCTCTTCATTATAGCATCTTCCTCTAATATTATCTTTCCTGTTTTTGATTTCAAACACCCTGTATTTATTCTTATTTTTCTTCCTGTAAGCTCACTGATTTGTCTGTGCATATTTTTTGTATCTTTAATGGAATTTAATTCAATTTTTTTGCATTGCTCGTTTAACCAACATTCTTTAGCCTTTCCACATTTATCTTTTATTTCTTTATTTATCTTAGCGTATTCTTGTTTGTAATTTTTACTCTGTTTTCTTTTGTCCATCAGTTTTAAGATATCTTCATTCATCCATTTTTTCTTAGCTATTTTGCCTCTCTCCAGTAATACTTCTTTGCTAGTTTGATGAATGGAGTCCCTTAACATTTCCCATTGTTCACCTATACTCTGTATTTTAGTTATTGCATTGTACCTATTTTTCACAGTCGTATTGTTCTTGCATTTCTTTATCTATTTTCAGAACCTCTTTATTAAGTCTCATGTTCTTAACCATTTTTTCCCTCTCTTTAATCTTACTTTTATATGTCCACATAGTGGTACATGATCACTATTACAGTCAGCACCAGGCATTGTCTTTACATTAGTTAAAGCATTTCTAAATCTTTTATTAATTAGTATGTAGTCAATTTGGTTGCGTATTTTCTTATCAGGGCTTATCCATGTGTACAGTCGTCTTTTATGGTGTTTAAACCATGTGTTTCCAATTATCATATCATTGATATTTGCCCATTCTATTAGCTTTTCCCCTCTTTCATTTCTTGTACCTAAACCATAATTCCCCACTACATCCTCCATTTTTCCCTTTCCTTCTTTTGCATTAAAATCACCAAGTATTATCTTTATTTCTTGTGATCCAATTTGAGCCATCGCCATTTCTATTTCGTCATAAAAGTGTTGTATTTCTTCATCACTACTGCTTGCTGTTGGTGCATATACTTGTATAATATTTATGTCTATTGGTTTGCCTTTGATTTTTACCATAATAACTCTATCTGAAATACACCAGTATCCATTAATTGACTTGGCTGTTTTTTCGTCTAAAATTATTCCTACACCCTTTTCATGTGTATCCCCTCCAGAATAAATTATTGTGTGATTGTCAGCTATAATTTTGCCCGAGCCCTTCACACAATGAGGTCCTGTAAGGGATTGTTATTCACTACATTCACTGCAGAACTATTTGGGACCGGAATTCGGAAGAGTGCCAAAATTTTGAATATCTTGGGTCAGTGATTACCAACAATGGTGACACAATGACAGAAATTAAACGGCGAGTATCAGTTGCTCTTCAAAGACTAAAACAATTGAATAAATTATGGAGTGGGACAGACAGAATGACAAAAATTAGATTTTTAAAAGCATGCATCTTTCCTATTGCAACATACACCTGTGAGACGTGGACACTTACTAAACAAGCTGAACAGCGCATAAATGCCTTTGAATATAAATGTTATAGACGAGTTCTAAGAATATCTTGGGTAAAGAAAAGAACAAATGCATCCATACTTCAAGAATTTAATATTGAAGAAGGTTGGCTATTAAAGACGATAAAACAAAGAAAATTGAAATATTTTGGTCACTTGAAACGTCACGATAGTTTGGAGAGAACAATAATGGAAGGATACATGCCTGGGAAGAGAGGTAGAGGAAGGCCAAAGAGAAGATTGGTGCAGGATGTGGCGGATGATCTCCAGGTGGGTGTATCAGACGCGGGACATCTTGCTTATGATCGAAAAGTTTTCCGGAAGGTTGTTATGGCAGCGAGGTTCTGTAAAGGACATGCTACTGAATGAATGAATAAGAAATGGCAATGCAGTTCAGTAGTCAGTAGTATTATACAATAGTTAATAATATAATATTAATAACAATAGTATTTATTTTAAATAATATTGAATCTGACTGAGGGGTTAGCAGCTTTCTCCGTAACCCCGAATACTCTCGTGGTTGACGTGAGCGCATGAGAATTTTAAGGGGTTCGAGTCGCGCCAGTGACTTACGAGAGTATGGAGCCAGTCGCTCAGAAAGTCATGGCATGCTGATGAGCATAATCTAGCCTAGGAATCAACATACAGCTGAAAAATGCTGATGTTGACCGCAATATCCTGAAACAGGATGGAAACGCGGAAAAAAAAATATTGAAATATCGATTGATTGAATCGAATGAATGATTGAATGAATAATTGAATGATCCATTGATTGAATGATTCCATGCAATGAACAGGTTCTTTATCTGTAGCATTGAATTATTAAGTAACTAGATGACCCGGCCCGGCTTCACCCAGCCCGTGGCGGAGAGCATCTCATTTAATTCATATTTGGCCCCTGCTCCCGTTCCCGTTCCCAGAAAAGACGACCCGGCCCGGCTTCGCCCAGCCCCTGGCGGGGAGCGTCTCATTTAATTCATATTCGGCCCCTGCTCCCGTTCCCGTTCCCAAAAATAAAAAATTGATTTTTAACTAACTATTTCAGTTTCATCCATACGAGTGAGAACAACAACTGTTCCTAACTAATTTCTGGTTTAATCAGAGAGTGAGTTCCCTTGCAGCAAGATGGCAGAACATGTATTCGTCTGTTTCTAAAGCTCATGTCATTTTCTTTCATGCTGGAGGAAAAATTGTTGATTTTAAACTAAATAACTATGCCAGTTGGCTGCACGGGAATGAGAAGAACATATGTAGAAAATTTCATCTCAATCGGATGGACCGTTCAGGAACACATAAAGGACACACAAAGACACAAACAAAGACACAAACATTATCTTATATATATATATATATATATATATATATATATATATATATATATATATATATATATATATATATATATATATATATATAAACCAATGACCAAGTACTACGGGAGACAAATGAAAACCGTAGATTGATTAGAGAAATTAGACGTAGACAGTCAAAATGTTTTGGACATGTTATGAGAAGAAATGGATTGGAGAACTTAGTGACAACTGGCAAGATCGAACGGAACAGACCAAGAGGAAGACCGAGAAGTAAATACCTGGATGGCTTGGCCACATGGCATGATCGAGACAGGAACACACACACACACACAATAGTAGTGTACAGAACGGTTGATTTGGATATATGGCCATACCATTGGAGTCTGGGTATACTATAGATCAGTGGTTCTCAACTTTTTTGGCCCGTGCACCCCTTCACCATATGTTCAGAATGTCACCCCCCCCCCTTCCTCCTTTCGTATTTCCTCCCTATAAATCCCCCCTCCCTTTACACAGAATACGTAAAAATGGAAGCTAAATTTGATAACACACACTAGAACAAGTTTAGACATCTACATTAAACGCGATTTATTTTGTGGTTCTACTTACGTTATAAAACGAATTTAAGAAGGGCGAGAAGTACAGAACCGTAAAATATGTAGGGAAAAACAATATCAAGTATTGGGTTCTTGTATTAACGTGATCTTGGAATAATCTTATTCTCCCCCCCCCCCTCCCTCAGAAACCCTAAAATCCCCCCACCCAGGGGGATTCGCCACCGCTTGAGAACCACTGCTATAGATCGTTATGAGTTCACACCTTTATCTGATGTTACTCCGCTCTGTGAAATCTGATATATTATCCGTTACCCTTTAATATGTCTGAAACCGGGATCTGTGTACTTGATCTGTGATCTACTTGATCTGTGTGGAATCATGATCTCCATATTATATGATATATCTGCTGTCTGCATGTTAATAACCTGGACGTTCACGTTTAGTACATCATTTGTTTGTTGTTGACCTTGTATTTCAGCTTGCATTTTACCAAGTTCAGCTTGTATTGTCGTTCAGAAAGCAACAGCAAACTACTGAACGCAACCTACCAAGAAATCTTCTTCCTTCTTTTGTCCTTCACTACTTTTTGCCATAGGGCGTCGCAGGCTTGATTGATGATTGAGTTCCGAACTAGGGCTCGCTCGGTCCCTGGGTATGCTGAGATGTAGGTTTTAAAGGTTTTGGCGATTTCGTCGATCCATCTTGTTCGTGGTCTCCCCCGGCCTGTTGATGTCCATGTTGTATGGTCTTGCTGCTGGCGACATTAGGTTCATTCTCACCAGATGACCGAACCAGTTAAATCTTTGTTTTTCAATGAATTTAACAACTGGTGTTGCTAAACTAAACTGTTGGTGTCACTCCTAGAAATCACGAACAGTCACATATGCTGGGGTTGACTACAACGCCCTGTAAAGCAGGATATGCAGCAAACTCGTATTTCACATGTGCATATACATCTATATACGACTAGCGTTGACAACAATCTTATTTTGATTTTCAGTAATATATTCTAATCTTTCAAATCAGTTGGAGTCTTGCTGACCGTTGCTAGTTGCCCAGACTTGACTGGCAAATTTGACCTACTGTTGACTCAAAACGTGGCATGATCTTCACGTTGAGGAAAATGGCGGACGTCACCACTTCCGTGGACCTGCTACAGCCAAATGCAGACGCCAGCCACTGACCGCTTCATTTTTTCTGGATAATATCATGGCTGTGGTGTGAAATTTATTCCCGGATATATTAAAATAAAGGTAATTGGGCTTCTTGTGCTATTATCATGTTACATGCCTGCAATTACTTAATTTTATTGGGTTTTTAGTTAACACATTTTACCGGCTTCGTTGTTCAGATTGATTTGAGTTTATCAGCAGACATGTCATTACATTTCATTACTTTTGGGAGAAGGTTGCTCGCAGCGTTTGTTGTTTAACTTTATTATCATTAATAATAACTGATGAAGTAGAGGTCGAACAAATGTTTTCTAACATTCTTCTTGCATATAAATTCTAAGAGGATGTAAAAATATGTGAATCGTTAGACTAGTAAGCTAGCCGTTGTGGAAAGAACAGGCGGATTATATTAATAATAATATAGGAATATAGGACTGGGGGTCTACTACAGCCGTTTTATTTAGTTTTACGGTTGAGATGTGGGACATTGATTAGATCCATGTCGATAAACCTTACACTTGTGATACAATGCTTACTGATGTTTTTATAAATTGAGTATTTATTCGCATATATAGCGCAGGAAAAGAGGAACATAATTGTAATAATAATATATAAGTAAGTTGTTTGTAGTTACTAGTTGTATTCTCAATATTCTGTAGCCAGATGTCCCAGTTAGTAGACTAGAAGGGGTGTGACTGAAGTTCACAGGTCACCGGAATAATATCATACGATTTTAGGTGACCAGTTCTGTTTCCTATAGATCCATCAGTATCTATGGTATCCATTTATCAAGAGTGGGTCAGCTTCAGAGTAATCAGTAATTAAATTAATGTATTACATATATATATATTTTTTTAAAATGTTGTACATCCCTTACTGGACGTTGCAGTCAACACCAGCATTTTTCAGCTGCTGTTGATGAATTAGGCAAATTTTACATTCAGTAGTTTGCGATTGATTGCTTTCTAAATGACCGGCTCCCATACCAACATGTTATAATATGATGCAACACCGTCTGCTGCATAAATCGGTTGCAGCTGCGCTTCGAATGCCTGGTAAGCGGCCCACGAACCGCGTTCTCAAGCCTTTGGCAATGGAGACCAGTTATATTTTACAGGGAAACAAATAGGGAATTGAACTCACCACTCTACTCTTCTCTTACACAGTGCCATGTCTATCAGTGCCATGTCTATCAATGCCATGTCTATCATTGCCATATTTAATATTTTATCTTGTTCAGTTCTGAACACGCTGTTTCTTTTACATTATACACTTCCATCTAACTAACTTACAATTATAAGACTGCAGGTGTATTTCAGAAAGCATTAAAGTTGAAGTAAAAGTTGGAATATAGTTCTTTTATGCAACATTTAACAAATTCAGGTAACATAAAGACAGTTATGTAACCAGCAGACTTGCCAGGGTACCAGCTAGATCTCATTAAAACAATGTTATAAATATATTATTATAATATAAATGTTGTCCTTTCATTGCTGAAAGCCAATATCTATAGGCCCATTCCCTAACTGCATGTAACAGCTGACTGAGTCAGAATGAGCACAGAAGAGTGAATACATTTTTGCAGCAACCTTGTTCTTCCTTCTTCTGTCAACGGGAGTTTTTTGCACCTAGTTATAGTAGTAATATACCTCTCAGTGGACAGTGTCTGGCTTTGGCATGCATTGGTGTAAGGTTTACTTTTTGTATATGGTTTACTTTTATGTACCGTTTACTTGTGTGTACCGTTTACTTTTGTGTACCGTTTACTTTTGTGTACGCTTTACTTTTGTGTACGGTTTATTTTTGTGTAAGGTTTACCTTTGTGTAAGGTTTACTTTTGTGTACAGTCAACTTTTGTGAACGGTTTACTTTTGTATACGGTTTACCTTTGTGTACGGTTTGCTTTTGTGTATGGTTTACTTGTGTGTAAGGTTTACTTTTGTGTACAGTTTACTTTTGTGTACGGTTTACTTTTGTGTACAGTTTACTTCCTCTAGACAGATTCCTTCTAAGGTCATGGACTCTGTCTACTGTCTGCCTATGAGTGGATTTGTTTTTAACTCAAGGCAATTTTGCCAGGGCTATTGTCTTATGGCCAACTCTTTGCGTTTTCCAGCTGACACGGAATGTTTAACTAATACACCTCGCACAAGAATTTTCCAGTTTTTCCAGTTTTCTGAGAAGGCTTTGCATCTCAACTTGCTACCTGAGGTTCATGGTGAAGGTTGGCATCTAGTTTGATAATGGATTGGAGCATTCTGCTGACTGGAAGACAAACAGCACAGATATGTTGTGATTGTAACAGACTCCTAAAGTATAATGAAAAAGGTAAAGACATGCATGCTTAGGACAGAGTGGCAGGCTTCCATTCACCAATCTAAGGCATCTGTTGGATTTTTTCCCCCAGGACGTGCTGATGTGGTGGGAAACGAGCACTCCTAGGTAGGCTATTGGTGCATGATAAGGCACTAGCTTGGTAGGGGTCCTTTGGGATTGCGTTCTAGTGCAGTAGAACAGGCAGATCATCCCAGCTTGGAGAGAATGGTGCTGCAGGCAGTGACCAGAGGATCTGACCCACACTCAAAATTCCAAGGAAAGGCCAGACGGACACATAATCAGACTCCTACTGGTACCATTAGTGTTGGAACTCTTTGCTGGCTGTTGCAGATGAGGACGGAGCACGTATAGGAATGTCCTGAGTGCTGTGATGTCAGTTTTTGATATCGCTATCTAAGAGATAAAAAGGACATATATAATTTGAAACCAATGATTTTTATGAACATTTCCTGTGCTGTGTAGCAAACACAGTTACTTGTGAACCTGAGGCTGGCACGGAAATCTCTCCAGCACACGACTGCATAAAGAGTAGCAAATAATGATATGGTGTATCTGTCCAGTTTGTCATGTGTTTGAATCCACTTTGAGGCAGAGTTTTTCAAGTTGACCTGGACCGTCAGATCAACCCAGCCTAAAGTGGCTTCCAGGAAATGTGCTAGGAAGTAAATGTGGTGGCCGTGATATTGATCACATGACCCAGCCAGTCTTGATTAGTCTTTACGAGGGGTGGGCAAACTTTTTGTGCGTTGGGCCACATTGACAAATGTAAACCTTTGGGGGGGGGGGGGGGGGGCGCATATATAGCATATATATTATGTCCACTTTGTTTACAGCAACCTATCCATCCATCCATCATGTGCCATGCTGATAAGCGTGGGCAGTCATGTTTTGCCATCTCACTCGATCACCAAAGTCGTGGATCAGCTCGGCGTTCCTGTCCCGACCATGCCATATGGCCAAGCCATCCAGGTATTTACTTCTTGTTCTTCCTCTTGGTCCCTTCAATCTTGCTAGTTGTCACCAAGTTCTCCAATTCATTTCTTCTCATAACATGCCCAAATAATTTTGACTGTCTACGTCTTATGTCTCTAATCAGTTTACGATCTTCATTTGTTTCTTGTAGGACTTGTTCATTGGTTTTTCTGTCTGTCCATGGTATTCTTTGCATTTTTCTCAGGAACCACATTTCCACAGCCATCAGATGTTTTTCAGCTTGTCTGCTCATTGTCCACGCTTCACATCCATATAAAAGTACAGGTTCTTGTAGTACTTCAACACTCTTTTTCTCATTTCAATTGATATCTTTTTATTGGTCAGTATGTTTTTCATCTTGCAAAAGGCTACCTTTGCAATGGCAATTCTTGTTCTAATTTCTTCAAGGCATCTCCCATCAGATGTTATGACTGTTCCGAGATAGCTGTACCGATTCACAACCTATCACAATAAGTAATTATGAATTATTTTAGGTTATTAAACAGTATAAATAACTAATTATTGCAATTTTATTTTACTTATACAATTATACATTAAGTCCAGTATGGACAAAAACCTTTACTAATTTGTTAACAAGATTTTACAATTTTTTATTATAATAAATTTTAAAAATTATCTATCAATGGCTTCAATATAGATACAAACCGACTACATTGTCACTATAATTGTTGACTTCTTATAAGATGTATGTAACTGCTTGCAATTTTTAACAATATTCTTGAAATCTGGAGCAAGTTTACTTGTTTAAATTTGCATGACAGCACGCAAGGTGCAGCCAGACAATAAAGACCTATTCTTAGATTTGTTGATCTTCAAGCAAGAAAATGCTTGTTCGCAAATATATGTTGATCCAAACAATGATAAAAGTTTACAAAATAGAAAATTAGAAAGACATTTTATCAAACAAAAATGTTAAAACAATCAGAGCGGTACATGAAATTCTGTACAATTCAACAAAATAACTTAAAATTGATGAAAACATTTTTATGTTTAAATGCCCTCGAGGGCCGCATAATATCAGCCATAACATCAATATCAGCCTCATTACCTGGTTCTGAAATATGCACAGTGAATAAACATGATGAAAAATTTATCGAAGAATTTGCAATGTGGTGTTATCGAAAAATGGCAATTCCAATTCCAATTCCAATTTTCAAAAACAAAAATTCCAAATTCGTCCTCGTCTAACCTGCTTCATCAGCTGTGGTTATTGTTGAGGATCGTGGTTTTTGTGGGTTTATTTACCCTAATTCTTGTCTTGTGAGTCCTTTCTCAGACTGGTTATGTATCGTTTGTGTCTGACGTCAGCAGGGGGGTCGGTCGGCGGCTATCCTTTGTGCTCGTCTGTTCTTGTGGTTTTCTTTGTTTGAGTAGGCTCCTGGCTCGTATGGCTTGACTGGCTGCAGTCCTTATAAGGGATCGGTCGGTGGCTGTCCTTTGTGCATGTTTCCTCTTGTTTTCTTTGTTGGCGCAGGATACTGGCTTGACTGGTTGCAGTCCTTAAAAGGACTTTTTATTTGGTATTTTTGTCTCCTTTTTGTGCATTTTCTGTAGGAGCTTTTCAACGTTTTCATTTTCCTCCTTGTGCCTGTTTTCACTGTCGCGTTTGTGAAGCTGCTGCCTAAAGTTTTCTTCCTCCGTGGTCAGCCATGGGACGATTTTACCGTCATCTATATAGTACTCGAAGTCGTTCTCACAGTCGTAGTGTAAGACTGGGTATACCATCGGTTTCCCCCGGAGTTTCTTAGGCTTCTTCTTTTCTTTTTCTTCCCAGCGCCTTCTGAATTCCTCGCGCTTGAGTTCCTCCTTGTCGACTGGGTATTCTGTGCCTCCTTCAGAGATCCGACGGTATAGTAGTTCCCTCTTGGGCGTTGTTGTTGGGCTGCTGGCTTTAGTTTGCGGTTCAGGCTCGGACTCTTGGTTTTCTTCTTGCGGTTTCTCTCTGAGTTCTTGTGTGGCTTCTGTTAGTTTGTTTTGAAAGAGTTCCATTTCAGCTCTATGCAGTTCTCTTTCGGTCTTGATCATTTGTAGGATTTCTTCGTTCTCCTTCTTCATCTCAGCCATGCGCTGGATCTCTTGTTTGATGTTGAGCTGGATTTCTTTCATGTCGGCCAGCAGCTTCTCATTATCGCTGGTCGGAGTCGTCGTCAGCAGTGCCTTGACTTGTTTCTTCAACTCGTCTATCTGCTTTTGAAGTTGATCTCTTTCAGCTTGTGCTATACCCGTGGCTGTCTCGCCCCTCTGCATTGCTTCCTTGAATGGTGTCTTTGTGATGATGGCGATTTTTAAGACGTCTCTATGTCTCTGCAGGTACGGACAGCCCAGGTATCTTGCTCCATGTTTGCCCAGGCAGTTGGCACACTTTCTTTTGTTGTTGGGTGCTCGGAAGTCCGTGTCCATCTTGGCCAGCGGACACTCCTTGAAGGCGTGGTGAGCGGCGCAGTATCGGCAGATTTCCGTCTTACTGCGACACGTAGCTCTGCTGTGGCCGGCCTTCTGACATCTGGAACATTGAGTGATTCTTGGTATGAATCTCTCTGGCTGTTGAGTTTTCTTGCTGAATGATACTGTGATCGGCATTTCGCTGCCCTCCGACGTCACTACTGCCAAGGTTGTAGGTATCTTGGAGTAGGTGAGAAGCCGCTCCACCTTCAAGAATCGGATGTGAAGATTCTCTTCACGTAGCTGCTTCAGGATTTCTTCATCTGTCAGCTCCACAGGAATCCGCTTAACAACCCATCAGACTGTTTTTGAGTCGGTGTTTCCGACTCTGGTGTCTTTCTCCTCCTTCTCTGCTGTCTTGGTTCTTGACTGTGTTGGGCTGTCAATCTTCTCCCTCGTAGTAGCTTCAGTGATAGCTGTAGTATCAGGCTCTTTGATGCAGCTAGCAGGTGGGCTCTCGATGTTCTTCTTCTTGTTGTCGGCTCCCACGCTGCATATCTTGGCAACAGCGTGTTTCTTGTTGTTGGACTTTCCACGTGACATTTTCCAGCGTATCAGGCTTCTTGACAGGATAATGCGACTTGACTTGTTAGCGCTCGCAGTGCGATGGACGACGACGACGACACACACACACACGACGCACGGAAAAATGGCAAGAACCAGCTGGATTTAAAAATTGAGAATTGAACAAGTTCTGAAGATATAATAAAAGAAGGCAGGGATAGAAAGATCCAGGGCGCCAGTTGCCACAGCGATTGGAAATCGACACCTAGCACCTGATTTTTCAGTCATTTTCTTCGCCTGTATTTGCAAAAAATCTGCTGGCTTCTGAGAATAAAAGGTTGACTTTTCTTAGAGGAGATGACAGTAACACGTGTTTTCATATGGCTGGAATTACATAATTATACCAAAGTTTGTGTATTAAGTGATTCAGTTAGCATGATCTGAAAGGTCAAGACGTATTCTGTACTTAGACAGTGGAGGTCTGTTGTGCATAGAGTCACCATCTTCATTCTGGGACATGCGGGAGTTGAGGGAAATGAACGAGCTGATAAACTTTCTGGCTCTGCATCCCCTGCAGATTGCCAGCCCATGGATCGTGCTGACGTTATTAATGCCCTTGCAGAGATGCCAAGAGAGGAGGACTTTGACGCCAGTGAATCCACTTTGTTGTCCAGAATGAGAGACTTGGAAGTTAGAAGTGGCACAGCCAACATGAGGGCCACATTGGGAGAATGAGGGGCCTCGTCAACCAACGCAGAACTGACACTATTAGCCTCTGGACACGGAAGCATATGTTAATTCATATTCCTTGTAATAACCATCTGAGTTTTTCTTAAGAACTTAATTATGTCATGTGGAGACGATACAGTGTTACTGGGCTGTTAATCTTAATAACGTGATATCTTTTTTGTGTAATGATATTTCACATATGAGATGTCACCATCTATTTAATAATCGTAAGTGGTTATCAGATAGTCAATATCATATAATGTGTTCATAAATAATCATATCTTAGCACATATAAACATATTAGTGGTTGCGAGCTGTCAGATATTGCTTATTTGTATGCTTGTTGTTCACGCTGTTGGTTCTCAGCCTGTTGCTTCGTACCCAGCTGTGTGTCTCGTTTATCTCTGTGGCTTCATTTTGTGACTCATTTATCTCTGCTGCTCCTTTTTGCGCCTCGTTTATTATTCCACCCCCCCCCCCCTTTCCGTGCCATATTTATCTCTGTAGACAACCCCCCTACCATTAAAAAAAGAATTGACCTCTTTATCACTGTGATCCTATTTTGTACCTCTTTTACCTATATGACCGGCTCTGTGGTGAAGAGCCTACGGACGCAGCTCATAATCCTGCATACCGCATTCGAAACATAGCTGTGGGCAATTTGGAAGCAGACCGCCTTGCGTTGGTTTCCATACTCATGGTATGAGTGCCGGTCGCTCAGAAAGTAATGGCAAACTACTGAATGTAAACTTGCCCAGGAATCAGAAACAGCCAAAAATTTCTGGGGTTGACAGCTACCTCCTGTAACGGATATGCAATTAACTTTATCTATATGGCTGTCATACATGTTGTTAGATGCATTAAAAAACAAAGGGGGCAAGGGGGTGTTGGAATGAGGCAAGATCCTCAACCAATAGAAAACTTAAGCTATAAAATCCAGCCAATCATGATCAAGTCTGCAATAAGCTGGTCATGACCCAGCCAATCATGATCAAGTCTGCAAAAGGTTGGTCATGAGTTGGTTGAGGGTCTATACTCCATTGGGAGGTGAAAGGCACAAGAGGAAGAAAGGCACATTCCTTGTAGTCACTCTGTTCGCCCCAATGGCAGATCTGCAGGACATAACGTTAGAGTGTCCCCCAGCAGACATTGCCATTGGGTGTTCAGGCTTCACATATTCTAGGTTATGACATATACAGTTGGGTGACCAATTCCTGTTCACATCTCCTTTCCTTCCCAGACCATCAGAGGATTGCCTGGTATTCATGTTTGTGCAGCTAAGTCAGCCCCAGAGGCGTACTGAGGATTGTCTGGTACTCATGTTTGTACAGCTAGGTCAGCCCCAGAGGCGTACTGAGGATTGTCTGGTACTCATGTTTGTACAGTTAGGTCAGCCCCAGAGGTGTACTGAGGATTGTCTGGTACTCATGTTTGTGCAGTTAGGTCAGCCCCAGAGGTGTACTGAGGATTGCCTGGTATTCATGTTTGTGCAGTTAGGTCAGCCCAGAGTTGTACTGAGGATTGTCTGGTATTCATGTTTGTGCAGTTAGGTCAGCCCCAGAGGCGTACAGAGGATTGTTTGGTATTCATGTTTGTGCAGTTAGGTCAGCCCCAGAGGTGTACTGAGGATTGTCTGGTACTCATGTTTGTGCAGTTAGGTCAGCCCCAGAGGCGTACTGAGGATTTCCTGGTATTCATTTTTGTGCAGCTAAGTCAGCCCCAGAGGCGTACTGAGGATTGTCTGGTATTCATGTTTGTGCAGTTAGGTCAGCCCCAGAGTTGTACTGAGGATTGTCTGGTATTCATGTTTATGCAGTTAGGTCAGCCCCAGAGGTGTACTGAGGATTGTCTGGTACTCATGTTTGTGCAGTTAGGTCAGCCCCAGAGGTGTACTGAGGATTGCCTGGTATTCATTTTTGTGCAGCTAAGTCAGCCCCAGAGGCGTACTGAGGATTGTCTGGTATTCATGTTTGTGCAGTTAGGTCAGCCCCAGAGTTGTACTGAGGATTGTCTGGTATTCATGTTTGTGCAGTTAGGTCAACCCCAGAGGCGTACTGAGGATTGTCTGGTATTCATGTTTGTGCAGTTAGGTCAGCCCCAGAGGTGTACTGAGGATTGTCTGGTACTCATGTTTGTGCAGTTAGGTCAGCCCCAGAGGTGTACTGAGGATTGCCTGGTACTCATGTTTGTGCAGTTAGGTCAGCCTCAGAGGCGTACTGGTCAGAATAACCCTGCCTCCTCTACTGGGGATTGAACCCGGGCCACTGTCTTGACAGGCACACTAACAACTATGCCACCAGAGCTCCTACCTGTCCTACAGTTATATAAAAAAATTATAATTTGGGAGCCACAGACCCTGTGAATATATTAGCCAATTAGTGGGTGCCCTGGGTTAGACACAGGTCATGCAGATTAAAAACAACAGCTGATTGATATCATTCACCCAGTTATGCCACACAGGTGGGAGCATTTTAATCTGGGATAAATCGTGTTGGTGGGCCTGTAGTGCTGTGAGGTTAATTGTTGTAGGATCGTTAGTGCTATTGGGCCTGTAGTGCTGTGAGGTTAATTGTTGTAGGATCGTTAGTGCTATTGGGCCTGTAGTGCTGTGAGGTTAATTGTTGTAGGATCGTTAGTGCTATTGGGCCTGTAGTGCTGTGAGGTTAATTGTTGTAGGATCGTTAGTGCTATTGGGCCTGTAGTGCTGTGAGGTTAATTGTTGTAGGATCGTTAGTGCTATTGGGCCTGTAGTGCTGTGAGGTTAATTGTTGTAGGATCGTTAGTGCTATTGGGCCTGTAGTGCTGTGAGGTTAATTGTTGTAGGATCTTTAGTGCTGTTGGGCCTGTAGTGCTGTGAGGTTAATTGTTGTAGAATCGGTAGTGTTGTGTGACCAGCAATTGTAGAACAGGTAATGTGGTGCGATCAGTAATTGTAGAACAGATAGTATTGTGTGACCAGTAGTTGTAGAACAGGTAGTGTTGTGTGACCAGTAGTTGTAGTGTTGTGTGACCTGCAATTGTAGAACAGGTAGTGTTGTGTGACATGCTTACCAAGCTCCGACCCTCGTGGAAAGAGTTCAAACCAATCTTCGTTGCCCTTCGCGGGGCGAGATGTTCCCACTGGTGACTCTGGATAACTTTGTACTGATCGTGTGGCCCTACGTGCCGGCGACGCATCATTCAAATGTCTGATGGTACATAACATGCCTACCATGTTTGTAATGGGTAACGGGGAATCAGAGTTCGATTCCAGAGAAGGAGCATGAGAAATGGCTACCACATCCAAGGAAGGCAGCAGGTGTGCAACGTACACACTCCCAGCACGGGGAGGTAGTGACGAAAAATAACAATACAGGACTCTATCGAGGCCCCGTAATTGGTATTAGTACACTTAAAACCCTTTAAAGAGGATCTATTGGAGGGCAAATCTGGTGCCAGCAGTCGCAGTAATCCCAGCTCCAGTAGCATATATTAAAGTTGTTGCCTTTAAAAAGCTTGTAGTTGGATCTCAGGTGCAGGCGGGCGGTCCGGCTCGTGCTGGTTCACTGCCCGTTGTTCCTGCCCTACCGTCTGCCTGCTCTCTCCTGTGGGTGCTCTTCGCTGAGCGTCCTGGGTGGCCGGTGCGTTTACTTTGAAAAAAATAAGCAGGCCTAAGCTGCCTGAATAATGGTACATGGAATAGGACCTTGGTGCTATTTTGTTGGTTTTCAGAACTGGAGGTAGTGATTAACAGAGACAAACGGGTGCATTCGTATTGTGGCGTTAGAGGTGAAACTCTTGGATACAATATACGGAAGTGAGGCTAAGCAGCCATGTGCATGATGTGATGATTCCTTGGGTGAGCCCAGTTCCAGAGCACTATGTGTCGGCTCTGCAATTATGGAAGCCTCCTTGGATGGCGGAGATTGCCCATGGTCTGCCCCTGCCTTTCCTTGCGGACTGACTGGAATATCTTTGGCTGTCCCAGGTAAGCAAGCTTGGATAGGGATGACATCACAACAGTGAGAGTCGAGAAAGCGACCCAAGATATGACTGGGAATATTGCTTGGCTAGCAAACCCATTTCGTGAAAAGTCCGAACCGAAAGCTCACTGAGTGAATGTCGTCTGCAGACTGAGACCTCCTGGTTTGCGTGGGAACGGCCTGTGGTGAACGAAAAGCCCAATATACGTAAGTGAGGAAGTGAAGCAGCCATGCGCAGGACATGATGATTCCTTGGGTGAGCCCAGAACTGGAGTGCTGTGCGTCAGCTCTGCAATTATGGTAGCCTCCTTGGATGGCGGAGAATGCCCAAGGACTGCCCCTGCCTTCCCTTGAGGGTTGACCGTGATGTCTTCGGCCATTCTAACTTGACCAGCTGGGATGTGGACGACACGACAACAGTGAGAGTTGAAAGTCCTTCGAAACACCTGGGAAGACTAACCTGGTCAATAAACGCCCGCAGAAGTTGGATGTGTCGGCCTAACGGCACAAGAACGCAGCTCTGCTGTAAACAGGCACAACACAATCACGTCCGAAAAAACTCTCCGAATGAACACAGAAGAAGAAGAACAGGTGTTGTGTGACTAGTAGTCGTAGAACAGGTTGTGTATGATCAGTTCTTGTAGGACAGGTGAAGGAGTGTTGTTGTTGTTAGGCAGGATATTCTACAGACAGTGTATATTGAGAATTGTAACACATTTTGTATAAATACATACACATGACCTCTTGCAGTCAACTAGTATAAGTGGTTGGACAAGGATGTAGAATAATGAGATAACCCTATTATTTAACACCATCAGTTTCAGATTTTGCTTCAACACCTTCAGGGTAGATATTTAAAATAGATAATCTGCTATTTCGGGTTGCCAGCGATGTGGCAAAGGGGTTACGAATGCAATTCGTAATCGCTCATACAGTGTTCGAAACACAGCTATGGGCAGTTTGGAAGCAGATCGCCTTGCGTTGGTTTCCATATAATGATATAACTGCCAGTCGTTCAAAAAGCAATGGCAAACTACTGAATGTAAACTTGCCACAAAAATCACAAATGGACAAAAAATGCTGGGTTTGACTGCTACATCCTGTAAAGGATATGCAACTAACTTTTTTTTTTTAAATTTTCGTTTGTGCTTTCCCTCCTTATTTTAAAATTTTCACTTTGACCTCCGGTAATTCTAAAGTTGTCGACATCTTAAGGGTAGATGTTTTAAAAACAATTTGCCATTTCGGTTTGTACTTTCCCTCCTTAATTTCATTTTGACATCTGGATATTCTAAAGTTGAAATTTTGACACTGGTTTGTCTTGACATTATTGGTTATATTTGTGTAAAGGGAAAACCATCACATTAATTTCCAAAGAAGAAGTTTATCTGCAGCCGTAAAGCTAGATTTATGGTTGGTTGACATGTTGAAGCGGCTTTCTGGCTGTCATTTGATTGAGTGAACTAACAGGACAGCATATTATAAATTTTTTTTTTTTCATATTGATGTTTGCATTTATTAGGTTCTTGTTTTTGTTTTTCAGTAGTGTCAGAAGAGGCCCTTAAGTAGACCCAGCCATGTCTGAAAATAGTGAAGTCTTAAGCACTACAGAGTCAGCTGCAGTTAGTGAATATACCAGGCCTGACACAAGTGATGAGGCCAATCATCATCAGGCCATTACACTAGTAGAGACAGCATCCAAACTGGATGCTGGTTTAGACATTTCAGATAAACAAGGCTTACAAGATGTTTGTGGTCTTGAAGGAAGGATAGCTAGCGGTACTGAGACACTACAACACTCAAACAATCCTTCAGATGAAGAACAGACACAGCTTCAGGTCGATACCAAGGGAAATGGTATTCCCACATCATTTTTAACGTCCTCAACTTTAGATCCACCAGTAGCAAAGGATGATAACGGGGTTTCATCCTCCAAACAACTAAGCTTGAAAAGTTCTACTCTAATCCATGAACACTTAGAACAAGTCACTTTTCCAAAGAACAAAGAACATGTCACTGTTCCAAAGATCACAGAACATGTCATTTCTTCAAAGAGCGCCACAGCATCAATCGGAGAGCTGTCCGTGCCAGGGTACTTTATTGGCAAGGGTGTGCTCATCACCGGAGCTACAGGGTTCATTGGCAAGGTTCTCATCGAGAAGCTGCTTCGTTGCTGCCCAGAACTGGATTGTATATACTGTCTGGTGAGACCCAAGAACAAGCAGACTACTCAGAATAGACTTGATGAACTCACGAACTCCAGGGTAAGTTGTTATTGTCAGATGTCCCCTTCTTTCTTTGTGTGTCTGGATCAGGTTAAGATGAGACACCTGGAGAGAACTTTGGTCTGCTTCATATGTGGTGGTATTCACAGCCTCGGATATTATATAAATCCATTGGTAGGTCAGCAGTCAGGGTGGTCCACCTGATGGCGAGGGACACTGTTAATAGGGAAAGCTAATCCACGAGCAAAATTCAGTCCAGCACTTGAGTTCAATGCGAGCGCAAAAAAATAAAGACATATCAATCTATCGGTTTTTAAAAAATGTGCATTGTATCTGTTTTAGGAACCAGCTCTGTGGCAAAGGGGTTATAGATGCAATTTGTATTTCTGCAAACCATGTTCGAAGCACAGCTGTGGGCGATTTGGCAGCAGACTGCCTTGCAATGGTTTTAATACAGTGATATGAGTTCCGGTCGTTAAGAAAGCAACGGCAAACCACTGAACGTAAACTTGACAAGAAATCAACAAACAAACAAAAAGGCTGGGGTTGACTGCGACTCCTGTAAAGGATATGCAACCAACTGTTTTAGGTCTGTTTCTAGGGTCTCCTTTTTTTTCGTCCTCATTGGGACATAGGTCCTCAATTAACTCACTCCCAGCCGTCCTGTCCATAGCTATCCCATGCAGTTTCATACATGTCTTCCCCTATTCATTTCTGTCTCTACTCCTCTTCTCTATGTGTTTTTAAGTCTTTGTACACTTCTTTTGCTCAGTGGATTCCATACGAAGACTTTTCTAGTCATAGTATAATCTCTTTATGGGGGTCTCTCTTGTGCTATTCTTGTTATGTGAAAGAGCTTGTTTATGCTGTTTCTGTTGCTGTTTTGGTTGTTTCTGATGCTGTTTTGACTGTTTCTTTTATTGTTTTGGCTGTTTCTGATGCTGTTTTTGCTGTTACTAGTGGCGTTTTTGCCGGTTGTGATGCTGTTTTTGCTGTTACTGTTGCTATTTTGACCATTTCTGTTTCTGAAATGTAGTCTAACAATGATAGTTCATCATGGTAGGACACCCGCTAGCATGTTTGCCTGCAAGTCTGCTGTTCAAATCCCTATAAAAGCAAATTTAAAAAACAAGTGACCTGTACTCCAAGGTCGACACAGCCTAAAATGGTACCATGAAATGTCCTGGGAGGTAGAAGCAACAGCTGTGATACTGACCTTATTACCCATTGGCTGGGAGTCTATACAAATATATGGCTTGTAGTATATACCTAGCATGCCTCCAGGCAGAGGACGTTGTGGTGACAAACCTTCATCGGCCAATGACAACACAGTGAGAAGGCTTCATCAGCCAATAACAACACAGTGAGAAGGCTTCATCGGCCAATGACAACGCGGGGAGAAGCCTTCATCGACCAATGACAATGCAGTGAGAAGGCTTCATCAGCCAATGATAACACAGTGACAAGGCTTCATCGGCCAATGACAACGCTGTGAGACACCTTCATTGACCAATGACAACGCAGTGAGAAGCCTTCATCGGCCAATGACAACACGGTGACAAGCCTTCATTGGCCAATGACAACGCAGTGAGAAGCTTTTATCGGCCAATGACAAGAAAATATAAACTACGGACTTGACACTATAGTGACTGCATTAAGGCTGCAGAAGCACCTGACTGCCTACACCTTTTAGTATAGCATTTGAAGAAATAAAAACGCACGCTTAACTTTCTGTTATGTGAGAACAGGGAGCACTCGAGTTATTTAACAACCATTCAGGTTGATGGGAAAATGAAGTCAGAGACAGCAGAGAGAAAATATACTACATTGTTTAGTATCACGGTTTGAATGAATTTCAGTGTCCCCAGCACAAAGGTGTGCTGTGAGTGTGGTGAAAGCTGCAGAATCACCTCATTGCCTACACCTGGTTGTATAGCATTTGAATAAGCAGCACTCCACACCTGACAAGATGGACCAAAGTACTCTGGCAAAACGAGCACAAAGCTGGCGTGTCAACTTACATCAGTTTCTGGAGATCAGCAAACAGTTTGAGCAAGGCTCTCTTTTGAATGTTTTTGACAGAATACACAAATGAAATATGAATATCAGAATACATTTTCTGTGCCCAAAGTTTGTAGTTTTTTTTTGTAGTCAAGTCCAACTTACAAGAGCTTATATATTTTACTTCTTTTTCTTCTTTCATTAGCTTGAAATTTATTGTCTGTATCTGCAATATTGTCTCTTGTATAAACTTCACTATCTTATTTAGTTCACTTGTTGGTCCATAGCCAGCTCTGTGGCAAAGGGGTTGCAAATGCAACTCTTAATCCCACATACCATGGTCAAAACACGGCTAGGGGCTATTTGGAAGCAGACCGTTTCACGTTGATTTTCGTATAGTGGTATCTGCTGGTGGTTCAGAAAGCAGTGGCAAACTCTATTGAATGTAAACTTGCCAAGAAATAACAAACAGTCAAAATATTCTTTGGGTTGACTATGACTTGCAGTAAGGATGCAACTAACTCGGTTAGTTCATAGAGTTTATCCTCCACTGTCGTTTCTCTAGGCCGGAAGGTTTGCATACATATGACGTATATTGGTCAGTCTTGGAGTGTGTGATCTGCTGTCTGTGGCACTAGCGCACATGACTGATTGGCTAATCTTAAATTGTCTATACATGTGGTGCAATATTTGTTTCACCCTTTCTTACATTTCTCTACATGATGTGAGAGGACAATCACATGTTATAGGGCTGAATGCCTTCTCTACATGATGTGAGAGGACAATCACATGTTATAGGGCTGAATGCACGTGAAAATAGGTGGCCAGTCTTGCCTTCACTTAGTGGTCCTGCAGTCTCTGTGCTTCTCTTGTTGCATATAGTTCTCTTATTGCATACAGGTCTCTTGTTGCATATAGTTTCTCTGGTTGCATATAGTTTCTCTTGTTGCATATAATTCTCTTGTTGCATATAGTTTCTCCTGTTGCATATAGTTTCTCTGGTTGCATATAGTTTCTCTGGTTGCATATAGTTTCTCAGATTGCATATAGTTTCTTTGGTTGCATATAGTTTCTCTTGTTGCATGTAGTTTCTCTGATTGCATGTGGTTTCTCTGATTGCATATATTTTCTTTGGTTGCATGTAGTTTCTCTTGTTGCCAATAGTTTCTCTTGTTGCTAATAGTCCTTTCATCTCTGTACTTATCTGGTTGCATATAGTTACTCTGGTTGCATATAATTTCTCCTGTTGCTAATAGTCCATCAGTTGCTGTACATCTGTTACTAGGACAGATAATAGATACCGCACATTCTTGTCAAGCCATGCTTGTGCAAACCACTGTCACCATGGGATATCGGGATACAGCGCATTCTTGTCAAGCCATACTTGCGTAAACCACATTCACTGTGGGATATCGGGATATCCCTTATCCAGCTGTGTGCCCGTTATCTTGTCAATGTTAGCACAACAGGTTTCGTCACAGATAGCAGGTTATCTTTTATCGTGTACACGAGGGTGGCAAAGTATACATGGAAACAGGGCAGATGGTTCATGCCCATGGTATGTACTGCTTTTATTAAATGGGAGTTAGGGAGAAGAGGGAGAGGCTATACATTAAGGAGCACATAGTTGAGCTGTCAGAATACAAGGATCTCAGTTCAATTCAATTCAACTTTATTTTAAAAGGGTTACAAATTGGACACGCAGGTCCGTCTTACATTTGGCCCTTCCAATCACTCATCTTTCATTCAACAATAGTGCAATAGCACATAGGAAAATACATTGTCAAATAAATATTGTAAACATAAACAATGCATATTACAATGTTATGAGACACATCCCTCACCCACCCACACATCCCCCTCCCACCCATATACACCCCACACACATCCCCACCCACCCACACACAACCCCACCCACACACACATCACCCACCCACACATCCCCCTCCCACCCATATACACCCCACACACATCCCCATCCACCCACACACAACCCCACCCACACACACATCACCCACCCACACACACCCTCACCCAGCCATACACATCCCCCACCCAAACACCCACCAACCCACCCTTCCCTATTAACACACATCTCCCCACAAACACACCCATCCCTGAGCCCACACCCACCCATATCCACACACACCAAACATACACATTCCCCACCCACCAACCCACACAACCCCTCACCCACCAACACCCACACACTTCCTACCATCCACCCAAACACCCCCACCCACCCACACTTCCCTCACCCACACACACTTCCCTCACCCACATACACTTCCCTCACCCACACACATCTGCCACCCACCACACATCCAGCTGAGTTGAGTCATGAAACATCATCACAATACTCAGGACACTCCAACAAGAGCTCCATTCCCCCATCTTCAACAGCCAGTGAAGAGTCCTAATACTAGTGATACCAGCCGTGGTTTGGTTTTGTGTCCGTCTGACCTTTCTTTGAAGTACTGCATATGGGCCAGATCCTTTGGTCACTCCCAGCAGCACCATTCTCTCCTAGCTGTGATGATTTATCTGTTCTTCTACACTATACACAAGATCCAAAAATTCCCTGATAACATGTTCTGTATCGTGCATCAGTACCCATCCAGCAGTACAGACCCAGCCTAACTGTCCGCCTGCTAGTTTCCCAACTCACCAGCATGTCCTCAGGGATAGATCCAAAAGGTGCTTCCTGTCTTTGATTTTGTAATTGAAGCATGTAACTATATGAAGTATCCAGCATGAGGGTGGAACCAGTAAATGCAATGCTCTGATGGTTGACAATCACTAATCATGTCATAGTCGCTATATTATCTGACCCATGGTCAGTGATACAGAAGGTCAAAAATTGATGGTTGTTGTATGCATCTGTGTCGTTTTGTTAGTGCAACAGCCCCTCTGATGTGCCTCCATCTTACAGAAGGGCATAATTTATTCTTGGTCTGTTTGTATGTTGTCTTGAGGACATAATTTGTTCCTTGTCTGTTTATATGATGTATTGAGGACATAATTTATTCCTTGTCTGTTTATATGATGTATTGAGGACATAATTTATTCCTTGTCTGTTTATATGATGTATTGAGTTCATCATTTATTCCTTGTCTGTTTATATGATGTATTGAGGACATAATTTATTCCTTGTCTGTTTGTATGATGTATTGAGGACATAATTTGTTCCTTGTCTGTTTATATGATGTATTGAGGACATAATTTGTTCCTTGTCTGCTTATATGATGTATTGAGGACATAATTTGTTCCTTGTCTGTTTATATGATGTATTGAGGACATAATTTATCCCTTGTCTGTTTGTATGTTGTCTTGAGGACATAATTTATCCCTTGTCTGTTTGTATGTTGTATTGAGGACATTATTTATTCCTTTTCTGTTTGTATGATGTATTGAGGACATCATTTATTACTGGTCTTGTCTCCCTCCACAGCTCTTTGACCGGCTCCGCAAAGATCGGCCACATTTTGCGAGTCAGCTGCGGCCAGTGTGTGGGGACGTGTTGCTGCCAAATCTGGGATTGTCTGAGTCAGATTGTCAAATGTTGAAACAGAATGTCCATGTTGTGTTTCATAGCGCAGCTACGGTCCGTTTTGACGAGCCACTCCGAGTGGCAGTGGAAATGAACGTGGTGGCCGTCCGCAAAATTCTGGTCTTGTGTCGGACTTTCCGTCACTTAGAGGTAAGTTGCCTTGAATTAATCACAAAATCTGTTTTCTGTTGTGCTCTTAGATTTTGTTAATTGTTTGTGTGAGGGGTGTTTTGCCATTCCCTGTAGATGATTCCATTCAAGGTAATGTGTGGTGTCTACCTAAGGGTAGGTTTACATTTCTAAGTCTAGTGGAGAAACACGTCAGAGCAGGTTGTGACAGCATTGAATGCAGGTTGTGATATTGTCACAGCAAAAGCTTAGTCACAGAGCTAAGAAATGTCTGGTCGTGGGGAATTTATCATGCCTAGTTATGCACTTCTCTAGCTGAGCAGTCAGTGCGTTCAACTTTAGCACATATATGTGTAAGGTTTACCATGGTGGCACAGTGGTTAGAGCACTTACCTGCCAAGATAGTGGTGTATGTTCAATCCCCAGCAGAGACCGGATCATTGTGGCCTACCAGTACAGCTCTGGGCTCAACCCAGCCTTATAAACATGGGTTCCCGACAATACCTAGCATTTTCTGAGAGTTATCTCGGAGGAACAGGTGGCATGGAAGAGAACTAGCCACCCCACATCTATCATGGGGATATGTACTTCCCACTCCAGTGGAACTATCTGCTGGAGACTATCTGTACCCGTTTTACCTCCCTGTAGTCTGATTTCATTCAAGGTCATGGGCAGTGTCTACCTATGGGTCGATTCACAATTCTAACAGTTTTTACAGGGCAGTAGTGATTCCCAACTGCTGTAGGATTTCGATCTTGCTCACAGGACCTGTTTTTCACTCTTATCCCATCTCACTACCCATAGGGGGGGGGGGGGGGGGGGGGGGGGGGGGGGGGGGGGGGGTCCAATAGAATTTTCATCTTGTACAAATACTCAACATTATACTGGAATTTGAACCTCATAATCTTCAGTCTGAGGTAGAAACTAAATCTCTCGACCAGACCACTCACCTGAGCTAAGAAATTTGGCCTACAACATACACATCTATTTAAAAAAAAAAGAAACTAGTTATTCAATATGTAAAAGTAAATTGTATTGCTTTGCTGATCTGGCAGCTTCTGCAGCTGGTCTTGTTCTAGATGTATTGGTGTTTACCTTTTCTCTGGAGTAAACTAGGCGGGGCAAGAGAGGGATCATGCTGCATGGACAACACATGGCCACTACTAAGTACTATTCAGCCCAGGCTTTGTGCTGTGGAGCGGTATAACTCCATCCCTGGTCCCCGTCATGGGTTGTAGTTATTATGCCTTTTTTGAAGCACAATGTAACAAAAGGTGGCAGTAGTAGTAGTAGTTATTCTTTATGTATAAGTAAATTGTTCATATGGTATGATAGTTGTACAGTTACAAAGAAGCAGAGACCTAAAAATACACGGATAAGAAAATTACAGAGATGAATAATACTGGGAGAACATGGAGGGAGCTGCAGCAGTCGTCTTGGAGTGGTTTGGTTGAGTCCCCAAAATACGACATATCTAGGCAAGCCTTCTGGCCTTGAGAACCAACATTGGAAGATAAACTCTATGGACCATAAGGAAATAAAAAAGACAGTGAAATTCATACAAGTGACAACAGTGCAGAAGTAGACACATTTCATACAAGAGACAATAGTGCAGAAGTTTACACATTTCAAGCAAATGAAGAAGAAGAACCATAGAAGCCATGTAGAAGTTTTCCTAAACGGAATCCATCTGTTATGATAATTTCCTCTATTGTAGGAACCTTGTGAGAAATCGATGCGGCTAATTTTATCACATGACTACTGAGTTTCTCTATTGCCAGGCGCTAGTACATGTGTCCACTGCCTATGCCAACTGTGATCGGCCGTACATTGAGGAAACTGTCTACCCTCCTCCTGTGGAACCACAGAAGATCATTGATGTCTTGGAGTGAGTTATCCTTGTTCTGTTTGTTGTTTCAACATTGGATATTCTGAACTCTTACTGATTGCTCGAGTTTTCCATGTTTAATGAGTTGATGTTTCTGTCTTTTTTTTCTAGTTTTCTTATACTGTGCGTTGAGATTTAAAAAAAAAATAGAATGGTAAAGAAAACCCGCCTCTTACATGCTTTAAAGATCATTGGGCATTAGGTGTTAAACCCATATTTTATAGACAATCGACACAGGAAAGGCAATGTGGTTAGTAAAATGCTGGCCACCTTGCCCCCCCCCCCTCCTCTCTCCTTCTCTTCTCTCCCCCCCCCCCCCCCCCCCCAAGCCATTTCTGGGTACTTTTTGAAGCTGGATCGACCTGGGGTTCAGCTAAACAACCAGTTATTTCTCTTTTTTGTTCTGAAAACTTATTTTACTATTATCATCAGCAAGTGCCATGCCAGCTGGCGTAGGCGTTCATGTCTCTCCCCATATCTCGGTATTTGGTGTTCTGGATAAATTCTGCTGCTGATATTCCTCCATGCCACCATCTCAATCCATCCAGCATAATTTCTCTTGGTCGGCCTCTGCTTCTCTTCCCCTCAATTTTTCCAGTCGTCACAATGTTCTCCAATGCCTCTCTTCCTCATTACATGACCAAAGAAAGCTATTTGTCTCTTATTGTTGTATGTAATGTTCCAGTTTCATTAGCCTGTTTCAGGCAATCGTCGTTAGTTACTCTGGCAGTCCAGGGAATTTGCAGCATTCGTCTTAGGAACCACATCGGTTTTCCTTTTATACAAGGCTTTAAAGAGATTATATAAAAATCACAACCAAGACAATATGAAACTAAACCTTTGTTAAAATTACGGACATTACTGGCTTCTTATCATGAATGCTGGGAAATATCGACTCCTAGATGTTAGCACCCCATCCAGCAGAAGTTAAAAGAAATTACAAATCCTCATAAATTTAAGGCAACGTATTTTCAAGGACACAACTTAGGGTATGGCTGTCATCTCTGACTATTAAATATGTTATTGTTTCTACTCGCTGTCATATTGATTCATTTCTCATCCTGCCTCTGAGATTGTATGACCTGTCCTATTATCTTGAAATAAACTTGAAGAATAAGAAGTAAAATTATGTGTGTTTTTTCCCTGGTCGTACGAATCAACATAATGAAACTCTGGGCAACCCCAACAAAGCTCTGTCTCCCACAACAAGGTGTAAATGCTGATTGTGCCAGTAAAACTCTAGCAGAAATTTCTTCTTCTTTATACCTCTATTCCCCTCCACTGGGACATAGCCCCTCAACCAACTCACTCAAAGCTGCCCTCTCCTTATTTATCCAACACAACTCCGACCATGTCCTCCCCATATTAATTTCCATGTAGATCAGCATGGCCGAATGGATAAGAACCCGTGTTCTTAAACATCTGGTGTACTGATGCCGAGGTAAGGGATTCAACCCTTACACCGGACAGTTGGACTAAAATGTTGACCTATTGCCCTTGACTTGGGGGATGTAAATTACAAATATCTCTGAAGTCGGAGTGGATTCGCCTGATGGCGAGGGACACTGTTAATAGGGAAAACTAATCCACACGCAAAATTCAGTCCATCACTACTATAAATAGTGCGTATGGACTACGCTTGAGTTCAAAGCGAGCAAGCGCAACAACAAAAAATCCCTCCACCATTATTAAGTTGGACTTAAACATTTACTTCTCATTCATAAAACAGTGGCAGACCACTGAACGTAACATTACCTAGAACATCATTCTGGGGTTGATTGCCAGGTCCTGTGGACATGCAACATTTAAAAAGAAAAAAGAAAAGAGCAGTGGATGAAGAAATGAGGTTGTGTTCTCCACAGATGGATGGACGATGAAATACTAGAACTGTTCACGCCCAAACTCATGGGAGAGAAGCCCAATACTTACACCTACACCAAACAGTTGGCCGAACACCTGCTGGTGACGGAGGGCGCGGACCTGCCGCTGGCCATCGTCCGGCCCTCCATTGTGGGGGCTGCCTGGAAGGAACCATTTCCGGTAAGCGTTTGTTTGTTGTTTGTCTGCTTTGGTCGTCATTATGTGCCATGCCGTTATGCGCGGGATGGTCGTGGTTTGCCTATCCTAACGTGGTTGCATATCCTTTACAGGACGTTGCAGTTATCCCCAGCATTTTTGGCTGTTCGTGATTCCTGGGCAAGTTTACGTTCAGTAGTTTGCCATTGCTTTCTGAATGACTGGCACCCATACCATTTAATAAAAAAAACCAATGTAAGGCGATCTGCTGCCAAATCGCCCTCAGCCATTGCATAAAGCCTGGGTTAAATTGTAGAGGCCATGTGTTGATCCCTCTCTTGGCCTGCCTAGTTTACTCCTGAGAAAAGGTAACACTAATATATCTGGAACAAAGCGAGCTACAGTAGTTCCCTTTCAGCAAAACAATGTTCTGACTGCCCGCTTATCAGAGCTTCGATCCTAGACCAGTTGCTGACCAAGGCTTATAGCCTGGTCTACTCTGCTATGACAGATTTAATCTTTAGGTTGCATTTCCTTGCACAAGGGTAAAGCTTGTAACCTCCCAACTGCGCTCCTCTGCCTGAAGCCTTGTAAAGTATATTTTATATCATATAGCAACTACTACCACCTCCTCCTCCTCCTCCTCCTCCTCCTCCTCCTCCTCCTTCTTCATCTTTCTTAACTTTTTCTTCTCATTCACTTGTGCTTAGTAGTGCCTTCTCAAGTAATGGTGTATATATATCTGCATATATCTGAACAGCACACAAGTGATGAATCGTACAACAAATTTGCAGTACATGTTTGCCTATCTGTTCACATCTGCACACATTTAATTGCCCATTTGCACATTGTAAAAATGAAAATGAAAATACAATATCTGATGGTTTAATGGACGTCACCATCGACCTAATATAAAACTAATTATCAACCCATAACGGTATATAAGCCTGGTGTTAATGGTTGAATGTTTAATAGTCATTTCATTGTTACCTGTATTTATTTTCTAAATATAGTTCTTGTTTTGTCAGTCAAGTCTTTTGATGTCATTTGTATTTCTGTATAATGGACTTCTCTTCTTTAGCCGGGTCTGTAGGCTAATCAATGTTAATGCCATTGCTAACAGGGGCAGTTCCCGTTAATCAATGTTAATGTTATGTGGGTAGGTGTGTGTTTGTGTGTGGTTTTCTATCTCTGTTCTTTCCAAACCTTTATGATGTTTAGCATTCACCAAGTACTGTTTCTGAGACATGGTACCGTACAATAAAGTACAGTACAACAAAGTACAGTACAATAAAGTGCAATACAATAAAGCACAGTTACCGTACAGCATAGTACAGTAAAGTACAGTACAATAAAGTAGATTAAAGGACAGTACAGTAAAATACAGTTACTGTACAGCATTGTACAGTAAAGGACAGTACAGTAAAGGACGATGCAGTAAAGAATGGTACAGTACAGTAAAGGACAGTACCTTAAAGTAAGTACAGTAAAGTATAGTACAATAAAGTACAGTTCAGTAAAGTAAAGTACAGTACAGTAAAGTACAGTACAATGAAGTGCAGTACAGTAAAGGACAGTACAAAAAAGTAGAGTACAGTACAGTAAAGTACAGTACAGTAAAGGACAGTACAGTAAAGGACAGTACAGTAAAGTACAGTACAGTAAAGTACAGTACAGTAAAGGACAGTACAGTACAATACAGTAAAGGACAGTACAGTACAATACAGTACAGTACAGTACAGTAAAGGACAGTACAGTAAAATACAGCACAGTAAAGTACAGTAATGTAAAGTACGGTACATTAAAGTACGGTACAGTGCAATAAAGTACAGTGCAATAAAGTACAGCACTGTACAGTACAGTACAATAAAGTACAGTACAGTAAAGGACTTGTTTACACTCCTAAAGTCACAATGGGCATATGGTTCTATAGACTGATCATATGACATCATCCGTGCAGTTCCCTATCAACTTTGCAAGCATGTCCACTGGTTATGTTGATGGCAGTGTAAAACTTGTGCTTACCTTCACTTCAGACTTGCTAATAACTGTACGTTAATTCTGTTTCAGGGCTGGATTGATAACTACAATGGGCCTAGTGGTATTTACATTGCTGTAAGTCTTTCCTGTTTGTTCTCGTGTGTTTTGGTGGCTTCATACATACAAATAAGTCGCATGTCCTTCACAGGACGTAGCAGTCAACCCCAGCATTTTCGCTGTTCGTGATTCCTGGGCAAGTTTTACGTTCAGTAGTTTGCCATTGCTTTCTGAACGACCGGCTAATATACCTTTTTCGAAAAAACCAGCACTGCTGTGTTTCGAATCCGGGTATACGGGCTCACAAACCACGTTCGCAAGCCCTTAGCCACAGAGACCGATTCATACATGCAAGGGGACTTCAAATGTTCTCTTGTGTTTTGGTGGCTTCATACATACAAGGGGGCTTGAAAAGAAAACCTTACATGTTTTGTTTTTGTATGTGAATGTATGCTGGGGGAAAAAGTACAGAACAAGTGTATCAGGTTTTTTTTTTCTAATGTAGTCACCACTGTGTTCAATGCAAGTCCTCCAGCGCTGATAAAGTTCTTGGATTCCTGTAGAAAAAAAATTCTCTTGGTCTCTGCTCGGTGTGCCTGACCTGGTCATGAACAGTCTGTCACAGAAGTCACGCCTTTTTGAAATTTCCCACGCCTCAAAAACTTGCTGGACATCGTTTCTTGTCTTTTGGGTAGCGAGTTGAGTCCAGAATCGATATCACGGCACTTGGGGCATTCCCATACCTGTTCCGTCTTCATCTGCAACAGCCAGCGAAGAGTATTCTAATGGTTACAGTTAAACAAGGCTGATGCTAAGATAATGTGTTCAACCCCTACATGGTCAGTTGGACTAAAATATTGACTTCTCATCCTTGACTTGGGGATGTAAATTATAAGCACTTTAGAAGTCGGAGTGGGTTTGCCTGATGGCAAGTGGCATTGATAATAGGGAAAGCTAATCCACATGCAAAAATCAGTCCGGTGCACTAGAAGTAATAGCATGGTGTTTGGACTACACTTGAGTTCAAAGTGAGCGGTCACGCACACACAAAAACCAGTCCAGCGCTCTAGAAGTAGTGGCATATGTGTGGACTACACTTGAGTTCAAAGCAAGCGAGGGCCCCCCCCCCCCCCCCCCAAAAAAAAACCTTTTAGTTATTCTATTCTGTGCAGGCATCAGTTAACGAGTGTTTGTAACCTCATTGTATAACGAGAGCAAATCATGAGTTGTACAGTGCTGGTTGTCATCTGCTTTGTTGGTCTTGCAGGCAGGACGAGGCTTACTGCGCTCCATGAAAGGGGAGTCCAAGGCTTCAGCGGACATCGTGCCCGTGGATATCCCCGTCAACATCATGATCACCGTGGCCTGGTACACGGCCATCGCCAAGCCAAAGAACATCCTCATCTACCATGCCACAACAGGCGGTGCCAAACCCTTCACCTGGGGAGATATGAGTAAGATGTTGTCCTGGCCGTTAGTTGGTAGATTGTCCTAAGTGGCATGTTGATCTTGTATTGTCCTATGTTTGGTGTACGTGTAGTGCATCTGGCATTGTCGCATAGAAACTACAATGTTAAGCATGCGAAGAAATATGTTTAGTTAGTTAGTCGTGGTTCGAACTTCACAGTAAAGGTTACCCCATTATGCTCCGCTCCTGTGCCAGTTAATATCACACAAAATGCTCCTCACTGCCTCATGTGAAAAGTGGATCAGACAATAGTCTCGACAAACCAACAGCCCACACAGGTATACTATGCATAATGCCGCTGCTAGAATGCCAACAGAAAAGTTCGCCATGAAAATTACAGTTCATTGTCAATGGAAGCGGCAGTTGCTAGAAAACCAGCAGCCACACACTACTGCATAAGGCAACCCAGTTAGTTCAGCCACCATTTTTCTGAACATGCAGTTCATGCTACAAACAACCGCGGACAGATGTAAAAGCACTCCGCGTGAAATTCACAGCTCACAGAGTCGCTCCACATACTTATCTCAGTAGCAGGGTGACAGAACCATGCACTACCAGTCCAATATGAGGAAAATGTATGTGTAGTGTAGTTGGCATTGCCACATGGCAACCACCACTTTAAGAGACTGTGGCAGTGTGAGCAACGGTATTGGAGATGGAGACAGTCAGCCCAGCGGTCTTCTTCTTGTGCCCTTACTTCTACATTCATAATTGTATAATCATCATCATCATCATCATCCAGTGCCTTGCCAGCTGACGTGGGCGATCATGCCTCTCCACAAATTGTGATGTCTGTTGGCATGGATCAATTCGTCTGTTGACTCCTTTTTGTGCCATACACAAGACTGTCAAGAATTGTCTCCCGTTGTCTTCCTCTATCTCTCTTTCCACAAATCTTTCTGGTTGTCACATGTTCCAGTTTTTGTCTTCTCATAATGTGGCCAAAAAATGATGACTGTCTTTCTGATGTTTGTGGTAAGTTGTCTTTGCGACTTAGCTTCCCTCAAACTATCCAGATTGCTCATTTTGGTTGTCCAATTTAATTTTATGGAAAGCCTACATACAACTTCAAATGACAAGGATGGAGAGTCATCAGCCTAGCAGAAGCCAAAGAACTGCAGATCAAGAGTACCAGACTGCAAAAAATGGGTATACATAAACACACTTGGAAATCATGTGACAAGAGAACCTATAATCAAATAGATCACATTTTAATTAACAACAGAAATGCATCAAACATACAGCAAGTTAGAAGTTATAGAGGAGCTGAGTGCCACAGTGACCACTTCCTCGTTGGAGCAAAATTTAAAATAAAACTTAAGAGAGCTTTCTATACTAAATTACAAAGATTACACCCAACATATTACAGAGAAAAACTACAAGAAATTACAGTCAAAGAGAAATTTACAGATGAAATAAAATGTAAACTTGAAACTGCAAAACCCTTTGGAGGAAAGCGTTGGCCAAACTTGGTTGAACATCAAGAATACAATTCAATCTACCGCAGAAGAATGTCTCGGTGTGTTAACCACGCATAGAAAGAACAGATGGTTCAATCAAAAATGTGAAGAAGCAGTCATTAGGAAAAAGAATGCCAGACATTTATGGTTAAATGACATCAACAACATCCAAAAGGAAGAGCATTATAGAAATGAATGTAAAGAGGCTACAAAAATAGTCCGACAGCAGAAGCGAGAATATATGAGTAATATAATCAAAGATATGGAAACTAATCACCAGAACAACAAATCCAGAAAGTTTTTTTTAAAGAACTGAAGTCAATTGAATGAGGGCACCAACAAAACACATATGGTTTAAAAGACAAAAATGGGAATATGATAAATACCAATGAAGAAGTGTGTAACACATGAAAAGAATACTTTGTTGAATTACTAAATTGTGAAGCTCCAAGTAACACTTTCCCACAGGAAGTGGTTCTAACATGTGAACCACAAATTGAAGAACCTGTTTTTGAAGAAATTCTGTATGTAATAACACAACTTAAAAACAATAAGGCAACTGGGGCTAATGGAATTATAAAGGCAGGCGGCCATGCATTACATCTAAAGCTATACGAACTAATAATAAAAATCTAGCGAACAGAAGAATTACCCCATGACTGGAAAGAGTCATTATTGATACCTATCTTTAAGAAAGGAGACAAGTTCCAATGTGAAAATCATAGAGGAATATCACTCCTGTCCACAAGCTATAAGATACTGTCCGGTATTACTAAATAGACTAAAACCATATTCAGAAGACATATTAGGTGACTACCAGGCAGGTTTCAGACAAAACAAATCAACAATAGATCAGATATTTATCTTACGACAAATAGCCGAGAAAAATTGGGAATATAAAAGAGATCTCCATAACATTTTTGTGGATTTTAAAATTGCTTATGATAGTGTCCATAAGAATAGTCTATGGAATGCTATGCAGAAATTTGGAATACCAAGGAAGTTAATCAACATGACCAGACTATGCATGGAAGATACTTATAATATAGTAACATATAAAGGCAGGAAATCTGACCCTTTCCAAATAACATCTGGCTTGAAACATGGTGATGCAGTGTCGCCGCTACTCTTCAAGGCTCTAGAGAAAGTTGTAAGGAGGGTAAAGGAGGAATGTGATATTGGAGGAACATCCAAGCTGCTTGGTTATGCTGATGATATAGATATTATAGGGGAAAATGAACAAAAGACATTGGAAATATTGACTCACTTAAAGGAAAAAGCTCAACAAATGGGGTTGGTTATCAACCAAGATAAGACAGAATATATGGTAATTTCAAGAGAAGGAATGGCTAAAAACTCTGGCCACATACAAATAGATATGACCATTAAAAGAACGGAAACATACAAATACCTGGGTACAATCTTCAACTGCTCCAACATCATAAGGGAAGAAATACAAACTAGAATCAACTCTGGAAATAAGATATACTATGCACTACAACATCTGCTAAAATCAAAGGCGCTATCTCGTAACACCAAGATCACAATATACAAAACACTGATTAGGCCAGTTGTGCTGTATGGCTCTGAAACCTGGAGTACAACTAAAGGAGACGAAGCCTTGTTACAAACCTTTGAGAACAAAGTCTTAAGACCCATCTTTGGGCCCATTAGGAATACACAAAGTGGAGAGTGGAAAAGAAGAAGCAACAAAGGCATTCATGATCTAAGTCCCCGCTAATCACTGGTATTATGAAGGCTAATAGACTGCAATGGCTGGGGCATATAGAAAGAATGGAAGATAATAGGGAAACAAAACTCGCTTACACTCAGGAAATAAATGACCGTACACCCTGAGGTAGACCAAGAAGGCGGTAGAGAGATAATATACATACAGACCTACAAGCACTTGGAATCAGCGACTGGCAAGAGACGGTCAACCAGAGAGACGAATGGAGATGGCTTGTATCTCCAGCAAAGAACTTCGATGGCTCGGAATGCTGAAGAAGAAGAAGAATTTAATTTTCCGCATTCTTGTATAAAACCACATCTCCAAGGCTTCCAGGGATCTTTTCACCTGCTTACTAATTGTCCAGGATTCACAGCCGTGTCTTAAAATTGGTTCTATGTAGCATGCAAGAACTCTCTTTCTAACATTCAAGGACAATGACATATTGCACAAAACGTTCTTCACAATTGTATGTATCAACATTTTAGAAATATAATTACAATAGATGTGGATGAATTTATTTGACAATGGCTGTATGTGTTAAGTTTCTGTACATAATTGTATCAAATATTTTAGAAATAGAATTGTGGTCGTATGTGTTAAGATTTAGCAGAGGATAGGGGACGTTACCTTACAAGTTAAATACTTGAAAACATAGGTCAGCATGGTCGAATGGATATGAACGGGTGTTCTTAAACATCCGGTGTGCTGATGCCAATGTAAGGGGTTCAGCTCCTACACTGGACAGTTGGACTAAAATGTTCACTTATCATACTTGACTTGGGGACGTAAATTACAAGTATCTCTGAAGTTGGAGTGGGTTTGTCTGATGGCGAGGGGCACTGTTAATAGGGAAAGCCAATGCACACACAAAATTCAGTCCATCACTACCAGAATTAGTGTGTGTGGACTATGCTTGAGTTTAAAGCGAGCAAGCACAAAAAATAAAAATTCTTGAAAACAGAGAGGATGTATGATAATCGTTACGTTTGAAACGTGAGTCAGACTTGTGTACCAACCAATGCCACACATTTCCAGTGTTTCAGTTGCAACAACTTTTATCAGCGACCAAATGAACATTTGCACACAAATTACAGAAAAGATTTATTTGCTGCTGCCAAATTTATAATGGGGTGCTGAAAGAACACAAAATATGACAAAGAACCTTGAAGGATTACTAAAAAAAACATATAGATATAGGCATTCGTTTCGACCCAAATCATTTTCAGTGGGACAAAATTATTATAAATATATAGTTATTAAAAATATATAAAATTTTAAAAGTATATAAAATTATTAAAAATATATAAAATTTTAAAAATATATAAAGTTATTTAAAATTTATAGAATTATTAAAAATATATAAACAAATAACAATAATATAGGGTATTTCCCTAGTTCCCTGTCCAATCCAGGAAACTGGAAACTGGGATAACATAAAGTTTTGTAATAGAAAACAAAGATAAAACATGATAGTCCTTGTACTTGAAACCTGAGTGTGTCTTCTGTCTAGGTGGCGTGGTGAACAAGTCATTCAAAGATACTCCTCTTGAGGGATGTTTCCGACGTCCTAATGTTGCCATTGTTAGTAACAAGTAAGAATTTTGCCATCTTCTGTGTTCTGTATTGTTGCTGTTTGCCTTCTTCTGTCCTCTGTGTTGTTGTTATTGTTGTTGGCTAACTACAACTGTTGAACTGTTTACAAGAATCCTTTTAGTGCGCAGCAGATACTGTTTGCCATGGCATTAGAATGAATCACTGAAAAACGAGAAGCAGGTTGAGAGCTTTACCAAAGCACAACTACAAAAAACAATGGACGTTGGGGCCAAAGCCTTCGTCAGCACAGAACAAACTAACAAGAATAGACTAACAAATACACGATCGACACTACATGAAAGTACAAATTTCAACTTATCTGTGTCCTAGCTTGAGATGGCTATCCCCTTGGCATTAGGAACAAATAGATTTGATTTGTAGCTTTTCTGCCACTCAACAATTTTATTTAACCCGTTTAGACAGAGTCATAAGCCCCTGGTATTTGTCATTAGCATTAAGTACCTTGCCAACTGCCATTGGTAATGACATTTTTCCACATATTCTTATCTCCAACAGAGTCTATTTATTTGTGTGCTATCACTTTTCCATGTCAGGATGAAAGGCTCAAGTAACATCTCTCCTCTGTCCATTCATCTTTCCATTTGTTTTGTCTTCTTCTCATAATGTGGCCAAGATTGTGTGATTACCTTTTTCTGATTTATATTTAAATTACTGGTTAGTTACTCCCCCTTTTACAGGATGTTTGCAATCACCCCCAGCATTGATTGGTTGTTTGTGATTTATTACTGGCTCTATGACGAAGGGGTTGCGAACATAATTTTGTAATCCCGCATACAGCATTCGAAACACAGCTGCTGGCGATTTGGCAGCAGACCGCCCGCCTTGCATTGGTTTTCATACAGTGGTCTGAGTGCCGGTCATTCAAAAAGCAATGACAAACTATTGAACATAAACTTGTCAAGAAATCACAGCCAAAGAAATGCTGAGGTTGACTGCGATGTCCTGTAAAGGATATGCAAGTAACTTTTTCTGTGATTTATTAGGCAATTTTATGGTTAGTAGTTTTATGAACGGCTGACACTCATACCTTTGTGAAAACCAACGCAAAGCAGTCTGCTGCCAAATCACCACCTAGGAGAGAGGGGGGGAGCGAAAGAGACTGGCTGACTGACTGACTTTCATTGGACAGTATGAATTTGTTCTTGTGGTTTATTGAGTTCATACAACTCTGCATGCTGTCAATCATCCCCAGCTTCCTCCATGAATACTGGACATGTGTCAGTCACCTGTTTCCTGCCTACATCTGTGACATTGCCTTCAGGCTCATGGGGAAGAGGCCAAGGTAAGCTGTGGTGACAGGTTTTCTTTACGTTTTCCTGTGCCTTTATTTTAAGTTTGTAGAATATCATGGACCATGTAGAAATGATCCAGGTAAGCTGTGGGGACAGGTTTTTTTAATGTTTTCCTGTGTCTTTATATTATTTTTGTAGAATACCATGGACCATGTAGAAAAGGGCCATGTAAGCTTTGGTGATTGGAGGTTTTCTTTCACGTTTTCATGAGTGCGCCCAAAAAAAAACCCAAAAAATTTTCCTGGTCCCCATCCCCGGGATTCGAACATCTTTGTTCAGGATGATGAAGATGACACAAAATAAATGTACTTTTCCTGGTTATTTCAGGATGGTGAAGCTGTATCACAAGCTGCATCGTTCCATTGACTGCCTCAAGTTCTTCACCCTCAATGAGTGGCATTGGGCCAACTCCAACCAGTACATGCTCCGGCAGCAGCTGTCGCAGGCAGATCAGAAGGTAAGCCGACTTTTGGCCTGTCCTGAACTGCTGTCTTTACCAGCACTGGAGTGGTATAGTGGCTAGTTTGCTGCCTACAATGACAGAGGTCCATGCTCAGTTCTTTGTAGTGAAGGATTTCTTCCTGACTGGTATGGCCCTTGAACAACTAGAGTTAGAATTCAATTTTTAGAAGACACAGATTATGGTTATCACTAAAAAGAAAGAAATACCACATTGTAAAATACAAGTAATTGTGATTGTAACTATCATTTACTGCCTATATAGTACCTTGCAGTGTATGGCAGGGGTGGTCTTGAGCATGAGAAGCTAAGGCTGCCTGGCTAGTGCACTCGCCGCAAACTACAGGTTAGAGTTTTTCTTTTTCCCCGCGACAGAAAAAAATCCACACCTTCCTGAGGATTCGAACCCAGGTCTCCCAAAGGAAAATGTGGCTTTCCAGCCAGTCAGCCAGCTGCTTCTCAAAATATACAAGTTAATGAGAAAATTTATAAACTAGTGAATCTGTACAACTATCTCGCAACAGGCATAACATCTGATGGGAGATGCCTTGAAGAGATTAGAACAAGGATTGCCATGGTGAAGGTAGCCTTTTGCAAGATGGAAAATGTACTGACCAATAAAAAGATGTCAATTGCAACGAGAAAAAGTGTGTCGAAATGCTACATGGAATCTATACTTTTGTATGGATGTGAAGCGTGGACAATGAGCAGACAAGCTGAAAAACATCTGATGGCTGTGGAAATGTGGTTTCTGAAGAAGATGCATAGAATAACATGGACAGACAGAAAAACTAATGATACCAATGATCATGTCCTGCAAAAGGCAAATGAAAGCCACAAACTGATTAGAGAAATTAGACAAGGACATTCACAATTTTCTGGACATGTTATGAGAAGAAATAAATGATAGAACTTGGTGACAAATGGCAAGATTGAGGGGAAAAGTACAAGGGGAAGGCAGCGATGTAAACATCTGGATGGCTTGGCCACATGGTATGGTGGAGACAAGACCACAGAGCTCATCTCCGGCTCTGGTGATCAAGTTGGATGGCGAAACATGACCGTCCTCGCTTATTGGCATGGCACATGGTGATGATGATGATGATTATGACCCTGGTGTCAGTGTGTGTGATACTTCTTCTCTTCCTCCATTTACATCAGTGAAGTGTTGGGTGATGTAAAGATCTGTTATGCACTTCTTCTTCTTTAGTTCGCTTGAAATATGTCTATAACTGCAATGCTGTCTCTTGTAAATTGAACTGTCTTTTTCAGTTCACACAGCAGTCCATAGAGTTTATCTTCCACTGTCGTCTCTCTAGGCCAGAAGGTTTGCCTAGATATGTTATAGTTTGGGCAGTCTTGGAGTATGTGCTCTGCTGTCTGTGACGCCAATCCACATGTGCACATGGCTGTTTCACCAATCTTGAATTTTGTATACATGTGGTTGCATAATCTATTGTGCCCTGTTCTGAGGCGCAGAATAATGACTTGTTCTGGTCTATCCATAACGTGGTAGATGCTGTTTGTAAGTTGGTATTCATTTCTCTAAGGTTGATCTTAATACCATCTATCCATCTTTTATGTTCCCTTTCCCTTGTTGTGTATCCATTATATTTCTTCAATGTGGCTCTTTGTGGCAGATGGTACCAGGGCATTCTTGTGAGGTGGCCAAACCATTTACTCTCTTGTTCTTTAATGAAGTGCATGACTTGTTTCAGACCTAGTCATCTTCTAATTTCCTCATCGTTCTTAATTTTATCTCTTATGATTACTCCTGAAGTTCTTCTAAGGCATTTCATCTATGTTATGGTTTTGCGCTCATTTGTTGCAATAAGTGTCCACATTTGACATTGGTAGCATAATGTTGACCCAAAAATATTTGTTATGCAAGTTGCTTCAGTACTTATAGATATTATTCTATGTGACAGAATGGCACTAGTTGTCCCAGTACCTGATTTGCCTTTACACAACATTTCATATTTTACGGGCTATAAGACGCTACGGTCTATAAGACGCACCTTAATTTTTAAGCAATTTTTAAAAAAAATAGCATTTTTACCATTTTTATATTAATTTCGAGTATAAGACGCACCTGAATTTTGGAGGCAATTTTTTGAAGAAAAAAGTGCGTCTTATACTCCATAAAATACGGTATGTGATTTGTGGTACTAATACGTGTAACCACTACTACTGCTACTCAACACCACTATTACTACTTGTAGCTATTACTTACTTACTTACTTACTTACTTACTTACTTACTTACTTACTTACTTACTTACTTACTTACTTACTTACTTACTACTACTCCTGCTGCTGCTGCTGCTGCCGCCGCTGCGTCTATTACTACAACTACTACTACTGCTATTACTACAACTACTACTCACTACTACTACTATTACTACAATTACTACAACTACTACTATTACTTCAGCTACTACTATTGCTACTACTACTACTATTACTACTACAACTACTATTACTATTACTACAACTACTACTGTTGTTTGTCCATCAAGAATGATGATGACCATTCATTTCATCTAGTGGGGTTGAAAGTATAGAGCCGTGAGTTCTAAGATGGCTGATAAGGCCTATTTTGGCTCGAAATGCTCTTTGACAATGTGGACAAAGAATGCTTGACGTTTCTGGAGCAGGATTTCCTTCAGTGGTTTTTCTATCCTGCCTTTTCTTCACAGCTCTTGCAGTCCTGGTTGCCTCACACGTGACTGCACCCTTGCGTAATGATGCACGCCACGAATTTCAGTCTCTGGCTGCAGTCTCCCAGGTGTCATGATGAATTTCAAAAGCATTCAGTGAGATTTTCAGAGTGTCTTTAAAGCGTTTCCTCTGGCCGCCTTGGGAGCGTTTACCACAATGCAACTCGCCGTTAAAAAATCGTTTAGGGAGCCTGTGATCTGGTATGCGAGTCGAGTGACCAGCCCAGCAAATCAGATTCTTCATCAGTAGAGTGTGGATACTGGGCATTGACACTCTTTCTAGGACTTCAGTGTCTGGAATCTTGTCTTGCTATTTAATCTTCAGTAGCTTCCTAAGGCAGACTGTGAGGAAGTGGTTTAATTTCCTAGCGTGTCACTGATAAACAGTCCATGTTTCACATGCATATAGCAGTGTGGATAATACAACTACTTTGTAGACTTTTAGCTTTGTTTGCAGGCTTATTCCATTTCTATCCCATACATTCTTGTACAGTCTGCCAAAGGCCGCGCTGGACTTGGAGATTCTTGCATTCACTTCGTCATCAACTATTACTACTACTACTATTACTACTACTACTACTACTACTACTACTACTACTACTACTACTACTACTACTACTACTACTACTACTACTACTACTACTACTACTACTACTACTACTACTACTACTGCTACAACTACTGCTACAACTACTGCTATTACTACTTCTTCTTCTTCTTCTTCTTCTTCAGCATTCCGAGCCATTGAGGTTCTTTGCTGCAAATACAATCTGTCTCCATTCGTCTCTCTGGTGGACCTTCTCTTGCCAGTCGTTGATTCCAAGTGCTTGTAGGTCTGTATGTATATTATCTCTCCACCGCCTTCTTGGTCTACCTCGGGGTCTACGGTCATTTATTTCCTGAGTGTAAGCGAGTTTTGTTTCCCTATTATCGTCCATTCTTTCTATATGCCCCAGCCATTGTAGTCTATTAGCCTTCATGATACCAGTGATTAGCGGGGACTTAAACAAATCATAAATGTCTTTGTTACTTCTTCTTTTCCACTCTCCACTTTGTGTATCCCTAATGGGTCCAAAGATGCGTCTTAAAATTTTGTTCTCAAAGGTTGGTAACAAGGCTTCGTCTCCTTTCGTTGTACTCCAGGTGTCAGAGCCATACAGCACAACTGGGTTCTGATCAGTGTTTTTGTATATTGGTGATTTTGGTGTTACGAGATAGCGCCTTTGATTTTAGTAGATGTTGTAGTGCATAGTATATCTTATTTCCAGAGTTGATTCTAGTTTGTATTTCTTCCCTTATGATGTTGGAGCAGTTGAAGATTGTACCCAGGTATTTGTATGTTTCCGTTCTTTTAATGGTCATATTAAAATAGCTATTACTACATAGCTATTACTACTACAACTACTATTACTATTACTGCAACTACTACTACTACTACTACTACTACTTGACTGTCTGCAGAATGTGGTCAGTTGTAACATTACTTTAGTTTTTGCCTAAATAATTGTGTTGTGTATGTTTGTGTGCGTGTGTGCATGCACACAGACACCCACTCCCTGGCTTCCCTAACAGTGCAAATTCCACCCACCCTGAGACCATCCCCCAACTATTAGACGAGTAAAAAATGATGTTATGAGACAGATAGTGGGATAAAAATCTTGGGATACATATATTGAAAGGAAGAAGATCAAATAGTTCATCCATCACGTTAGAATGCAACACCATCAACTACCAGCTCTGGCGCTACATTAAAGAAGATCTGATATGAGATCAAGAGAAGAAAATGGAACGTCAACAATTCCTACCCACAACGCTTAACAGCAAAACTGGAAGGTGATAAAGAGGAGGGTACCTTTGAATTCAGAGTGGGTTCACCTGATGGTGAGGGACACTGGGATTAGGGAAAGCTAATACACACACAAAAATCAGCCCAGTGCACTAGAAGTCGTAGCACGTGTATGGACTACGCTTGAGTTCAAAGCCAATGAGTGAGAATTACTAAAGGAGGATGATAATGGTTATGATTCAAAATATAAAACATACTAATTAGATAAACATTATGACTACCTTTAATTAATAAAGGGATGCTAGACTACTACGTCATCTTTAACAATATGCTCAGGGGGTCTCCAGGGTTACTGTTCTTTATCTTCTCTTTCAGGTTTCTGTAACAACTCAATATGCATGATGTGTTTTGTTTCATGTCCCAGATTTTCTACTTTGATCTCCACCCGCTGCACTGGCCGACCTACATAGAGAACTACTGTCTCGGGGCCAAGAAGTATGTCCTGAATGAGGACGTGTCTGGTCTCCCGGCTGCCAGAGCCCACATGCGCAAGTATGTTTTCCTCACGTTTGTATTTAGTCCTGTTTGTTTGTCGTTGTCAACTGTCTATCTTGTTCCGTCAATGCCAGTTGTAGTTTTTTGTGTGTGTTTTGTCGGTGTAAGCTGTTATGTTGTGTTCTTCCTCCTCTTTGTTACTCTTTTGAGGTGTGTGGGTTACATCTGATCATTCACCTCACAGTTCAGTTTGTCTGACTTCGGCATGCATTTGTGTAAGGTTTATTTCCTCTAGACCAGTGGTTCTCAACCTTTTCTGGCCCATGCACCCCTTCACCTTATGTTCAGAATGTCATCCCCCCCCCCCTATTTTTTGTATTTCCTCCCTATAAATTCCCCCACCTCTGCCCCTACAAAGTATACGTAAAACTGGAAGCTTAATTTAATAACACATACTAGAACAAGTTTAGACGTCTACATAAAATGTGATTTGTGGGTCTACTTATGTTATAAAACGAATATCAGAAAACCAAGAAGTACAGAACCGTAAAGTATGAAGGGAAAAACAATATAAAGTAATTGGTTCTTGTATTAACGCGATCTTGAAACAATCTTAATCTTAATTCCCTACCGGTTGAGAACCACTGCTCTAGACAGATTCCATCCAAGGTAACGGGTTCTGTCTACTTTTGTAAGTTTTCTTTTCAAACAATGTTGCCAATGCTGGGCCTTATGGCCTACTCTTAAAATTTCCAACTGCTGTGATATTCCTCATGTACACAGCTTGCACACAGGAACCTCCTGTTCTTTGCCCTTATCTAAGAAGGCTAGGTTTCTATTCCCACTACCTAAGAGATCAGGGGGACGTGATACAGTGGTTTTGGACAAATTCCCAGCCCTGTGCTGGGGGATCAAACCCTGACCTTCTGAGTCTGCGGCAGACACCGTTACCTCTCAGCCACCACTTTCCCCTTGGCTGTGTTGTGTCAGTGCCAGCTATGCTGTTGTTGTCTTCTCGAGCTGCTCTCTTTGTAGTATCAAGGACATCAAACAGATACTACCAGCCAGCAGTTGTAATGGCTTTCCCTGGGTTTCAAAGTTCTGTAGCTCAAAATAATACTTATCTATATTGCCATCATACTACAGAATTAACCTTGACTTATTGCCTTATCAACAATACATTTATATGAGGGGAAAGTCATTAAGTAACAGGATTACTGAGTGTAATCTTGCCTAGTACATCAACAGCAACTGAAAAATGCTGGTGTTGACTGCAACGTTCTGTAAGGGATATGCAACAACAAAAAAACAGGAATTTTATTATAAAGTATATGAGAGAGTATGGACAATGGGAGATTTCTTATTTCTGGATTCAAACTGGCTCTTAAGCAATACCCCATGTAGGGGTTGTGAGGATCTAGTAGTTTGCACGTGTGCAATAGCACTTACAAAATGGCTGCCCCACTATTGACTTGCACCATGAAAGGACAATGAGGCAATCTTTGTTTTTTGTGAACAGAGAGCGTGAAATCTACAGACGTGACATTTCCTAGTGTCCATTTACGACTGAGTTTACTGAGCGCTTTGGCCAGTTTTTACAAAATCCATTGTAAATGTCTCTTGATGTAGAGCTTACTATGCATGAATCACCCAAACATGAGGCGTAAATGGTACGCTTGACTTGAACACGATCATAAGTAACAAATTGGACGTTGTGGTCAAATCTCAGCGCACACAAACAACAAACACACACCAATACAACTACATGAACAACTGTACATGAACAAGTATATATCAAAGTTACTGGTCAGTTTCTTTGACATGTGTTTCATGTACTTTGTGTGTATGATTCCATATATAACAGTTACTGGTCAGTTTCTTTGATATGTGTTTCATGAACTTTGTGTATGATTCCAACATTACTTTGATAATATAGATTACATACATTACATTGGCACCTTGCCGTCTTGACAGACAATAGTTTGTTACATTGTGCTTCAAAAAGGAAAAATAACTTCAACCCATGGCGGTAGCGAATGTGACTGATTAGACCAATTCACACTGTAAATGTTTGTCCACAATGGATGCATGTGAACACATGGTCATTTTTACCACTGTGTTATGGTTTGTGATAGTGAAAATATGATAATATAACAAAGAAGATAATTAACTGTAATTTCTCTTCCCATCTCCCTCCCCCTTGTGATGGTGAAAATATGATAATATAGCGAAGAAGATCATTAATTGTAATTTCTCTTCCCATCTCCCTCCTCCTTAAATTTTCAGACTGCAAATAATCCGCTGGGTGTTCAACTCTGCCATAGCAGTCATCCTGTGGCGAGTGCTCATCGCCAAGTCACAGTTTGCCCGCAACTTGTGGTTCTTCATTGTAGGCCTGGTTTTCAAGTTTGTGCAGTACTTTCGCATCACCAGCACCATGCACAAGTCTTGAGTGTTGGGTCATAGTTATGCATTTGTTACTATCAATTTTTGCCGCTGCATTTAATAAGTACCTTTCTTCTGTCGTATTAAATCAAATTAACCAGTTTGTCCATTAAAAATTATAATTTCAGATTTGATATTTTTAAGGAGGGCTGGAAATATTTTAGTGAGAGAAAAAGATTAGGTTTTTTTTTTTTTTGGGTTATGTGTTTATTTATTTAGACAGGTTTTCATATTGGCATAGTTTGTGTTTTGTAGGTATATTTCTAAATTTCAAGAAAATGTTTTGTTTCTATATATGCACAGCGCTTTTAAAACATAATGTTTGCCAAATGGTATTTTAATTACAGTTGCCAGTTAGTTATAAAATTTCTCAGCCGTTTTATCCTGATTTGGTTTTCAATTCTGAGAACTTAATAAAGGAAGGTACAGTGTGTTACAGATATGTTTTCAACTACACCATACAAGCACAGCCTGGTTTGGTTCCTTTTGTTTCTTTGATTGGTTTGCTTACTTATTAGTTTTGGTGAGATACTTTTTTATGTATACTTGACAGTTTTTTGTTTGCCATGTTGTTTTCATTTATATTTGCGTTTAGAGAATATATTTCATTGATGATGTTTGTAAATCGTTGCCAAAGAGAAGAAGATTGTCATACGACGGTTTTAAGGCGGGTTCGGAGGAGGCTGTTTAAACCAATCCAAATCCGAAAATGTCTGTTTGCCAGGAAGGATAACAATCGAAAATATTTATTAACTGGTGCTGTCTCAGAATAAGACTAAAATGATGTTGCAGAATCACTCATCCGGAGCTTAAGGAGAAAACAAGGCAGATTCCAGTGAACCAAGAAATGAGGGTAAGATGCTAATGCTAGATAGGAGATACACTGAAAATAGGATAACTAGAATGCCCACGCTGAAAACACCTGAAAATAGGATAACTAGAAAGCCCACATTTAAAACACCTGAAAATAGGATAACTAGAAAGCCCACATTTAAAACACCTGAAAATAGGATAACTAGAAAGTCCACATTGAAAACACCTGAAAATATGATAACTAGAAAGTCCACATTTAAAACACCTGAAAATAGGATAACTAGAAAGTCCACATTTAAAACACTTGAAAATAGGATAACTAGAAAGCCCTTGCTGAATACACCTAATAATAGGATAACTAGAAAATCCACATTGAAAACACCTGAAAATATGATAACTAGAAAGTCCAGATTGAAAACACCTGAAAATAGGATAACTAGAAAGTCCACATGTTAAAAAACATTGAAAAATAGGATAACTAGAAAGCCTTGCTGAAACACCTAATAATAGGATAACAGAAAATCCACATTGAAAACACCTGAAAATATGAAACAGAAAGTCCCGATTGAGAAACCTGAAAATATGATAACTAGAAAGTCCAGATTGAAAACACCTGAAAATATAACTAGAAAGCTCATGCTAAGAATTGGAGACAGGTATGAATAATATAGGAGACATAAAGCAAGCTGCAGGAGACAGCAAAACCATGAGTTAATATAGGAGACATAAAGCAAGCTGCAGGAGACAGCAAAACCATGAGTTAATATAGGAGACATAAAGCAAGCTGCAGGAGACAGCAAAACCATGAGTTAATATAGGAGACATAAAGCAAGCTGCAGGAGACAGCAAAACCATGAGTAGTTGGGGATCTGAGCTTCGATAGGGGAATAACAAGACAATTATGATGATTAGCTTACACTGTGTGTTGGTGCTTTCATCAAGGGATCTCTATCTGAAATATTTGAGTGGTTAGAACAAAATGAGTGTTGATGCTTTCATCATGGTATTCCCCTACATGAAATACTTAGATAGTTAGCACACACTGAATGTTGATGCTTCCATCATGAAACCCCCCTACATGAAATAATATCATGGTTAGCTTTCACCAAGTGTTGATACTTTCATCATGATACCTCTAAATGAAATACTTAGATTACTAGCAGATACTGAGTGTTGATGCTTTCATCATAAGACCCCCTACATGAAATAATATCATGGTTAGCTTTCACTAAGTGATGATGCTTTCATAGTGAAACCCTTATATGATGGTTAGTCTATGTTGAATGTTGATGCTTTCATCATGAGACTTCTTTATGAAATTTTAAGATGGTTAGCACACACTGAATATTGATGCTTTCATCATGATACCCCTACATGAAATACTTAGATGGTTAGATGTGATGAAATCAGCCACCCTAAAGTTTGCTGGTTTATCTTAATGCCATTCTTCCCCGTTAGAACATCACAATAAATACAAAATCATATTTTTTATTTTGTTTATAATGGTATAATTATCATATACATATATTATAATTATATATTTGATTTGAGGCTGCACTGGAGCTTGATAGGTTAGGGGAATATCCAATGTGTCTTTCTTATCTTTACGTTTTCCGCACTCTTTGTTGAACGCTCTATTTGTGACGTTGAGGTTGTTACAGGATAGCTTTTAGGCAGTTGCTCGCAAGTCTTCTGAGGAGACGGATGGTCCAAGTTTTTAACCCTTTACAGGGCAGACGCTTGTCTGTTTTCTAGCCCTGAACGGGCAAGATTTTTTCAGGTTCGGTAAAATTTCAGGTTGCGTTAGTAAAAACATCACAAATAAGGTGTTAGTCAACCGATTTTAGTTAAATAAACAACACAATGAAGGGAAAAGCATGCAGAATATGTTACTCACGTGATTGTTGTCGGTAATCCATATATGAACACAAATATTTACGAAATACTGCATATTGTTTGTGATTTTCCGTCATCTATACGGCAATTTACAAACACATTTTCAGAATCATAATCATTTTCTTTAAAGTCCGACTCACGGCTGCTAATGCAAAGTAATGCTTTTCACTGATATCTAGCTCATATTAATAGTCAACTTCGTCCCCTTTAATGTCACTTAAATTGAACCTGGCGAAATCTCGGCTATCACTTGAAGAATCGCCGAAATCCGTTTTGAAAAACTAAGCGTAAAAACCCCGAAAACTATCAAAACAAGTACGTAAAAGTCCGTTCAAATTCATAGTAGGCGCTTTCAAATGGCGGCCACGTTGTCAAGCTATCGGCAAAAGTGAAAGTAGCCGTCGGAAGTATCGTAAAGCCGAGAGATCACGTTTTTACAATGCATAATAGTATCGTACGGTTTCAGCCGCTCTGCCCATTTAAGCGACCGGACAGAAATGGACGTTCTGCCTGGTAAAGGATTAAACTTCTTTTGAAAGATCTTTTAAGTTGACCAATCCTATAGGAAGATTTGTCTGGAGAGAGAGGTAAGCCTATAATATACTACCCTGTTTCGTTCCGATTGGGAAGTCATTGTTTTATGGGAATAGAAGTGTTGTTGTTTTGATTCTGCCTTTCAAGGTCCACTGTTCATTAGGTAGGTTGAGAAATGGCTAGTGATTGTTCATCATTCTATTCTAGTAATGTTCATAGGCATTTAAAGGTCCTGAAGTTTGTTAAAGATTGATAATCACATGGGAACCCTTGAATTATATCTCGGCAAGTGAATAGAAATTCTCGGAGAGGTTAGTGAACTTTGTCTTTCCATTATCCTATGGCATGCCTTACTCTGGAGCGCACTCTGTAATGTGTCCCTTGAGGTACTTAGGTTGCTACTGTCCTTACTTTCTACGAGGGCTGATTCAGAGAGTAGGATGAAGGACTATCACTGTCACAATTCTATGTAGGAGCCTTATTGTTAGCCCTGATTCTTAGGGCATCTTTCATAGGAAACTATCTAGTGTTAGGAGTGACGAATTGTGGTTGGGACAGATCTTCTGTTGGTCTGTTCTAATAGATCTAAAGGAGGTTGAGTTGGGGATAGAGTGAAGAAAGAAGGGTGAGGAATTGACGTTGGGATATGACTGGGAGTTCTCACCAGGTTTTTCTTTTCTGTCTATTGCAAATTCCCCCGTTTGGTTGGTTTGATGTATGTCTGTACGAGGATCAAAATTTGTATACATAGTCATCAAGTCTGAGCTGAAAGCAAGGTGTAGTGTACACCTGGACCTGGGAAGAATTTAGAATCGGCCGTCTGTGAAAACGTGTATCATGCCGAAACTAAGTCATCCGTGTTTTCATACGTGATCATCAGCAAAGAACAGGGAAGGGGGCCGTAATGGTGACTCTTATTATTCTCCAACGTTGGAACACCCACATTCAGTCACATACATCACTCTACCCAGTAGATCTTCTGATGTTATCTTCAACCAGGCACATTCACATCAAATTCTGACAGTTCTATAAAGGATATACTCTATTCTTTTCCCGCTTCTTTACTACTTCTTAAATTAAAATTATCATGTTATTCTTTGACTTGAGTAATTACCTGAGTGAGTGAGAATTGTGTCCCTGTCACTGTATTTTAGGTCTGGTCTTTACCTTTATGTGTTTGGTGTCTAATATTTCTATCTCTCTTGTCTTATACAGTAATAACATTCCCCTGGGGGTTGTCATTGTGTTATTTGTTTTGAAAGAGTGAAAGATAGCTAGGAGTCCAGAACTTCACACCCAGGATGTAACAGAAATTCTATCTCTTCAGAAACATCTGATTATATATAAATTGGGGGATCATCCTGGATCTTACTTCTGTTATTTGGCTGGAAAGGTCAACTCTTTGTAGGTTCTTTTCATAAGAGACAGAGTAGGATGTCTTAAAATTTCTAGTAGATATCTTGACGATCGTTCTTGTCTTGATAGGTCTACTATATCAGAGACACACACGCGCACGCATATACACACACACACTCAGTTCTGGTTACACAGTTGGTTGATTTTAGGGTTTTGGAAATTCAATTACGTTGTGTTATTGTTGATTAATAGTAAACAACAGAATTGAAGATATGGCCACCGGATGACCTACTGTAGCCAACATACAGAAGACTTAAAGGGAGGTTGGATTATGTGAGGATGAGTTAAAACGCTATGTTATTAATATGGACTGTAAATATGTAATGGAAGAGTGTGAGCAATTGAAAGACGAGAAAGAGTGAGAAATCAAACTTCCATATATACCAGAAAACTTGAGCAAGAAGTTAAGAAGGCGGAAGGTTGAAGTCCAGAGGGCCCAAGAAGGCGGAGCAAGAATACGAATTTTGTATGAGAGAGCTAGAATTAAAAGCAATCATCATCAAGCAAAGACATGGCTTCCGCTGGGTGCACGCCATCATCTGGTACCCAGATACGTGGTTCACTGGGACACGAGCATCTCACAATGAACTTCCCCCATTAGCGCCCTTCGGTGAGAGAACGAAGGCAATTGACGATTTCTTGCATCGTTCCAAGGCAATTCAAGCGGACCTGACGAGGGCTGAAAAACAAAAGTGCAGATGGTTAGCAGACACTGAGTGTTGATGCTTTCATCATGATATCCCTACATGAAATACTTAGATGGCTAGCAGACACTGAGTGTTGAAGTCTTGATGCTTCCATCAAAGTGTCCCTGGGATCTGTAAATGGGCTACAGATTAATTTGATTTAGTTTTTGTGGCCAAGGGTCAGTGACTGCAACTTCACAACTCCGACATGGGTTTGATATCAGTCGCAGGTGATTTGGAAGCAGTCTGCTGTGTGTTTCTTTCACACTGGTATGAGCGTCTACAGTTTAGAAAGTAATTGCAGACAACTGAATGTAAATTATCTAAACCAGAAAACAGCCAATAAATGCTGGCTTGATGATGATGTCCTGAATGAGACCTGCACGTGAACAATCTCACGAGGTATTGTTACCCTTTACATCCGAGGAGGGTTTGTGACAAAGGGTTTACGGGTGCAATTCGTAATCCTGCAAACCGGGTTATAAACACAGCTGTGGACGATTTGGCAGCAGACTGCCTAGTGTTGGTTTTTAATACAAAGGTATGAGTGCTGGCCGTTCAGAAAGCAAGGGCAAACTACTAAACATAATTTGCCAAAAAATCACAAACAGCCAAAAAATGCTGGTGTTGACTGCAATGTCCTGTAAAGAATATGCAACTAACTACCAAGGGTGGAAGAGAAACAATGGAAATGCCAGAAAATCATTGGAATTAGTTTATTCACATCAAATATACAAGATCACAAAATTATGTTGATGTGTAATGCAAAGTTTAAAAAAATCACCACTCCATGTTATTTTTGTATAATTGTTTATCCATGTTTTGATTGTTGGATTTGTTGTTGCATTTGTGCTCTTCAGTACAGCACTGAATAACGCTTAAATGTCGTTTGTTTTCATGTTTTATGTTGCAGTATGGCATTGAATACTTAGACGAGTTTTAGTACTTGTAATAGGTTTATACCAGTCTCTGTGGCTAAAGGGCTTGCGAACGCGGTTTGTGAGCCCGTATACCCGGGTTCGAAACATGGCGGTGCTGGCTTTTTTCGAAAAAGGTATAGGGGCCGGTCGTTCAGAAAGCAATGGCAAACTACTGAACGTAACACTTGCCTAGTACATCAACAGCAGCTGAAAATGCTGGAGTTGACTGCAACGTCCCGTAAGGGATACACAACAAAATCTTTTTACCGGCCTCTGTGGCTAAGGGCTTGCGAACGCGGTTTGTGAGCCCGTATACCCGGGTTCGAAACACGGCGGTGCTGGTTTTTTCGAAAAAGGTATAGGGGCCGGTCGTTCAGAAAGCAATGGCAAACTACTGAACGTAACTCTTGCCTAGTACATCAACAGCAGCTGAAACAATGCTGATGTTGACTGCAACGTCCCGTAAGGGATACGCAAAACAAAAAAACAAAAAAAATAGGTTTATAATGAGATAAAGTTCTATACTTTCATGAGTTTTGGCACTTTTATATGGATGAATACTTAGAAGGAGTTAGAAGTGACCTAAGTTCTATACTCTAATGAGTTTAAGTACTGAAGTAATATAAGTTCTGTACTCTTTTTGAGTTTCAATACTTTTATGATGATTAGTACTTAAAGAGAATTTAGTGCTGAGATAATGTCTCTTCTCAAATGAGTGTCAGTACTTTTATGATGATTAGTACTTAAAGAGAATTTAGTGCTGAGATAATTTCTCTTCTCAAATGAGTTTCAGTAACTTTTATGATGTTTAGTTTAGTTGACTTTAGTTTAGTCACTTTTATGGTGATGAGTACTTAGTTGGTGTTCAGTACCATGATAAGTTATCTACTTTCATAAGTAACTTTTATAAAGATGACTACTTAAAATTGACTACTTAAAATTGACTACTTAAAATTCTCAACTTTCATGATCTTGAACACTGCTGTCAAGACTTTCTGTCTGAAGTAGTGAAAGATTAGGGCTGAAACAGAAGTCATTTGTTCACCTGAGGTTTTACAGTAGATGAGTCATTTGTTTACTTGAGGTCTCAGAGTAGATGAGTCATTCGTTCAGTTAAGGTTTCAAGAGTAGATGAGTAATTTGTTCATTTAAGTTCTCAGAGTACATGAGTCATTTGTTCACTTCAGGTCTCAGAGTAGATACAAGACCCAGAGAAGTTGAGTCGTATGGTTCATTCAATGCTTCAGTATAGATATGGTGCTGCAAACTCTCCTCGATACTCATATGACAAGACGAACCTAGAAATAGTTTCATTTTAGAGTGTGTTTTTAAAATTAAATAATTTTGAAACTTTCAGATTTCTTGAGCATATCAAAATGTGAACATTGTTTAATGCTTGATTTTATTGTCTAGTTTGTTTCCATTCGTATTTTCACTTCTTTTGTATTTACATTTATGCTTTGTTGCATTTATTTATTTGGTTTTGTTATTTTTTAAATTATTTTATTTACAGTTGTAAATTAGCTGTGCAAAATGCAGCAATGCTTTATATGTTGTACATTGTGGAAATGATAGTTGATCTCTTGCTCCGTTGAGAGGGCACGATAGTGATGTTGATACAAAGCTGCACAGATAATGTCATGAGAACAATTGGGAGAGCATTCAACACATGGACTCATCACCTGCTAAGTGAGGAAAAGACTGGCCAACTATACTGTTCCAAAAAACAAAAAGAAACGCAACATTATTGCGGTTTCAATTGCAAACTTGTTATACCATTTTATTGACAATGCTGATTCCCCCACTACAGTCGATTCTGGCGATGCCGGTCTGTAAGAACAGGACCTCTTGTAGGGTTTACATACCCAAAGACCAGTGTCATGCAACCGGTTCCTGACCGTTTGATCTGAAATTCAATGAGCTCCTGGCATTGACAAGACTGGAGGACGCAGATGCAAATCAATTCCTAAGGTGACACAGCCATATGAAGTGGTCTTCGGCAGCAGTTGTGATTCTGGGTCTTCCACTGCGCGGCTGGTCTGCCACTGAGCCAGTTTCTTGAAATTGCCTCCAAAGGCGACTAATCGTGCTTCTAACCTCATTAAATTCTCTGGCTACTACACTTTGTGACTGTCCAGCCTGTAAATGTCCGATGATGATGAGTCGTTGTTCTGTAGTGCGATGAGCCATACTTGCGCATTGAATTTTCAGCTGAATTTATTCGAGGAGTGTCAATCTTCTATAGGCATTCTTCTTCTTCTTCTTCTGTGTTCATCCGGATTTTTTTTTCGGATGTGACTGCGTTGTGCCTGTTTACAGCAGAGCTGTGTTCTTGCGCCGTTAGGCCGACACATCCAACTTCTGCGGGCATTTGTTGACCGGGTTAACCTTCCCAGGGCTATAGGCATTCAATAATATGGTCAGAGAGTTTTGTGTTCAGTAAGTTTCACGGGGTTGTTATGAACCTGTCACGAGTTATTGTCAAAAATATTGTTTTGACCTTGACCTCTTTCATGACCTCACAAATCATGGGGTGAGTACAATTTAGGTAACCATGAAAAGTTAATGACCAGATGGACACAATCGGTAGGTTGACTGTGTCCAATCAGCGAATATCTTTTATAAAAGTAACACCAAAAATGTTGCGTTTTTTTTTTACATTTTGGAACAGTATATTTCTCTGTGCATTCTGTCCTACAAAATGTGATGGCCCTATCATATCACAGACCCAGAGTGGGAAACGTTTAAAGGAGATTTTCTTGCTCCCTTATAGAGCTCATGGAGAGACTTACATATTCTTGCTCCTTTATAGAGCTCACGGAGAGACTTACATATTCTTGCTCCTTTGTAGAGCTCATGGAGAGACTTACATGTTCTTGCTCCTTTGTAGAGCTCATGGAGAGACTGAGCAAGTTCCAGTGAACCAAGAGCTGAGGAAGAGTTCAGTAGGACACCCACAGAGACAATCTGAGAATGATACAAGTGGGCTTCAAATGACAACATTTAAAGTGGTAGAAATTACAATAACCATGCCATTGTCTTGTAACCTGTCAATATTGTTGTGAATGATGTCAAGAGTGTTAAGCAAGTGACATCATGGTGCAGACAAACACAGTGATGTCTTAAGGACAGTTTATAGAGGTTTTCATTTGAAGCCCCTGGAATAACTAGATCCTCCCATGTCTGGAAACCACCTGGTATTAGAAATTTTGTGAGAGCTAAAACACAGAAGAGAAATAGAAACAGATGAAAAATGTGAGGGAGGACATGGAGGGAGCGGCTGGAGATAGTAAAGGATCGGACGGCTTGGTATGAGTTGGTGAGGCCCTATGCCGGGGCAGGGGTTAAAGGGCAGAAGAAGACTTGATCTTTGCAAACCCAAAAATTGTCATTAGTGTCTTGTGTATCTATCAAGTGACCAACAATGTATCTTTTTGTTTTGTTATTTTTTTTCCGCTTGCTTTGAACTTGAGCGTAGTCTATACTGGACTGATGTTTACGTGTGGATTAGCTTTCCCTGTTACCAGTGTTCCTCGTCATCAGGTGAACCCACTCTGATTTCTGAGGTGCTTGTAATTTACGTCCCCAAGAGAAGTCAGCATTTTAGTCCAGCTGGCCGGTGTAGGGGCGGAACCTGCTACCTCGCTGTGAGCACATCAAAAGTTTATGAGCCAGTGGTCTTGTCCATTCAGCCATGCTGGCCTCCTTTGTGTGATACTTTGCTTGGTAAATTATTGAGAACATCATACATGTATGTTTGGCTGAAGTCATTGATCAACATGCTCACAATAAAATAACACAACATATGAACTAGAACTAGTCTTATGTGTCGATTGCATGTATGTCTTTGATATTTATCCAATAAGAATGCAATGAGGAATAGTTTGAATCCATGTTTTGTTTGGTGTAGATTGATCCGAGTCAGTTTATAATGTTGATTTTTTTGCTTTCTATATATTATGAGTTTATAGAATGACTTGAGGTTTGTACACACACGTTTGGTTGTACTCACTGTTCTAAACATGTGTTGTTTGTATGGAATAACTCAAGAGATGGAATTGAGAGATGTAATGTTTTGGAAAACAGAATTATCACAACTACAACAATCTACTTACAGAAAAATGTGGGTATGGTCTGGGTGTTGTTCTGTATGGATGCAAATGCTGGACAATGAGTAATGCAATGGTGACGAAACTGGAGGCCATGGAGATGTGGTTTTTTTAGAAGAATATTTTCAACAGAAAAGAATGTTGAGAATATTGTGAACAGAAAAGAATGTTGAGAATATTGTGAACAGAGAAGAATGTTGAGAATATCATGATATTAGAAGAATTTTGAGAATATCACATACAGAGAAGAGTGTTGAGAATATCATGATATTAGAAGAATTTTGAGAATATCACATACAGAGAAGAATGTTGAGAATATCACATACAGAGAAGAATGTTGAGAATATCATGATATTAGAAGAATTTTGAGAATATCACATACAGAGAAGAATGTTGAGAATATCATGATATTAGAAGAATTCTGAGAATATCACATACAGAGAAGAATGTTGAGAATATCATGATATTAGAAGAATTTTGAGAATATCACATACAGAGAAGAATGTTGAGAATATCATGATATTAGAAGAATTTTGAGAATATCACATACAGAGAAGAATGTTGAGAATATCATGAACAGAGAAAATTGTTTGGGAATATCATGAACAGCGAAGAATGTTGAGAATATCACATAAAGAGAAGAATGTTGAGAATATCATGGACAGAGAAGAATGTTGAGAATATCATGAACAGAGAATGTTGAGAATATCATGGACAGAGAAGAATGTTGAGAATATCATGGACAGAGAAGAATGTTGAGAATATCATGGACAGAGAAGAATGTTGAGAATATCATGGACAGAGAAGAATGTTGAGAATATCATGAACAGAGAAGAATGTTGAGAATATCATGAACAGAGAAGAACGTTGAGAATATCATGGACAGAGAAGAATGTTGAGAATATCATGAACAGAAGAATGTTGAGAATATCATGGACAGAGAAGAATGTGGAGAATATCACATACAGAGAAGAATGTTGAGAATATCACGAACAGAGAAGAATGTTGAGAATATCATGGACAGAGAAGAATGTTGAGAATATCATGAACAGAGAAGAATGTTGAGAATATCATGGACAGAGAAGAATGTTGCGAATATCATGAACAGAGAAGAATGTTGAGAATATCATGAACAGAGAAGAATGTTGAGAATATCACGGACAGAGAAGAATGTTGAGAATATCACGGACAGAGAAGAATGTGGAGAATATCATGAACAGAGAAGAATGTTGAGAATATCATGGACAGAGAAGAATGTTGAGAATGTCATGGACAGAGAAGAATGTTGAGAATATCATGAACAGAGAAGAATGTTGAGAATATCATGAACAGAGAAGAATGTTGAGAATATCACATACAAAGAAGAATGTTGAGAATATCACAAACAGAGAAGAATGTTGAGAATATCACATACAGAGAAGAATGTTGAGAATATCATGACAGAGAAGAATGTTGAGAATATCATGACAGAGAAGAATGTTGAGAATATCATGGACAGAGAAGAATGTTGAGAATATCATGACAGAGAAGAATGTTGAGAATATCATGAACAGAGAAGAATGTTGAGAATATCATGACAGAGAAGAATGTTGAGAATATCATGAACAGAGAAGAATGTTGAGAATATCATGAACAGAGAAGAATGTTGAGAATATCATGACAGAGAAGAATGTTGAGAATATCATGGACAGAGAAGAATGTTGAGAATATCATGGACAGAGAAGAATGTTGAGAATATCATGACAGAGAAGAATGTTGAGAATATCATGACAGAGAAGAATGTTGAGAATATCATGACAGAGAAGAATGTTGAGAATATCATGGACAGAGAAGAATGTTGAGAATATCATGACAGAGAAGAATGTTGAGAATATCATGAACAGAGAAGAATGTTGAGAATATCATGACAGAGAAGAATGTTGAGAATATCATGGACAGAGAAGAATGTTGAGAATATCATGGACAGAGAAGAATGTTGAGAATATCATGGACAGAGAAGAATGTTGAGAATATCATGAACAGAGAAGAATGTTGAGAATATCATGAACAGAGAAGAATGTTGAGAATATCATGACAGAGAAGAATGTTGAGAATATCATGACAGAGAAGAATGTTGAGAATATCATGACAGAGAAGAATGTTGAGAATATCATGAACAGAGAAGAATGTTGAGAATATCACATACAGAGAAGAATGTTGAGAATATCATGAACAGAGAAGAATGTTGAGAATATCACATACAGAGAAGAATGTTGAGAATATCATGAACAGAGAAGAATGTTGAGAATATCATGAACAGAGAAGAATGTTGAGAATATCATGGACAGAGAAGAATGTTGAGAATATCATGAACAGAGAAGAATGTTGAGAATATCATGGACAGAGAAGAATGTTGAGAATATCATGAACAGAGAAGAATGTTGAGAATATCACATACAGAGAAGAATGTTGAGAATGTCATGAACAGAGAAGAATGTTGAGAATATCACATACAGAGAAGAATGTTGAGAATATCACATACAGAGAAGAATGTTGAGAATATTATGAACAGAGAAGAATGTTGAGAATATCATGAACAGAGAAGAATGTTGAGAATATTGTGGACAGAGAAGAATGTTGAGAATATCAGTGAACAGAGAAGAATGTTGAGAATATCATGGACAGAGAAGAATGTTGAGAATATCATGAACAGAGAAGAATGTTGAGAATATCATGAACAGAGAAGAATGTTGAGAATATCATGAACAGAGAAGAATGTTGAGAATATCATGAACAGAGAAGAATGTTGAGAATATCATGAACAGAAGAATGTTGAGAATATCACATACAGAGAAGAATGTTGAGAATATCACATACAGAGAAGAATGTTGAGAATATCACGGACAGAGAAGAATGTGAGAATATCATGACAGAGAAGAATGTTGAGAATATCATGACAGAGAAGAATGTTGAGAATATCATGACAGAGAAGAATGTTGAGAATATCACTGACAGAGAAGAATGTTGAGAATATCATGGACAGAGAAGAATGTTGAGAATATCATGAACAGAGAAGAATGTTGAGAATATCATGAACAGAGAAGAATGTTGAGAATATCATGAACAGAGAAGAATGTTGAGAATATCATGAACAGAGAAGAATGTTGAGAATATCATGGACAGAGAAGAATGTTGAGAATATCATGTACAGAGAAGAATGTTGAGAATATCATGAACAGAGAAGAATGTTGAGAATATCATGACAGAGAAGAATGTTGAGAATATCATGACAGAGAAGAATGTTGAGAATATCATGACAGAGAAGAATGTTGAGAATATCATGACAGAGAAGAATGTTGAGAATATCCAGGACAGAGAAGAATGTTGAGAATATCAAGGACAGAGAAGAATGTTGAGAATATCCAGGACAGAGAAGAATGTTGAGAATATCCAGGACAGAGAAGAATGTTGAGAATATCCAGGACAGAGAAGAATGTTGAGAATATCCATAGCAGAGAAGAATATTGAGAATATCATGACAGAGAAGAATGTTGAGAATATCAATGACAGAGAAGAATGTTGAGAATATCATGAACAGAGAAGAATGTTGAGAATAATGAACAGAGAAGAATGTTGAGAATATCATGACAGAGAAGAATGTTGAGAATATCATGACAGAGAAGAATGTTGAGAATATCACATACAGAGAAGAATGTTGAGAATATCACGAACAGAGAAGAATGTTGAGAATATCACATACAGAGAAGAATGTTGAGAGTATCACATACAGAGAAGAATGTTGAGAATATCACATACAGAGAAGAATGTTGAGAATATCATGAACAGAGAAGAATGTTGAGAATATCACATACAGAGAAGAATGTTGAGAATATCATGAACTGAGAAGAATGTTGACAATATCACATACAGAGAAGAATGTTGAGAATATCATGGACAGAGAAGAATGTTGAGAATATCATGGACAGAGAAGAATGTTGAGAATATCATGGACAGAGAAGAATGTTGAGAATATCATGGACAGAGAAGAATGTTGAGAATATCATGAACAGAGAAGAATGTTGAGAATATCATGAACATAGAAGAATGTTGAGAATATCACATACAGAGAAGAATGTTGAGAATATCACATACAGAGAAGAATGTTGAGAATATCACATACAGAGAAGAATGTTGAGAATATCATGAACAGAGAAGAATGTTGAGAATATCACATACAGAGAAGAATGTTGAGAATATCATGAACAGAGAAGAATGTTGAGAATATCACATACAGAGAAGAATGTTGAGAATATCATGAACAGTGAAAAATGTTGAGAATATCATGAACAGAGAAGAATGTTGAGAATATCATGGACAGAGAAGAATGTTGAGAATATCACATACAGAGAAGAATGTTGAGAATATCATGGACAGAGAAGAATGTTGAGAATATCATGAACAGAGAAGAATGTTGAGAATATCATGACAGAGAAGAATGTTGAGAATGTCATGAACAGAGAAGAATGTTGAGAATATCACATACAGAGAAGAATGTTGAGAATATCACATACAGAGAAGAATGTTGAGAATATTATGAACAGAGAAGAATGTTGAGAATATCATGAACAGAGAAGAATGTTGAGAATATTGTGGACAGAGAAGAATGTTGAGAATATCGTGAACAGAGAAGAATGTTGAGAATATCATGGACAGAGAAGAATGTTGAGAATATCATGAACAGAGAAGAATGTTGAGAATATCATGAACAGAGAAGAATGTTGAGAATATCATGAACAGAGAAGAATGTTGAGAATATCATGAACAGAGAAGAATGTTGAGAATATCATGAACAGAAGAATGTTGAGAATATCACATACAGAGAAGAATGTTGAGAATATCACATACAGAGAAGAATGTTGAGAATATCACGGACAGAGAAGAATGTGGAGAATATCACATACAGAGAAGAATGTTGAGAATATCACATACAGAGAAGAATGTGGAGAATATCACATACAGAGAAGAATGTTGAGAATATCACATACAGAGAAGAATGTTGAGAATATCACATACAGAGAAGAATGTTGAGAATATCATGAACAGAGAAGAATGTTGAGAATATGAACAGAGAAGAATGTTGAGAATATCATGAACAGAGAAGAATGTTGAGAATATCATGAACAAAGAAGAATGTTGAGAATATCACATACAGAGAAGAATGTTGAGAATATCACGAACAGAGAAGAATGTTGAGAATATCACATACAGAGAAGAATGGTGAGAGTATCACATACAGAGAAGAATGTTGAGAATAGCACATACAGAGAAGAATGTTGAGAATATCACATACAGAGAAGAATGTTGAGAATATCATGAACAGAGAAGAATGTTGAGAATATTACATACAGAGAAGAATGTTGAGAATATCATAGACAGAGAAGAATGTTGAGAATATCATGGACAGAGAAGAATGTTGAGAATATCACATACAGAGAAGAATGTTGAGAATATCACATACAGAGAAGAATGTTGAGAATATCACATACAGAGAAGAATGTTGAGAATATCACATACAGAGAAGAATGTTGAGAATATCACATACAGAGAAGAATATTGAGAATATCACATACAGAGAAGAATGTTGAGAATATCACATACAGAGAAGAATGTTGAGAATATCATGAACAGAGAAGAATGTTGAGAATATGAACAGAGAAGAATGTTGAGAATATCATGAACAGAGAAGAATGTTGAGAATATCACATACAGAGAAGAATGTTGAGAATATCACGAACAGAGAAGAATGTTGAGAATATCACATACAGAGAAGAATGTTGAGAGTATCACATACAGAGAAGAATGTTGAGAATAGCACATACAGAGAAGAATGTTGAGAATATCACATACAGAGAAGAATGTTGAGAATATCATGAACAGAGAAGAATGCTGAGAATATCACATACAGAGAAGAATGTTGAAAATATTACATACAGAGAAGAATGTTGAGAATATCATAGACAGAGAAGAATGTTGAGAATATCATGGACAGAGAAGAATGTTGAGAATATCACATACAGAGAAGAATGTTGAGAATATCACATACAGAGAAGAATGTTGAGAATATCACATACAGAGAAGAATGTTGAGAATATCACATACAGAGAAGAATGTTGAGAATATCACATACAGAGAAGAATGTTGAGAATATCACATACAGAGAAGAATGTTGAGAATATCACATACAGAGAAGAATGTGTAGAATATCACGAACAGAGAAGAATGTTGAGAATATCACATACAGAGAAGAATGTTGAGAATATCACGAACAGAGAAGAATGTTGAGAATATTACATACAGAGAAGAATGTTGAGAATAGCACATACAGAGAAGAATGTTGAGAATATCACATACAGAGAAGAATGTTGAGAATATCATGAACAGAGAAGAATGTTGAGAATATTACATACAGAGAAGAATGTTGAGAATATCATAGACAGAGAAGAATGTTGAGAATATCATGGACAGAGAAGAATGTTGAGAATATCATGGACAGAAGAATGTTGAGAATATCACATACAGAGAAGAATGTTGAGAATATCACATACAGAGAAGAATGTTGAGAATATCACATACAGAGAAGAATGTTGAGAATATCACATACAGAGAAGAATGTTGAGAATATCATGAACAGAGAAGAATGTTGAGAATATCACATACAGAGAAGAATGTTGAGAATATCATGGACAGAGAAGAATGTTGAGAATATCATGAACAGAGAAGAATGTTGAGAATATCACATACAGAGAAGAATGTTGAGAATATCATGAACAGAGAAGAATGTTGAGAATATCACATACAGAGAAGAATGGGTTGTGGTCATGATCATCGATGTCTGCTCCAGACATGGCGCCTGAAGAAGAACATCCCAACCAAATTTTGATGTAGTTTCTCCATGTATGTCTTTGATGGCCTTTAGTTTGTTTGCCCTTAATTTTACCCCCCCCCCTCCCCCATTTGGGTTTTCAGTCGATTGTTATGTTGTTTGATGTGAGTACAATATCTTGTTTTTACAGCTAAACAGAGAAATATAAAGAAAAAAAACGTAAACAAATTGCATCCCTCATCTGTAGGCTCATGAGGAAATCAAGGAATGGTAACTCTATAACCTACTATTTTTTTTATTTTTCCAAAGCAGTTTTTTGTGGTCTGTGTTGTGATAACACATTTTATAGGCCTGAGAGAAAGGAGGAATAGGCGGCCAATGTTTCTCTCATTTTGACAAGTGGGCTTTGAACTCACATCCCACCATGCTCATGATATTATTAGTGGTGTTTGCCAGTGCCCTCGCCATGATCTAACATGCATCATCATCAGAGGTGACTGAGGGTGGTTGGTGTGAGACTGACTACCTCAGCCTGTAGAACACTTTAAATCTAACCAACTGTGAACAAGTGTGCAAAGGGACGGCTTGGCGTGTGTTGGTTAAGGGCCTAAACTCCAGTGGAGATAAAAGGAAGAAGTACCAGGTGTTTGTAAAGTCTCACTACACTTTGTATGTAGAAAAAATTTGAAAAATTCTTTCTTCTGTTGATAACACCATCCTGTTTGGAGTGTAAAGAATTACTCCAGCAGGTGACAGCCATTCGCTGCATGTTGCTTCACGATGAATTGTGGAGCACATTTTTTATGACATCATGTACTTCATTTTTCAAATTTGTTCAACATACAAAGTGCAGTGAGACTTTCAAACACCCAGTAGTAGCATCTTTACACTCATTATTGAAAGAGACAGAGTACTGCATGAGTGTGTATGTGAGAGAGAGAGTGAGAGTGAGTGTATGTGAGAGAGAGAGTGTGTAAAGTGAGATAGATTCTCATTAATCAGTCACTTAGAAGACAATCAGAGAAAAGATATATAATATGAAAATGGTGGAGAAATCATAAGAAATAAATCACGGAGAAAATGACTTGCTTGACATAGTTGAAGGCCTGTGTTCCAATGGGAGCTGGATGGCAGCAGAAGAAAGACTCCCGTGGGATGTATCATTTTAGCATGTTTGTCTTTGCTTACATTATGTGTTTGTTTGCTGTTAAAGGTTGGTTAACCGCCATGTTTATTCTGTTCATTGTAATTGCTTTCATGCAAAGTTGATGCGTTATACTTAAATGTTTTGCTATTTTCATTAAATTTACTTAAATTTACTGGTACACTGTCATTGCCAACAAGACCACAGTTTATCTGGAGAGGGAAATATGGTAAGGACACAACCGGGGACTCTAGGAAGCATCTCTGTACCTACCCCACCATCAGCTTGTAAGAGATGATGATAGTTAAGCTCCAGTGAGATTTTGGGGTCAGAATTTGTGTCTGCTTGCTTAAGCTCCAGCGAGATTTTGGGGTCAGAATTTGTGTCTGCTTGCTTAAGCTCCAGCGAGATTTTGGGGTCAGAATTTCTGTCAGCTTGCTTAAGCTCCAGCGGGGTTTTGGGGTCAGAATTTATGTCTGCTTGCTCACTTTGTTGTACTTCATTGCATCTGTGATCATTACTTAACTTTTCTGTAACATTACATTAACATTCCTGAATGCCCTTTTAATTTTTTTGCTTGGCACTGCCTGTCTCATTACCTGCCATTGCTTGTTCTTCTTAATTTAACTCTTTCAGGCTTTCCCTGGGTTTTGGGTTGGAGTCGGTTGACAATGAAATACCTCAAACCTGCGGAGGCCTGATAGGCCTAGTCCCAGCCAGTCCGTTTGTTCTGTGCCGAATCATAACCTGGTTACATCCTAACATGCTTCTATACAGATGTGAACTTTCAGTACCAGTTTTGCACACCCCACTCATTTCTGGGCTTGGAGAGGGGAAGGAGACTCCAGCATCACAGTCCCCACAGAGATGGTACTTTGGTAGCAGGTCAGGTGAGAAGTCTTGAAACCAACCTCACACTGATAGATGCAAACCCATGTCAGGGTGTAGATGATCTGAATGTCAATACATCGGACTTAAAGAGTTAAAACTCAAGACTACCACAGGATTCTCCAGTCAGCCAAAACTCTGTCCGAACAAATCACAGCAGCTGTCCAATGGCATAACAGCATTACAGGTGTGTTACTTTCACAGTGGCTAAATATACATTTGTTAAATAAAACATATACATTGCCAGATTTCTGTTGGTTGCTGTGACTAAACATAAGAAGTACAATTACACAGCACGTTGATTGAAACATATGAAGTCTAGCCAATCACACTTGGTACATTTCGTATTGATACAAGTGAACTATAGCCATCATACGTGTGGTATGTTGTTTGTTGGAATGGTTAAAGGGATACAAACAAGGTGTTAGTATGTCCGCTCTACCCTCTTTGAAAGTAACACATGGGTAATCTTTGTATTCTGTGTTGTTTTCCTGCCTTTGTTTTAATTTTTGATGCATTATTTTTATCAGCATCTGCCAGTTCTTATTCTGTTTAATTTGAGACACAAGAAACAAGATATCTGCGGTTCTGCTCTGCTCTCTTTAAAAGTAACATATCTTTATATTCCTTAAAGTTTTCCTCTTCCCCCCCCCCCCTTTTTTTACATACATTGTTATTTTTTCTCATTATCTGCCTGTTCTTGATACAATTTTAAACGAAGGAACAAAATGCTTGCTTGTTTTCATAGCTCTTAGCTGATGGAAGGCAAGTATTTGGGGGTTGACATTTTCAAACGTGTGGTGGGGTGGGGGTGGGGAGGATCAAATTCATGGTTGCTAATATCAGCCAGCTCCATGGTGAAGAGGTTACGGATGCAGTTTGTAATCCTGTATACTGCATTCCAAACACAGCTGCAGGCAATTTGGCAGCAGACCGCCTTGCATTGGTTTTTTATGAAATGGTATAGGTGCCGGTCGTTCAGTAAGCAATGGCAAACTATTGAACGTAAACTTGCCAAGAGGTCACAACAAATTCTGGTGTTGACTGTAACGTCCTGAAAAGGATATGCAACTTTTTAAAAAAAACATCTAATATCAGACTTATTATTTCATTTTTTTCCTAGTTTCCAAAGCTTGTGGGATGCATGCAGGAAACCTTTTTCTTAACTTAAAATCATGTAATAGAACACAACTACCAACAAACCAAAAAGTGAACGCAGAAGAAATCAACAGCAAACAAAGTTCATTTTTGAGAGCTTGCATCGTTCCTGTGGCAACATACGGATGCAGGTCACAGACCATTTCACAGTCGTTAATGAAGCTAGCCGCCTGCTAGAAGTATCGCACAGCGCACAAACTCCATAGCTCCATTAGGCACCATAAACAAAGGAACAGAGAAAGAAGTATGCGGAAAGCTTCAATAGCTGGGCAGCAGATAATAATAACAGGAGGCAACACCTGCTTCAATAAATATAAGATGCCAGGATTGGAGTGTCTTGATGGCCAACATCTACTTCAGACCAGAAACCTGAAGTTCAATATATCATTGGAAATAAAAACATAGAAATACTCCTCTTCAGGTTCATTTAGTAAACCTGAACTGGCCCTTCAAAACAGCCATAATATCCTTTCCATAGCACAAAGCCTGGGCTGAATTGCAGAGACCATGTGTTACCCATGCAGCATGATCCCTCTCTCAGCCTGATAGTTTACTCCCAGAGGAAAGGTAACATCAATACACCTGGAACAAGACAAGCTGCAGAAGCTGCCAGATCAGCAAAGCAGTGCTGTAACTGTCCACCTGTCAGATCTTCAATCCTAGACCAGTTGCCGACCAAGCCAGACTCATCACAAACATTAACCCAAGAAAGCACAATCTGGCACTAAAGGGTTAATTACATGTCCTACTACTGGACATCATAATCAACCCCAGCATTCGTTGGCTGGTCATGTTTTACTAGGCAAGTTTATGTTCAGCAGTTTGCCATTGCTTTCTGAACGACCGACGCTCAAATCATTGTGAAAAATCAACACATGTGGTCTGCTTCCAAATAATTTTGAGCATGGTATGCAAGATTGCAAATCGTGTCTGCTAGAACTTCGTCACAGAACATAGTCAAATCCGTGCACACTTTAAAAATTCACAAGCGAGATTAACCATGGATTCCAGTTTTTCCACTATTTCTTTTCTTTTCTGCTGCATTACCATTTCCTTTTGCAAGGAAAGGCCTGATGGACACATAATCAGACTTCAGAGGGCTCCATTATTAAGAGGACTCTTCGCTGATTGTTGAAAATGAGGGCTGATCACTTATAGGAATGGCTTGAGTGCTGTGATGCAGTTCTTGACCCAGCTCAACTCTACCATTGTTCTCGTCTGCTATTCTTGTACTTACTTTACAATGATAAAAACCAAATATTAATTAAATATATTATTTATTTTCAATAACAATTAATTGATTTGTCTTTGAATATAAGATACCTCTAATACCCCTCCCTAATTATTTTTGTGGGCAATGTACTATTCTATTGGTTGGTTTTGCCTGCCTGTTTGGTCAAGTCGTTTTTGTATTTTGAATGTTTGTTACCAGATTTTGTAAAATAAATGAATTTTTGTAGCGTGGCAGTTGCCCACATGACAACATATGCTTGCAGTATTCATTCTTGCTAGTAGTTGTGAATGGATATGTCTATTATATAGTCTTATCATTATGATTCTTATACCCCTGTAATCATGCTTCCTACATATGTGTCTTCTATATGCACTTTGATATATTGCAAGAAGTCATTATTTGATATTGATGTGAGTTGCTATGATTTATGTCATATCATGTTTCTAAAGCCTTGCGTTGACTACGATCCCCCACTTTAAACTTGCAATAACTACAATCCTCAACTGTAAGCTTGCAGTAACTACAATCCTCCACTTTGAGCTTGCAGTAACTACAATCTCCTATATAAGGCTTGCAGTAACTACAATCTCCTATATAAGGCTTGCAGTAACTACAATCCTCCACTTTAAGCTTGCAATAACTACAATCCTCCACTAAGCACGTAGTAACTACAATCCTTCACTTTAGGCTTGCAGTAACTACAGTCTCCCACTTTAGACCTGCAGTAACCACAGTCTCCCACTTAACGCATGCAGTAACTACAATCATCCACTTAACACATGCAGTAACTACAATCTCCCACTTTAGGCTTGCAGTAACTACAGTCTCCCACTTTAGACCTGCAGTAACCACAGTCTCCCACTTAACGCATGCAGTAACTACAATCTCCCACTTAACACATGCAGTAACTACAGTCTCCTACTTACCGCATGCATTAATACAAATCTCCCACTTTAGGCTTGCAGTAACTACAATCTCCCACTTTAGACCTGCAGTAACTACAATCTCCCACTTTAGATCTGCAGTAACTACAATCTCCCACTTTAGACATGCAGTAACTACAATCTCCCACTTTAGACATGCAGTAACTACAATCTCCCACTTTAGACCTGCAGTAACTACACTCTCCCACTTTAGACTTTCAGTAACAACAATCTCCCACTTTAGACATGCAGTAACTACAATCTCCCACTTTAGACATGCAGTAACTACAATCTCCCACTTTAGGCTTGCAGTAACTACAATCTCCCACTTTAGGCATGCAGTAACTACAATCTCCCACGTTAGACATGCAGTAACTACAATCTCCCACTTTAGGCCTGCAGTAACTACAATCTCCCATGTTAGACCTGCAGTAACTACAATCCTTCACTTTAGTCTTGCAGTAACTACAATCTCCCACTTTAGACCTGCAGTAACTACAATCACTCACTTTAGACATGCAGTAACTGCAATCTCCCACTTTAGGCTTGCAGTAACTACAATATCCCTATTTAGGCATGCAGTAACTACAATCTCCCACGTTAGACATGCAGTAACTACAATCTCCAACTTTAGATCTGCAGTAACTACAATCTCCCACTTTAGACATGCAGTAACTACAATCTCCCACTTTAGACATGTAGTAACTACAATCTCCCACTTTAGACCTGCAGTAACTACAATCTCCCATTTTAGACTTGCAGTAACTACAATCTCCCACTTTAGACATGCAGTAACTACAATCTCCCACTTTAGACATGCAGTAACTACAATCTCCCACTTTAGGCTTGCAGTAACTACAAATCTCCCACTTTAGGCATGCAGTAACTACAATCTCCCACATTAGACATGCAGTAACTACAATCTCCCACTTTAGGCCTGCAGTAACTACAATCTCCCACGTTAGACCTGCAGTAACTACAATCCTTCACTTTAGTCTTGCAGTAACTACAATCTCCCACTTTAGACCTGCAGTAACTACAATCACTCACTTTAGACATGCAGTAACTGCAATCTCCCACTTTAGGCTTGCAGTAACTACAATCTCCCTATTTAGGCTTGCAGTAACTACAATCTCCCTATTTAGGCATGCAGTAACTACAATCTCCCCTTTAAGCTTGCAGTAACTACAAACCTCCCATTTCAGGCTTACAGTAACCACAATCTCCAACTTCTATCTCTGGATTGTTTTGTTGGTTTGTTTTGGTCAAGGATCATGGTCATTGCACACAATATCTCCATGCATGCTCCAGTCTCCTCCCGTACATCACAGGAGAATCTCAGCACAGTGCACGAACCCTGTAACACTGGCAAGGATCCATATGTGTGTATGCCAGAATCACACACACTATAAGTAGTCTTTTTGTGGGTAGGTTTGACTTGTCCAATGGGTAAGTTCTATGGTACCACACCTTCCATCACCATTCTCTCAAACCTCTATCACATTTAACATAGCTTCTAGGTAACATACCTTCCATCACCATTCTCTCAAACCTCTATCACATTTAACACACCTTCCATCACCATTCTCTCAAACCTCTATCACATTTAACGTAGCTTCTAGGTAGCACACCTTCCATCAACATTCTCTCAAACCTCTATCACATTTAACATGGCTTCTAGGTAACATACCTTCCATCACCATTCTCTCAAACCTCTGTCACATTTAACATGGCTTCTAGGTAACATACCTTCCATCACCATTCTCTCAAACCTCTATCACCTTTAACATAGCTTCTAGGTAGCACACCTTCCATCACCATTCTCTCAAACCTCTATCACCTTTAACATAGCTTCTAGGTAACATACCTTCCATCACCATTCTCTCAAACCTCTATCACATTTAACATGGCTTCTAGGTACCACACCTTCCATCACCATTCTCTCAAACCTCTATCACATTTAACATGGCTTCTAGGTACCACACCTTCCATCACCATTCTCTCAAACCTCTATCACATTTAACATGGCTTCTAGGTACCACACCTTCCATCACCATTCTCTCAAACCTCTATCACATTTAACATAGCTTCTAGGTAGCACACCTTCCATCACCATTCTCTCAAACCTCTATCACATTTAACATAGCTTCTAGGTACCACACCTTCCATCACCATTCTCTCAAACCTCTATCACCTTTAACATGGCTTCTAGGTACCACACCTTCCATCACCATCCTCTCAAACCTCTATCACATTTAACATGGCTTCTAGGTAGCACACCTTCCATCACCATTCTCTCAAACCTCTATCACCTTTAACATAGCTTCTAGGTAGCACACCTTCCATCACCATTCTCTCAAACCTCTATCACATTTAACATGGCTTCTAGGTACCACACCTTCCATCACCATTCTCTCAAACCTCTATCACATTTAACATGGCTTCTAGGTACCACACCTTCCATCCCCATTCTCTCAAACCTCTATCACCTTTAACATAGCTTCTAGGTACCACACCTTCCATCACCATTCTCTCAAACCTCTATCACATTTAACATGGCTTCCATCACCATTCTCTCAAACCTCTATCACCTTTAACATGGCCGTAGTATATTAGTTTCCAAGATGTAATGTTTGCAAACCAGATTTCTTCCATTTTCAGGTCTTGTAGAATTTCAGTATTTTTTTTGTATCTTGGTTCACAGTATTCTGAGAACTTGTCTGTAACATTTGTGTTCAGAAGCCCCAGTTTTCTTCTTTGGCAAATTACTGAACCTAAAATTGTCTAAAATAATATCAACCTAGGGTTGATCGCAACTTCCTGCAAAGGTCATACAACATTTTATTTTAAATAATTCTCTGATCTCTTTTTATGTCCTCTTCTATGAGTGCTAATCAACACCAAGAAATTTGTTAATTTTACTATATGTAGTTGTTGTGCTGAAGAGTGATGTCAACTCTCCATGGATTTGATATAACATTGGTCACCCATTATTTCATTATGTAATGACAACTATATGTTTGTGTGATGTCATAAATGAAGACTATATGTTTATTGTCCTGTAATAAAAGTTAATATAAACACACAGTTTGAGTTCCATTGGTCAGTGTTCTATACATCTCAATTATCATATATATTCACTTGCATTTGTTGTATTTCTTTTTGTTTTCTGGCTTCTGCCTTCTTCATTTCTCTGTTCATGCAACGAGTAACGATTTGATCAAACTTGAAGCTGTGGAATTGTGGTTTCTGAGGGACTTTGTTGAGAATATTGTGGACACACGTCATCTAGCAGGTCCTTGCAGAATGTCGCTTTCATCGCAGTGCGTAAAATATCCTCTCCATCTCCGTGCACCCTCCTGCCAGAGTGCCTGTAATATCCTGTGCTGGGTGACTCCAGCCTCTCCTCCCAACAACCAGGCCTTCCATCCCTGTTCTCTCCAAGGCACTGACGTTTAACATGGTCAAAGTATTCTAGTGTTAGAGACAGGATACTGCTTATGTGCCAGGTTTCTTCCATGTTCATATCTGGCACAATTCTCAGTATTTCTCTTCTTCTTGGCATATGATATTCTAAGAACTTGTGTATATAGCATTTGAACTCAAAAGCCCATGGTCCACGACTCACATCAAGATGTTGCCACAGAAAGATGCATGTCCTCAACAATTTTACGTTGACTGGTTTGCTGGTGTTGTGCAGTCGGTTCTTAATACTGTTTTTTATTTGGTGTTCGCTCATTTGGTGTACACCTCGGAGGGGCAAATGGATCACCATGGTCTGGTTAGAATGAGGCAGCGAGGAGTGACGAGGGGATCTGGCCGACGCTCGACGCTCAGAGGAAAGGCGAGACGGACATATAATCAGATTGCTACTGGAACTATTAGTGTTGGAACTCTTCGCTGGTTGCTGAGGATGGGGACGGAGCGCTTAAGGGAATGTCCCGAATGCTGTGATGTCGGTTCCTAAATCAATCAATCAATCATTTGGTGTTAAACTCAAACGTTGTCCATCCACGTGCTACTACATCTAATGCAGGGTGTATTTTTAATGACTGCATTGTTTGAAAATATTACCGGTCTACGTTTTGTATTTACCTATTATGTTGCATGAACTTTACAGATTAAAAAAATATTTGCATATCCTTTACAGGACATCGCTGTCAACATCAGCATCTTTCAGCTGATTGTTGATTTCTTTGGCAAGATTACGCTCAGTAGTTTGCCATTGCTTTCTGAGCAGCCGGCTCACATAATGATACCCCATAAGTTACTGACGCGATTTCGAACCACTAACTTTACAGATAGTGAATACAAAACTTGGACCAGCAATATTTTCAAACACTGCACAGTCATTAAAAATACACCCTATAATACTGAGTCTATGGTGAAAGAAAACACCACATTTTTGTAAAACAATTGGCACTCAATGGGTGATGTGGTCAATAGCGCACACTTCGTCTTTACTTTCCAGAACATTTCATGGCGCTTAGTTTCGGCTAAGTCAACCCAGGAGCAATACTGGGGACTCAATTACATGATCTACGGGCTAACCATTCGCTATCGCGCTCTCGACGGCCTGTGCACTTGGTAAGCGAAATTTAAGGGGAAACAAATATCTCTTTTTCACGGGAACATAATATTTATTTTATTGTTTTCAAGGGATATAACTCGCCAACGTTTTTCTAAATAAGCAATTAGTTATATTAATTGTTAAATTGTTAAAATACTGACACTACCTATTCACAGTTAACACAATAATTTGACATCCTAAAGTGTGAAATACATTGACTGCTAAAAATTAATAAAAATGTACTTGTTAATGCAATATATACAATGTTTCAACACTGCAAGCTCCGTGCACGATGTTAACGACTGTCCCCCAAAGGACGCCCTGACAATGTTACTCTGGTTTCTCTTCACAACGTCATTCCGCTCTCTCTCCGCAATTGACTTGATAGAAAAGCAGTGGACTTTCCACTTTGATTTCTACACTGATGTTTTAAATCTACATTATCTATTGCAACTGTAGCAGGATGATCCATTGCTATAAAAATACAAACGGCTGAATGAGGCTCTAGTGGGCATTGTGGAAGACTACAGTCTAGTGAGCCTTCTACTACCTCTGTGTGTTGAGGACAAAGAAAGCATGCTTAGAGTTCTGAAAGCTGTGGACAAATGTAATGGCTATGTTTTCGGTTCCCTGGAAGATAGAAGCTTGGAATCTTTAATGTCTTGTGCAGTAGGTGCAGAGTTTGAGTATGATAAAATCAAAGACATTAAGGAACGTTATATGGAAGCTGTTGAAATGAATGATGTTGGTTGAAATAGGTTGTGTAGGATTTACTATGATTTTCTATGTTTAAAAAATATACAGTGACTTACAAATTAGCCAAGCACTTACGTTTGCTTTTGACACATTCAAATAGTAAACTCTGTAACACAAAAACAATAAATGAACTTGATTCCAAAAGTTCAATGGCAGTTTCATTATATTTGTATTGGAATAATCTGGTCTGTTAAATCACATGACATTATCTGAATATTAGCTATTTTTGTATAATACTCCTACTTTCTTCAAGTTCATGCGCACATTTAAAGGAAGAAATCATCATGTTTTTATTTTCACTTATCAATCATTAAAAAAAAAAAAAAAATCTTTCTCCGCAATTAACCATTCAACAAGTTCTTGATTTAAGTTGTGAGATACAAAAACACTCATACAAGCAGAAAAGTTTCTCAGCTTACCAGGGCACTCTAAGAAGAACCGATTTGAAAACTTAGCTATGGGGCGGTTGAAAAGAAGTAGTTTCATCCACCAAGCCAAACAACTCTGCAGAGAAACCATCGATCTTCCCACAGTTGGTATCCCCCTGACAACCATTCCAGAGCGAACCCCGTGGAAAGATGAACATAGAATATCGCTACAAATCCAGTCAAAAGTGAGAGGAATATTTGACAAGGAAGAACAGAACAGTGTACAGCGCAGAACAGCCACTCTCAGCTTCCTTGATGACGAATACCCACAGGACCTATGGATCCGAGTTTACACAGATGGGTCAGCACAAAATGCTGTTCGAAATGGAGGATCGGGAGTGTACATAGAATACCCAAATAATACTAGAGACACGGCCAGAATTCCAACAGGAAAGTACTGCCATAACTATGATGCTGAAATTGAGGCAATCAAGATAGCCACAGAGAAATTACAAAATAACAGCCATGGTACACAACCTGTGGTGATATTGACAGATGCAAAATCCGTAATAGAGGCGCTCCTGTCTGGGAAATTGCCAGTTCTGAGGACACTACTTTCTGAACTGAGCAGTCAGCGTAATGTCACCATACAGTGGATACCATCCCACTGTGGAGTCCCCGGAAACGACAGAGCTGATCGATTGGCTAAGGAAGGAGCAACAGAAGACCAACCTGATGTGCCTATTCAATCAATCAATCATGTGCCATGCCGGAAAGCGTGGGCGGTCATGTGCCTATTACATACCACCAAAAGAAAAGAATGATCAAATCAGTCAGAAGGCCACCAAACCTTACTCAAGACGACTACCACGTTATGGACAGACCAGAACAGGTCATTCTTCTGCGCCTCAGAACAGGACACAATAGATTACGCAACCACATGTATACAAAATTCAAGATTGGTGACTCAGCCATGTGCACATGTGGTTTGGCGTCGCAGACAGCAGAGCACATACTCCAGGATTGCCCAAACTACAACATATCCAGGCGAACCTTCTGGCCTAGAGAGACAACAGTGGAAGATAAACTCTATGGACCGCTGAATGAACTAAAAAAGACTGTTGGATTCATACAAGAGACAACATTGCAGTTATAGACATTATTTCAGGCGAACGAAAGAAGAAGAAGAAGTTGTGAATTCTAACGATGGAACTCCAACAGCTCCTTCTGCATCTTATTAATCCCGCAGACGGACTCGTACAGCTCCTTCTGGAATTTATGAATTCCAATGATTGACTCGAACACCTCCTTCCTGAATTTAAGACTTCCGAATATGGAATCGCGAACAAGCATGAGTGCACGCAGACGACGACTGTTTGAAATACGTCCATGTTGGTGACTTGTTTCCTTCCAGTTCGTTACCATAGACATGACCATTCAATCAATCAATCATGTGCCATGCCGGAAAGCGTGGGCGGTCATGACTCGCCATTTCACTCGATCACCAGAGTCGTGGATCAGCTCAGTGTTCCTGTCTCGTCCATGCCATGTGGCCAAGCCATCCAGGTATTTTCCTCTCTGTCTTCCTCTTGGTCTGTTCCCTTCGATCTTGCCAGTTGTCACTAAGTTCTCCAATCCATTTCTTCTCATAACATGTCCAAAAAATTTTGACTGTCTACGTCTAATTTCTCTAATCAAGTTTACGATTTTCATTTGTCTCCTGTAGTACTTGGTCATTGGTTTTTCTGTCTGTCCATGGTATTCTTTGCATTTTCCTCAGAAACCACATTTCTGCAGCCATCAGATGTTTTTCAGCTTGACTGCACATTGTCCAAGTTTCACATCCATACAAAAGAACAGGCTCTATGTATCCCCTCAACACTCTTTTTCTCGTTTCAATTGACATCTTTTTATTGGTCAGAATGTTTTTCATCTTGCTAAAGGCTACTTTCGCCATGGCGATTCTTGTTCTAATCTCTTCAAGGCATCTCCCATCAGATGTTATGACTGTTCCGAGATAATTGTACCGATTCACTTGTTGAAGAATATTCCCATTTACTTGTATATTACATTGTGGTACTTCGTTCTTCCTAGTGACTACCATAACCTGTGTCTTCTTACAATTTAATTCCAACCCCAGCTGCTCACTGTGTACAACAACCGCGCTCTACTAATTGTTGTAGATCTTGTGCATTGTCTGCAATCAATACTGTATCATCTGCATATCTAATGTTATTGATGTTTCGTCCTCCAATGCTGATTCCATTTATATCTTCTATATTCCTGAAAATATTTTCACTGTATAGGGAAAAAAGATCTGGAGACATTACACATCCCTGCCTAACACCTCTCTTAATAGGTTGATATTGTCCCACTTCATTATCAATCCTTATGGCAACTTGTTGTTTCCAATATATGTTTTTTATAAGTCTAATGTCTTTCCCATTAATTTGTAGAACTGCAAGCATACCTCCATGCTCTTCACTGCCCCATGTAAAAAGAAGAAAAGACAGGAGTCTCGGCAAGCAAACAGCCAGCACAGGAACACTGTGCATAATGCCGCCGCCAGAATGCCAACAAAAAGTCCTGCACGAAAAATACAGTTCATCGTCGATGGAAGCGGCAGTCACTAGAAAACCAGAAGCCACAGATTACTGCGTGAGGAAAACCAGTCAGTCCTGCGACAAAGCCGGTCGCCATTATTCCGAACATGCAATTCATGCTACAAACAACAGCGGACAGATGTAAAAGCATTTCACATGAAATGAACAGCTCAATGTCGCGCACACACTCAACTCATTAGCAGGGTGACGGAATCATGTACTTCCAGTCCAACATGAGGAAAATGTGAATGCAACCGGTAGACACAAGCATAAACACCCCAGTGGCCTTAACCGTTTAAATTTAAATGCCTATCCTCCATGTAGGGGACCAGAAGTTTACTTAACATATTCAATGCCAAACAAAATGTAGATTTAGACCAAACAAAAATGGATGGCGAAAGGTGAGTGTCAGCGTCTAGCTCATGTCTAGGTATCTGAGCTCGGGTTCACACAGGCAACAATAACTCCGTTAAATATAATATCTAACATTTATTGTATTTCAATATACAGTGCGTTGGCGCAGTGGGTTAATAAGCCCGCGCTGGATTGCATATCACAGATAGTTAACATCATCACACATAGTTATCATAAACATTCTAGCAAACTATCTAGCCTATGTCTATATATCTATTGATATCTATTGAGTCCCTCTAAGGCAGGCCCTGTTGCCTCTCTGCAGTCCGTCTGTCCTCTGCCGGTCCACACGTGTCCCATTCCGACACGGGTGGTAACTCTGTCCGAGTTCCTCGTGGACCCCGCAATAGGCGGGCCACATCAGTGTCCACGGGACAATGGACTCAATGACCAGTCCTTCGAGAAGGCTCTAGATTACTCTGGCCTTTGAGTGACTCACTTCTATCCCTTGGGCGGGAGTTGCAGCCCTTTAACTAATATCTATAAATGTGAGGCGGTGACAGTGAGAAATAATAGGATGTCATAGTTAGGACTTAACAGTTGTTAATAGGTAGCAGGCATGTTGTATTATGCAGTTAGTTGCATATCCTTTACAAGACGTAGCTTTCAACCCCAGCATGTTTTTGCTGTTTGTGATTTCTTAGCAAGTTTGTTTCCGTAGTTTGCTAGTATTAGTAAATTGCTACTACCTGGGTAGTGCACTGGACTGAATTTTGTGTGTGGATTAGCTTTCCCTATTACCAGTGTCCCTCGCCATCTGGCGAACCCACTCCAACTTCTGAGGTATTTCTAGTTTATGTCCCCAAGTTAAGGACGAGAAGTCAACATTTTAGTCCAGCTGCCCGGTGTAGGGGTTGAACCCGCTACCTCGGCATGAGCGCACGGGAAGTTCAAGAGCCAGTCATTCAGTCATGTTGACATCCAGTAACTGGTTAAGTAAAATGGGATGATTAATCATCTTATGTGAACTTCTTGTAACTGCCATGGTCTTATAAATAAAACTATAGTTAAAATATTATACAGTAGTTTTCCCTAATCATACCTCTTTAATTTGATACATAATAACAACATGTCTGCTACCATATTAACAACTTTTAAGTCATAACTGTAAATCATAAGGGTAAAGATCAAGAATGGAATGCAGATTAAAGAGAAAATTATTGCAGAAACGTCACACACTGAGCGTATGAGACGACATATAGTGCATCGCGTGAAAAGGACCGTGTGTTCACATGCATCCATTCTGGATGAACATTATTTTAGTGAATTGGTCTGACCAGTCACATTTGCAATTCAATCGCCGTGGATTGTAGTGCCATTTTTGAAGTACAATACAACAAACTATCGTCTGTCGAGACGGCAGGGTGCCACTGCATTGCAATTTCAGCTGGGTCCAGATCGATTTAAAATTATCCCCCTCGATGCGAATCCACATTCAAGGTAGCAGATATACGCATCTATATTTACGAAAGAGCAAGTGCGAGATACAATATAAGGGCCCCGACTATCACCAAATCGATTGGTCGACAGTTGAACGGAGCCATTCTTCTCAAGAATTGGAACTGGAACTGGAATTTGGAATCCGTACCCATAACCACCGGCCCGGGAGAGAGCACGCTGGCCACTTGGCTAACACAGCTCCCCTTGCTACCTAACCGGGAGGCAAGCACGCTGGCCACTTGGCTAACACGGCTCCTACTGCTACCTAACCGGGAGGCAGCACGCTGGCCACTTGGCTAACACGGCTCCTACTGCTACCTAACCGGGAGGCAGCACGCTGGCCACTTGGCTAACACGGCTCCTCTTGCTACCTAACCGGGAGGCAAGCACGCTGGCCACCTCGCTAACACGGCTCCTACTGCTACCTAACCGGGAGGCAAGCACGCTGGCCACATGGCTAACACGGCTCCTACTGCTACCTAACCGGGAGGCAGCACGCTGGCCACTTGGCTAACACGGCTCCTCTTGCTACCTACCGGGAGGCAAGCACGCTGGCCACCTCGCTAACACGGCTCCTCTTGCTACCTAACCGGGAGGCAAGCACGCTGGCCACTTGGCTAACACGGCTCCCCTTGCTACCTAACCGGGAGGCAAGCACGCTGGCCACTTTGCTAACACGGCTCCCCTTGCTACCTAACCGGGAGGCAAGCACGCTGGCCACCTCGCTAACACGGCTCCCCTTGCTACCTAACCGGGAGGCAAGCACGCTGGCCATTTCGCTAACACGGCTCCCCTTGCTACCTAACCGGGAGGCAAGCACGCTGGCCACCTCGCTAACACGGCTCCTCTTGCTACCTAACCGGGAGGCAAGCACGCTGGCCACCTCGCTAACACGGCTCCTCTTGCTACCTAACCGGGAGGCAAGCACGCTGGCCACCTCGCTAACACGGCTCCTCTTGCTACCTAACCGGGAGGCAAACACGCTGGCCACTTGGCTAACACGGCTCCTCTTGCTACCTAACCGGGAGGCAAGCACGCTGGCCACCTCGCTAACACGGCTCCTCTTGCTACCTAACCGGGAGGCAAGCACGCTGGCCACCTCGCTAACACGGCTCCCCTTGCTACCTAACCGGGAGGCAAGCACGCTGGCCACCTCGCTAACATGGATCTTCTTGCTACCTAACCGGGAGGCAAGCACGCTGCCCACTTCGCTAACATGGATCTTCTTGCTACTTAAAAAATTAAATGCTCCATGTCTTTTGCAGACCGTTGCGATCTACCCCATGTTGAATTTCTTGGCAATTTTACTTTCAGTAGTTTGTGGGAATTTTTTTTTTCGCTCACTCGCTTTGACCTCAAGCGTAGTCCATACAGACTACTTCCAGTAGTGCTGGACTGAATTATGCGTGTGGATTAGTTTAGTTTAGTGTAGTCGTCATTCTGGGATGCACCAGAGACACCTCAGTAGTGTGTATGCGTTACTTACATCCTTGGTCTGCCGACTGTTGTTGGTAGGCTCAAGGTGATGCAGGCGAAGGCATACCTCAGAGTGGCTGCAGACACAGACCACCCACTGCATGAGGCGCTGGACACAGTTAAGGGTCAGCGACTGATAAGAGGGAAATCACGGATGGCTCAGGCGGAGGATACGATCAGGCAGGTGTGCCCCTTGGAGAACATTAGGCGTGGAGAGGAGTGGAGAGGAGTGCCAGCGGAGCAGTCAGACTTGTGCAGAGTTATAATCACATTGAGCCGGGAGTGCAGGGAGTGGCCAGCAGGGGTCACGGAAGTGGAAATCCAGCAACTAATTCAGGATAATGCTCGCTCGGTTGATGTGATTATCTACATGGATGGTTCGGTATCGAGAGGTAGGAGAAGTGCTTGGGGGTTCATAGCAAAAGCTAATGGCTGACGTTTGGTGGAGGAGAGCCTAGCATATGATACCACAACATATAGCTTAAGAATGGGCGTGGAGGCGGTCAGTGCAGCTTTCCGCTGGGTCGAGAATACGATACACACACATCGTGATTGTAACTGACTTAGAAAGCATGCTGAGGAAGGTGAGGACAGGCAAGCTTCGTGCAGAGTGGCTTGCTTCACTTCGGAGGTCACGGGTGGCAAGCATCGCCTGGATCTTTTCTCCGGGGCATGCTGGTGTGCTGGAGAATGAACAGGCGGACAGATTGGCTGGCTCGGCAAAACTTGGTGGAGTATTGATGCATGACAAGGCAGACGTGGTTGCGGCCTTGTGGGGGCACGTGCACACCTCGGAGGAGCAAATGGATCACCATGGTCTGGTAAGAATGAGACAGCGAGGAGTGACGAGGGGATCTGGCCGATGCTCGACGCTCAGAGGAAAGGCGAGACGGACATATAATCAGATTGCTACTGGTACTATTGGTGTTGGAACTCTTCGCTGGCTGCTGAGGATGGGGACGGTGCGCCTATGGGAATGCCTCGAATGCTCTGATGTCGGTTCCTAGATCAAACAATCAATCAATCAATAAATCAATAAACAGTTTAGTGTAGTCAACGGATCAACATCACGGCACACGGGTGTAACCCACAAGTGCTCCGTTCTACTCCTAACTCAAGCATGAGTCGGGAGAATCTCAGCTCAGTGCACGAATTCCTTAGCACCGGCGAGGATCCTGAAATACTTTGGGTGGATTTTTAACTCGAAATTTTGCCCGGGCAGCGCCGTTAGGCTACTTTTGATCGATTTCCAATTGCCAATGGATTTTTTACTTGCGCAACAATACACACTGGCATCCGATCTCACTACCCAGAGACCAGGGGAGATTTGGTTACTAGAAGTCCACGTGAAAACATCCCGGCCCTTACTGGGGCTTGAACCCGGGACCTCCAGCACTCGAGGCACCATTGACACTCGAGACCACCCAGCCTCCCTCCCCCCTCAGCGTGTAGATTGGCAGTACACGAGACAGAAGGTTGTGGGCAGACATGATCACCAACACCACATGGCATGGACTATAAGAAGATTGGCAGTACACGAGACAGAAGGCTGTGGACAGACATGATCACCAACGCCACACGGCATGGACTATAAGAAGATTGGCAGTACACGAGACAGAAGGTTGTGGACAGACATGATCACCAACACCACACGGCATGGACTATAAGAAGATTGGCAGTACACGAGACAGAAGGTTGTGGACAGACATGATCACCAACACCACACGGCATGGACTATAAGAAGATTGGCAGTACACGAGACAGAAGGCTGTGGACAGACATGATCACCAACGCCACACGGCATGGACTATAAGAAGATTGGCAGTACACGAGACAGAAGGTTGTGGACAGACATGATCACCAACAGCCACACGGCATGGACTATAAGAAGATTGGCAGTACACGAGACAGAAGGCTGTGGACAGACATGATCACCAACACCACACGGCATGGACTATAAGAAGATTGGCAGTACACGAGACAGAAGGCTGTGGACAGACATGATCACCAACGCCACACGGCATGGACTATAAGAAGATTGGCAGTACACGAGACAGAAGGCTGTGGACAGACATGATCACCAACACCACACGGCATGGACTATAAGAAGATTGGCAGTACACGAGACAGAAGGCTGTGGACAGACATGATCACCAACGCCACACGGCATGGACTATAAGAAGATTGGCAGTACACGAGACAGAAGGCTGTGGACAGACATGATCACCAACGCCACACGGCATGGACTATAAGAAGATTGGCAGTACACGAGACAGAAGGTTGTGGACAGACATGATCACCAACGCCACACGGCATGGACTATAAGAAGATTGGTAGTACACGAGACAGAAGGCTGTGGACAGACATGATCACCAACGCCACACGGCATGGACTATAAGAAGATTGGCAGTACACGAGACAGAAGGCTGTGGACAGACATGATCACCAACGCCACACGGCATGGACTATAAGAAGATTGGCAGTACACGAGACAGAAGGCTGTGGACAGACATGATCACCAACGCCACACGGCATGGACTATAAGAAGATTGGCAGTACACGAGACAGAAGGCTGTGGACAGACATGATCACCAACGCCACACGGCATGGACTATAAGAAGATTGGCAGTACACGAGACAGAAGGCTGTGGACAGACATGATCACCAACGCCACACGGCATGGACTATAAGAAGATTGGCAGTACACGAGACAGAAGGCTGTGGACAGACATGATCACCAACAGCCACACGGCATGGACTATAAGAAGATTGGCAGTACACGAGACAGAAGGCTTGTGGACAGACATGATCACCAACAGCCACACGGCATGGACTATAAGAAGATTGGCAGTACACGAGACAGAAGGCTGTGGACAGACATGATCACCAACAGCCACACGGCATGGACTATAAGAAGATTGGCAGTACACGAGACAGAAGGCTTGTGGACAGACATGATCACCAACAGCCACACGGCATGGACTATAAGAAGATTGGCAGTACACGAGACAGAAGGCTGTGGACAGACATGATCACCAACGCCACACGGCATGGACTATAAGAAGATTGGCAGTACACGAGACAGAAGGCTGTGGACAGACATGATCACCAACGCCACACGGCATGGACTATAAGAAGATTGGCAGTACACGAGACAGAAGGCTGTGGACAGACATGATCACCAACGCCACACGGCATGGACTATAAGAAGATTGGCAGTACACGAGACAGAAGGCTGTGGACAGACATGATCACCAACACCACACGGCATGGACTATAAGAAGATTGGCAGTACACGAGACAGAAGGCTGTGGACAGACATGATCACCAACGCCACACGGCATGGACTATAAGAAGATTGGCAGTACACGAGACAGAAGGCTGTGGACAGACATGATCACCAACACCACACGGCATGGACTATAAGAAGATTGGCAGTACACGAGACAGAAGGCTGTGGACAGACATGATCACCAACACCACACGGCATGGACTATAAGAAGATTGGCAGTACACGAGACAGAAGGCTGTGGACAGACATGATCACCAACACCACACGGCATGGACTATAAGAAGATTGGCAGTACACGAGACAGAAGGCTGTGGACAGACATGATCACCAACACCACACGGCATGGACTATAAGAAGATTGGCAGTACACGAGACAGAAGGCTGTGGACAGACATGATCACCAACACCACACGGCATGGACTATAAGAAGATTGGCAGTACACGAGACAGAAGGCTGTGGACAGACATGATCACCAACACCACACGGCATGGACTATAAGAAGATTGGCAGTACACGAGACAGAAGGCTGTGGACAGACATGATCACCAACACCACACGGCATGGACTATAAGAAGATTGGCAGTACACGAGACAGAAGGCTGTGGACAGACATGATCACCAACACCACACGGCATGGACTATAAGAAGATTGGCAGTACACGAGACAGAAGGCTGTGGACAGACATGATCACCAACAGCCACACGGCATGGACTATAAGAAGATTGGCAGTACACGAGACAGAAGGCTGTGGACAGACATGATCACCAACACCACACGGCATGGACTATAAGAAGATTGACAGTACACGAGACAGAAGGCTGTGGACAGACATGATCACCAACACCACACGGCATGGACTATAAGAAGATTGGCAGTACACGAGACAGAAGGCTGTGGACAGACATGATCACCAACAGCCACACGGCATGGACTATAAGAAGATTGACAGTACACGAGACAGAAGGCTGTGGACAGACATGATCACCAACACCACACGGCATGGACTATAAGAAGATTGGCAGTACACGAGACAGAAGGCTTGTGGACAGACATGATCACCAACACCACACGGCATGGACTATAAGAAGATTGGCAGTACACGAGACAGAAGGCTGTGGACAGACATGATCACCAACACCACACGGCATGGACTATAAGAAGATTGGCAGTACACGAGACAGAAGGCTGTGGACAGACATGATCACCAACACCACACGGCATGGACTATAAGAAGATTGGCAGTACACGAGACAGAAGGCTGTGGACAGACATGATCACCAACACCACACGGCATGGACTATAAGAAGATTGGCAGTACACGAGACAGAAGGCTGTGGACAGACATGATCACCAACACCACACGGCATGGACTATAAGAAGATTGGCAGTACACGAGACAGAAGGTTGTGGACAGACATGATCACCAACACCACACGGCATGGACTATAAGAAGATTGGCAGTACACGAGACAGAAGGCTGTGGACAGACATGATCACCAACACCACACGGCATGGACTATAAGAAGATTGGCAGTACACGAGACAGAAGGCTGTGGACAGACATGATCACCAACGCCACACGGCATGGACTATAAGAAGATTGGCAGTACACGAGACAGAAGGCTGTGGACAGACATGATCACCAACACCACACGGCATGGACTATAAGAAGATTGGCAGTACACGAGACAGAAGGCTGTGGACAGACATGATCACCAACGCCACACGACTTGGACTATAAGAAGATTGGCAGTACACGAGACAGAAGGCTGTGGACAGACATGATCACCAACACCACACGGCATGGACTATAAGAAGATTGGCAGTACACGAGACAGAAGGCTGTGGACAGACATGATCACCAACACCACACGGCATGGACTATAAGAAGATTGGCAGTACACGAGACAGAAGGCTGTGGACAGACATGATCACCAACACCACACGGCATGGACTATAAGAAGATTGGCAGTACACGAGACAGAAGGCTGTGGACAGACATGATCACCAACACCACACGGCATGGACTATAAGAAGATTGGCAGTACACGAGACAGAAGGCTGTGGACAGACATGATCACCAACACCACACGGCATGGACTATAAGAAGATTGGCAGTACACGAGACAGAAGGCTGTGGACAGACATGATCACCAACACCACACGGCATGGACTATAAGAAGATTGGCAGTACACGAGACAGAAGGCTGTGGACAGACATGATCACCAACACCACACGGCATGGACTATAAGAAGATTGGCAGTACACGAGACAGAAGGCTGTGGACAGACATGATCACCAACACCACACGGCATGGACTATAAGAAGATTGGCAGTACACGAGACAGAAGGCTGTGGACAGACATGATCACCAACACCACACGGCATGGACTATAAGAAGATTGGCAGTACACGAGACAGAAGGCTGTGGACAGACATGATCACCAACACCACACGGCATGGACTATAAGAAGATTGGCAGTACACGAGACAGAAGGCTGTGGACAGACATGATCACCAACGCCACACGGCATGGACTATAAGAAGATTGGCAGTACACGAGACAGAAGGCTGTGGACAGACATGATCACCAACACCACACGGCATGGACTATAAGAAGATTGGCAGTACACGAGACAGAAGGCTGTGGACAGACATGATCACCAACGCCACACGGCATGGACTATAAGAAGATTGGCAGTACACGAGACAGAAGGCTGTGGACAGACATGATCACCAACACCACACGGCATGGACTATAAGAAGATTGGCAGTACACGAGACAGAAGGCTGTGGACAGACATGATCACCAACGCCACACGGCATGGACTATAAGAAGATTGGCAGTACACGAGACAGAAGGCTGTGGACAGACATGATCACCAACACCACACGGCATGGACTATAAGAAGATTGGCAGTACACGAGACAGAAGGCTGTGGACAGACATGATCACCAACGCCACACGGCATGGACTATAAGAAGATTGGCAGTACACGAGACAGAAGGCTGTGGACAGACATGATCACCAACACCACACGGCATGGACTATAAGAAGATTGGCAGTACACGAGACAGAAGGCTGTGGACAGACATGATCACCAACACCACACGGCATGGACTATAAGAAGATTGGCAGTACACGAGACAGAAGGCTGTGGACAGACATGATCACCAACGCCACACGGCATGGACTATAAGAAGATTGGCAGTACACGAGACAGAAGGCTGTGGACAGACATGATCACCAACGCCACACGGCATGGACTATAAGAAGATTGGCAGTACACGAGACAGAAGGCTGTGGACAGACATGATCACCAACGCCACACGGCATGGACTATAAGAAGATTGGCAGTACACGAGACAGAAGGCTGTGGACAGACATGATCACCAACAGCCACACGGCATGGACTATAAGAAGATTGGCAGTACACGAGACAGAAGGCTGTGGACAGACATGATCACCAACGCCACACGGCATGGACTATAAGAAGATTGGCAGTACACGAGACAGAAGGCTGTGGACAGACATGATCACCAACGCCACACGGCATGGACTATAAGAAGATTGGCAGTACACGAGACAGAAGGCTGTGGACAGACATGATCACCAACACCACACGGCATGGACTATAAGAAGATTGGCAGTACACGAGACAGAAGGCTGTGGACAGACATGATCACCAACACCACACGGCATGGACTATAAGAAGATTGGCAGTACACGAGACAGAAGGCTGTGGACAGACATGATCACCAACGCCACACGGCATGGACTATAAGAAGATTGGCAGTACACGAGACAGAAGGCTGTGGACAGACATGATCACCAACAGCCACACGGCATGGACTATAAGAAGATTGGCAGTACACGAGACAGAAGGCTGTGGACAGACATGATCACCAACACCACACGGCATGGACTATAAGAAGATTGGCAGTACACGAGACAGAAGGCTGTGGACAGACATGATCACCAACACCACACGGCATGGACTATAAGAAGATTGGCAGTACACGAGACAGAAGGCTGTGGACAGACATGATCACCAACACCACACGGCATGGACTATAAGAAGATTGGCAGTACACGAGACAGAAGGCTGTGGACAGACATGATCACCAACGCCACACGGCATGGACTATAAGAAGATTGGCAGTACACGAGACAGAAGGCTGTGGACAGACATGATCACCAACGCCACACGGCATGGACTATAAGAAGATTGGCAGTACACGAGACAGAAGGCTGTGGACAGACATGATCACCAACACCACACGGCATGGACTATAAGAAGATTGGCAGTACACGAGACAGAAGGCTGTGGACAGACATGATCACCAACGCCACACGGCATGGACTATAAGAAGATTGGCAGTACACGAGACAGAAGGCTGTGGACAGACATGATCACCAACACCACACGGCATGGACTATAAGAAGATTGGCAGTACACGAGACAGAAGGCTGTGGACAGACATGATCACCAACACCACACGGCATGGACTATAAGAAGATTGGCAGTACACGAGACAGAAGGCTGTGGACAGACATGATCACCAACACCACACGGCATGGACTATAAGAAGATTGGCAGTACACGAGACAGAAGGCTGTGGACAGACATGATCACCAACACCACACGGCATGGACTATAAGAAGATTGGCAGTACACGAGACAGAAGGCTGTGGACAGACATGATCACCAACACCACACGGCATGGACTATAAGAAGATTGGCAGTACACGAGACAGAAGGCTGTGGACAGACATGATCACCAACGCCACACGGCATGGACTATAAGAAGATTGGCAGTACACGAGACAGAAGGCTGTGGACAGACATGATCACCAACACCACACGGCATGGACTATAAGAAGATTGGCAGTACACGAGACAGAAGGCTTGTGGACAGACATGATCACCAACACCACACGGCATGGACTATAAGAAGATTGGCAGTACACGAGACAGAAGGCTGTGGACAGACATGATCACCAACACCACACGGCATGGACTATAAGAAGATTGGCAGTACACGAGACAGAAGGCTGTGGACAGACATGATCACCAACACCACACGGCATGGACTATAAGAAGATTGGCAGTACACGAGACAGAAGGCTGTGGACAGACATGATCACCAACAGCCACACGGCATGGACTATAAGAAGATTGGCAGTACACGAGACAGAAGGCTGTGGACAGACATGATCACCAACAGCCACACGGCATGGACTATAAGAAGATTGGCAGTACACGAGACAGAAGGCTGTGGACAGACATGATCACCAACGCCACACGGCATGGACTATAAGAAGATTGGCAGTACACGAGACAGAAGGCTGTGGACAGACATGATCACCAACACCACACGGCATGGACTATAAGAAGATTGGCAGTACACGAGACAGAAGGCTGTGGACAGACATGATCACCAACGCCACACGGCATGGACTATAAGAAGATTGGCAGTACACGAGACAGAAGGCTGTGGGCAGACATGATCACCAACGCCACACGGCATGGACTATAAGAAGATTGGCAGTACACGAGACAGAAGGCTGTGGACAGACATGATCACCAACGCCACACGGCATGGACTATAAGAAGATTGGCAGTACACGAGACAGAAGGCTGTGGACAGACATGATCACCAACAGCCACACGGCATGGACTATAAGAAGATTGGCAGTACACGAGACAGAAGGTTGTGGACAGACATGATCACCAACGCCACACGGCATGGACTATAAGAAGATTGGCAGTACACGAGACAGAAGGCTTGTGGACAGACATGATCACCAACGCCACACGGCATGGACTATAAGAAGATTGGCAGTACACGAGACAGAAGGCTGTGGACAGACATGATCACCAACGCCACACGGCATGGACTATAAGAAGATTGGCAGTACACGAGACAGAAGGCTGTGGACAGACATGATCACACGGCATGGACTATAAGAAGATTGGCAGTACACGAGACAGAAGGCTGTAGACAGACATGATCACCAACACCACACGGCATGGACTATAAGAAGATTGGCAGTACACGAGACAGAAGGCTGTGGACAGACATGATCACCAACGCCACACGGCATGGACTATAAGAAGATTGGCAGTACACGAGACAGAAGGCTGTGGACAGACATGATCACCAACGCCACACGGCATGGACTATAAGAAGATTGGCAGTACACGAGACAGAAGGCTGTGGACAGACATGATCACCAACGCCACACGGCATGGACTATAAGAAGATTGGCAGTACACGAGACAGAAGGCTGTGGACAGACATGATCACCAACAGCCACACGGCATGGACTATAAGAAGATTGGCAGTACACGAGACAGAAGGCTGTGGACAGACATGATCACCAACGCCACACGGCATGGACTATAAGAAGATTGGCAGTACACGAGACAGAAGGTTGTGGACAGACATGATCACCAACGCCACACGGCATGGACTATAAGAAGATTGGCAGTACACGAGACAGAAGGTTGTGGACAGACATGATCACCAACGCCATGAACTATAAGAAAAAAGTTTTTGGAAAATTATCAATCAATCAATCAGGTGCCGTCTCCACAATGAAGGTTGGCTGCAATGGGACTCCAACACTGTCTGTCTCTCGCCCTGACTGTACATTCTGTCAGATTGATGTTCATCCATCTCTTGATATTATCTTCCCACTTGTATCGTTGTCTACCTCTTGCTCGCTTGCCCTCAACCTTGCCCTCCAGTATGGGTTTTTTTTTTAAAGAGTACCATGTCTTTTAACGTGGCCGAAATATTTCACTTGCCTCCTCTTTAATTATTTCATCAACTCTCTCTTCATTCCAGTTTTTTTTTAAACATCTGCATTTGATTGTTTTTGTTTCCATTAAATACGACATATCCGTCTGTAGATCCACATTTCCAGGGCCTCTATGCAATTTTCCAGTTGCTTGTTCAATCATCATCATCATCATCATCATCATCATCATCATCATCTTCCACTTCTGCCGTCAAGCGTTTTGGGGAGGAATAATTTGCGCTCCAGCGCCCGGTGGGCAGCACTGGATAGTGTCATTCCGCGTGATTGTACAATGTCTTTGATGTCATCAATCCATTTTCTTCTTGGACACCCTCTTGGTCTCGTCGCAGATGATTTTTGATGTAAGGCCAGTGATGGTAGTTATTGGTGGTGCATTCTAACGACATGGCCAAACCACTTGATCTTCTGTCTTTCAATAAATGTGGCACAAGGTGTTGATCCCGCTGTCTGTCTGATAACAGCATTTCTTACTCGGTCTCGGATTGTTAAGTTGGCAGCTCTCCTCAGGCATCTCATCTCGCCGGTATTGATTTTGCGAAAGTGTGATTTGGATGAAGTCCAAGTTTGAGATTGGTAGCATAGGGTTGGTGGGAATGTGCTGTTTATTATCTGTCGTTTTGCGGACATGGGTATATTTGGATGTTTCAGTATGTTACCAATGCCAAACCTGGACAATGACAGAAAAAGAGAAAAGAAAAATCACAACAGAATGAGATTTCTGAGAAGAATATTCAACGTATCAAGAAGAGATAAAATCAGAAATGAAGAAATCAGGACTAAAGTGGGGGTGGGGGGGGGGGGGGGTGGGGGGGTGGGGGGGGGGGGGGTTTATAGCTACACTAGATTTTATTAGAAGGCAGCAAGTCAAATGGTTTGGCCATGCAAGTAGGTTACCAACTAACAGTCACTGTATACCACAATAAGCAATAATGTACAGACCAGAGGGAAGCAGAGGAAGAGGCCGACCACGTAAACGATGGACGCAGGTAATAACAGAGTGCATGGGAATATCGATACATGAAGCTCATAAGCGGGCACTCTCCCGCTGTTTATACTTCACCTCTACACTGCAAGGCACAAGAGGAACATGATGAGATGAGATGAGATGAGTAAGGGTGATAGTTGATATGTAAGTGCCCTAGCTTTTTGACATCTGATTTCGATTTCTCTGTCTAAGATGTTTGAATTCTTTAACTTGCTTCAGAGTTGTGCTATTTATCTGTTCAATGTCCAGGAAAATTATAATTTTGTCCGTTTCTTCAGGCGAAGTTTTTATTTTAAATAACATAAAAGGAATGACGTCACGGCGTGTCGTCTGCGACTGTGTTCCTTGTTGTTGTAGTCAGATGTGGAAGTGAAGCGGACCTTAACGTCTCAAAACCTCGCTTGATCAACACGTTGATGTTGTTAACCAATTTATTATGGATGCAGAATTTGACCCGGAGGACAAGTACAGGTTAGTGTACGCGTTGCTTCCTAATTCAATTGACTAATTAAATTGTGATGTTCTTACTGGAAATGTCTTCTTTCCTGAATTGTCATCGTCCGGCTACACACTACACTACACGCAGAGAAGCACGTAGGAAGTTTACTAACAATCAATATATCAGCTTATAAAGAGTTAGTTGCACGTCCTTCTTAGAACGTTGCAATCAACGCCAGCATTTATTGGCTGTTTGTGGTTTACTGGGCAATGTTAGTTCAGAAGTTTACTTTTGTTTGATGTCTGAACGACTGACGCCTTTTATTTTTTTTGCATATTAAGTCAGGACATCGTGTAAAGCGGCAAAAGAAGCATGGCTTGAGAAAAATTGCATAGAAATTGAAAAACAACACAACAATAGTTTTAGTTTAGTTTTAGTCGATGGATCAACATCACGGCACACGGGTGTAACCCATAAGTGCGCCGTTCTCCTCCTATATCAAACGGAAATCTGGAGAAACTCACCTCAGTGCATGAACTTCATAGCACCAGCGAGGATCCTGAAATACTTTGGGTAGATTTTTAACTCGAAATGTTGCCCGGGCAGCGCCGTTAGGTTATTCTTTTTCGATTTCCAACTGCCAAGGGATTGTTTACGTGCGCAACAATACACGTCCGATCTCACTACCCAGAGACCAGGGGAAATTTTATTACTAGAAGTCCACGTGAAAAAATCCCGGTCCTCACCGGGGCTTGAACCCGGGACCTCCAGCATTCGAGGCGCACACCATACCTTGAGACTACGCAGCCCCCCAATGCAGCCCACAACACAACAATAAAATAGTAAAAATACCAAATTAATGTAATGAGCAAAAGACTTCAGGAGCTTACTAATAAAATCATCAACAGGCAGCGTGAAAACAAAAGATGGAAAATCATAATAAATATTCTGAGTGACTATTCACAAAAATTTGTGCATATATGGAGTGACTATTCACAAAAATATGTGAGCTTCACTACATTATTAATGTTTGTAGAACTATCATTGTGTTCTCGGCAGTGTAGTGATTAGTATCTCTGCCTGTCATGCCAGAGACTGGGGTTCGATTCCCTGCTGGCAATTTTTTTTTTTTTTTTTTTAATAAAAAATATTAAACATTACAAACTAACATATAGAATTGAAAACTCGAAGCTCAAACAAATATCGTCTTTGTGAGGTTTGAAGAAAAAGAACTTGCAAACAAAAGACAGACAAGAAGAGAGAATAATAGAGTCTTCTGAAGGCAAACGACGGCCAAATTAAGACTCAGAGTCAGTGGTATTAATTGTGTACAAGTGGTGGGCATGTCTTCTAGCCAGGATCTGTAACATCTCAGTCTTCAAGATCGACTCAACCTAACACGAGTAGCAGGGGATATGGTGGGAAGTCAAGTCGACAGCACTGCATCACCCATAGAGCAGGAGATATGGTGGGAAGTCAACAGCACTGCATCACCCATAGAGCAGGAGATATGGTGGGAAGTCAAGTCGACAGCACTGCATCACCCATAGAGCAGGAGATATGGTGGGAAGTCAACAGCACTGCATCACCCATAGAGCAGGAGATATGGTGGGAAGTCAAGTCGACAGCACTGCATCACCCATAGAGCAGGAGATATGGTGGGAAGTCAAGTCGACAGCACTGCATCACCCATAGAGCAGGAGATATGGTGGGAAGTCAACAGCACTGCATCACCCATAGAGCAGGAGATATGGTGGGAAGTCAAGTCGACAGCACTGCATCACCCATAGAGCAGGAGATATGGTGGGAAGTCAACAGCACTGCATCACCCATAGAGCAGGAGATATGGTGGGAAGTCAACAGCACTGCATCACCCATAGAGCAGGAGATATGGTGGGAAGTCAACAGCACTGCATCACCCATAGAGCAGGAGATATGGTGGGAAGTCAAGTCGACAGCACTGCATCACCCACAGAGCAGGAGATATGGTGGGAAGTCAAGTCGACAGCACTGCATCACCCACAGAGCAGGAGATATGGTGGGAAGTCAAGTCGACAGCACTGCATCACCCACAGAGCAGGAGATATGGTGGGAAGTCAACAGCACTGCATCACCCATAGAGCAGGAGATATGGTGGGAAGTCAAGTCGACAGCACTGCATCACCCACAGAGCAGGAGATATGGTGGGAAGTCAAGTCGACAGCACTGCATCACCCACAGAGCAGGAGATATGGTGGGAAGTCAACACCACTGCATCACCCATAGAGCAGGAGATATGGTGGGAAGTCAAGTCGACAGCACTGCATCACCCACAGAGCAGGAGATATGGTGGGAAGTCAAGTCGACAGCACTGCATCACCCACAGAGCAGGAGATATGGTGGGAAGTCAACAGCACTGCATCACCCATAGAGCAGGAGATATGGTGGGAAGTCAAGTCGACAGCACTGCATCACCCACAGAGCAGGAGATATGGTGGGAAGTCAAGTCGACAGCACTGCATCACCCATAGAGCAGGAGATATGGTGGGAAGTCAACAGCACTGCATCACCCACAGAGCAGGGGATATGGTGGGAAGTCAACAGCACTGCATCACCCATAGAGCAGGAGATATGGTGGGAAGTCAACAGCACTGCATCACCCATAGAGCAGGAGATATGGTGGGAAGTCAAGTCGACAGCACTGCATCACCCACAGAGCAGGAGATATGGTGGGAAGTCAAGTCGACAGCACTGCATCACCCATAGAGCAGGAGATATGGTGGGAAGTCAACAGCACTGCATCACCCATAGAGCAGGAGATATGGTGGGAAGTCAAGTCGACAGCACTGCATCACCCACAGAGCAGGAGATATGGTGGGAAGTCAAGTCGACAGCACTGCATCACCCATAGAGCAGGAGATATGGTGGGAAGTCAACAGCACTGCATCACCCATAGAGCAGGAGATATGGTGGGAAGTCAAGTCGACAGCACTGCATCACCCACAGAGCAGGAGATATGGTGGGAAGTCAAGTCGACAGCACTGCATCACCCACAGAGCAGGAGATATGGTGGGAAGTCAAGTCGACAGCACTGCATCACCCACAGAGCACCTGAAAGCAACTGGTCTATACAAATATGAGGCTAGCAACATGTAACCCAATATGACTTATAGTGATCCTGTCCTCGACTGATATTCTGACACGGACATTGAACGAACCATAACAGGTCACTGTGATACATTCTTTCTCATTGGAACTGGGAATCTCCGTGGCTGAGTGGTTACTGCCTCGCGTTCCGAAGGTTGTAGGTTCCTCTCCAGACTACGTCATTCAGAGCACGAGTGCAGTCTTCTCAAAGACTTCTGGAGGTCGTCGCTGGAGCTACTGAGTTCGTTTTTTGTGAATTTTGTGAATAGGGGCTCGTATTATTCACAAATTTTTGTGCAGAATAATCACGTGACCAGCCACACATTTTTGTCAATAGGGGCTTGTATTATTCACAAAAAATATTTGGAATTCCCCATGTTGATCCATATTGTAAATCTTCATTTAGTAGTTTAACACGCTTCATTTAGCAGTTTAACACGTTATTCCCCATATTGATCCTTATTGTAAGTCTTCATTTACTAATTTAGTAGTTTAACACGTGATTCCCCATATATAATAATCCATATTGTTGTAATTCTTCATTTAGCAGTTTAACACATTATTCCCCATATTGATCCTTATTGTAAGTCTTCATTTACTAATTTAGTAGTTTAACACGTGATTCCCCATATATAATGATCCATATTGTTGTAATTCTTCATTTAGCAGTTTAACACGTTATTCCCCATATTGATCCATATTGTAAGTCTTCATTTACTAATTTAGTAGTTTAACACGTGATTCCCCATCATCCAAAAACGTGGGCTTATATTGCAAAGGAAAATAGTTGCTTGGATCGATATGCTTGGCTCTCAGGGTCAGAGAATTACAAATAGCAGCATATACTAGCAGTGCAATTCTTGGACATATTAAATTGACAAAATAAAACTACGGACACAGGGTGTGGACAAGTAACAAAAAGTGTACAAACAAACATATTCCTGGATGTGAAAAAGAAACAAACAAGACATAACAAATAAACAAATCGGGATATAGACAAGTAACAAAATGTATACAAATAAATATTAACCAGGATGTAGATAAGTAACAAAATGTATACAAAAACATTAACTTGAATGTAGATAAGTAACGAAATGTTTACAGATAAACATGAACCAGAATGTAGACAAACAAAATGTTGACAAATAAACATTAACCAGGATGTAGACAAGTAACAAAATGTATATAAATAAACATTAACCAGAATTTAGACAAGTGACAAAATGTATACAAATAAACATTAGCCAGGATGTAGATAAGTAACAAAATGTATACAAATAAACATTAACCAAGATGTAGACAAGTAACGAAATGTTGACAAATAAACATTAACCAGAATGTAGACAAGTAACAAAATGTTGACAAATAAACATCAATGTGGATAGCCTTAGGTTCATACCAGAATGTGATCAGCGTTGCCAGTAGTGGGTTGTGCTCAATATTTAAATAAACATTAACCAGAATGTAGACAAGTAACAAAATGTATACTAATAAACATTAATCAGGATGTAGACAAGTAATACAATTTTTACTAATAAACATGAACCAGGAAGTAGACAAGTAACAAAAAGCATACAAACATACATAATTCATGTAAGTGATTAGTAAGAATCATCATCATCATCACACTCCAGACAGGCACTGTAGATCTCCCCCTCAACATCTCCACCGGCATATGCTGACAACACAACTATTCAGTCAGAACCTTTGAATGGATTGACAGTTGCATCTAAGTTATTGCACCGTGACAACATTCGAACTGCTTCTTGTTGTAGCTCTTGAGTGACACCAGCTCGATTGTTTCCTTGCATGTAAACCAGGATGTCATATATGTATGAGAGAGTTCAGTTGTTGCCAGTTAATTATTCACCAGTGGTTCTAAATGTGTAGACACTAAAGAGGTCGGGGGGGGGGGGGGGGGGGGGCAGATATTCTTGTGGTCTTAAGTGTATCCTTGATGTCATCAGTAGACAGTCACCATTTTACCATTTTTTGGACATGTTATGAGGAGAAATAAATTGGAGAACTTGGTGACAGCTGGCAAGATTGAGGGGAAAAGAACAAGGGGAAGACAGAGAAGTAAATACCTGGATGGCTTGGCCACATGGTATGGTTGAGATAAGAACACAGAGCTGATCCACGACCCTGTGATTGTGTGAGATGGTGAAACATGACCGCCCATGTTTATGAGCATGGCACATTATTATGATGATGTCATCAGTGGTAATCATCAGATCATCGGTAGTTTTAATCCTAACACATAGTTCGGCAAGCATATTCATTGTGGCTACCCATTTATCACGGGCCTGTGCCCATGTTTGTCTGATGAATTTCCAGTGAGAGAGTTTTCGTTTGTCTTCGTCTGGGCTTCACTCTGAAACCCACTGACACTCCTTCTGCACACACTGTGTATGGATCTATGTGATAACCAGAATCTCTTGAGGTATTTTTGTCACATACTTCTTGGCAAAGTGCTTCCAATTTTGGTTTGATTTGCTTGTGACGACATCCTTAAAGGTCTTGGTCACCATTCCTGTCTCATAACACGGTAATATGTATTGTTGTGGTCACAGCATTCATTGACAGTGTTTTTTTGGGGGTGGGGGTCCTATATGAATGTAACATGCACAATAGATAATTGATGTATGAAAGATGAGTGGTTGGAAGGGCCGAATGTAAGATGAGCCTGCGAGCTAAATTTGTGACCCATTGAAAATAAAGTTTGTTTGTTCGTTTGTTATCCCATTTTAATTTGTTAAATGCTTCCTTTGAGAGTTTCTTTGCTCTTAGCCAGAACTTTATTGGAAGTCTTTTAAGTGTCTGTGTCTCCTTCACGTCTTCATTTTGCCATACTCGCTAAGCTCTTTATGTTTTGTCTTGACTGCGACTCACTGCGTTTTCTTGATTTTGTTAATGGTGTTGTACTCTGTTGCGGTTAGCTTGAAGGGATTTGTCGTTGATCTTTGTTTGATATTATCATGCTCTTTAACGAGTATAATGCAGGGATAATGGTCACTGCCTATGATCACCGAGAACATACCAATGGCAGTCTAGGTGGGGTGAACATGGATATACCAAAGAAAGATCCAGCACACTCCTCGTCACTGGGTCTGCTAGCCTTTCTGGTAATCCTGGTTAGCAAATTAGATCTATATTGTAGGTCAACATGGCTGAATGGATAAGATCGTTGTGCTTAAACTTCCAGTGTGCTGGTGCTGAGGTAGCAGGTTCAGTCCCTACATTGATCAGCCCAACTAAGATGTTGACTTCTCGTCCTTGCTTTGGGGACATAAATTACAAGTACCTCAAGTGGATTTGCCTTGATGCGAGGGATACTGGTATTAAGGAAAGCTAATCCACATGCAGACAGAGGTCCAGTGCACTTCCCAGTAGTGGTAACTAGAAGTTGTAACACATATATGGGCTCCACTTGAGTCAAAGCGAGCGTTCGCAAACAGATTCCATATTGAACAATGCATCTTCTGGCTCCTCGTCTTTCTTATTTGTGGATATGTTCCCCAACGTAATACAGGTTGTAGAAAAGTTACACAAAGCGTAGGCAAACAGAAACCAGGATGTAGACAAGTAATGAAGTAATCAAGTCTACCAGGAAGTTTCTTAAAAACAATTGTCTAGTACTTGTCTTAGGCTGGGTTAAGTGTGTGTGTGTGTGTGTGGGGGGGGGGGGGGTGTTACTTGGGTACTAATTGTCTTTATTGCTGTCTGTATAATTTCTTACAACTGTTACTCGTGTACCGATTGTTATTATTGTAATCTGTATAATTTCTTACAGCTGGTACTCAGGTACTGATTGTCACTAGTGTAGTCTGTATAATTTCCTACAGCTGGTACTCATTGTCTTTATTGTAGTCTGTATAATTTCTTTTTCAGCTGGTACTCAGGTACTAATTGTCACTAGTGTAGTCTGTATAATTTCTTACAGCTGGTTGTTGTTGGTTGCATATCCTTTACAGGACATAGCAGTCAACCTCAGCATTTTTTGGCTGTTCATAATTCCTGGACAAGTTTACGTTCAGTAGTTTGCCATTACTTTCTGAATGACCGGCACCATACCATTTCATAAAAAACCAACGTGAGGCGGTCTGCTGCCAAATCGCCCTACAGCTGTGTTTCGAACGCAGGTATGTGGGATTAAGAGCTGCGCCTGTAACCTCTTCACCACTGAGCCAGAGTACAGCTGGTACTTGGGTGTTAATCATCACTCTTATGGTCTCTACATACTATTGCAGCTGGTACTTTGGCATGCTGTCCAGGGAGAAGACAAATGAGATACTGATGGAGCAGGACTATGATGGAACCTTCCTGGTCAGGGACAGTAAGTCATGTCAGGGGGACTTTGTGCTGTGTGTCAGGTGAGTTTATTTTATGTTTCATCAATATCTTCTACATCAGGGGTGGGCAAACTACGGCTCGCGGGCTGCATGCGGCCCGACAACTGATACTATGCGGCCCTCGAAAGCATTTAGAAATAAAACTCATAGAATTTCTTGTGTCGTTATGATTGTTTTAACATTTTTGATACAATTTCTTTCTAATTTTATATTTTTGTAAACAGCCCTTGACCTTCGTAATGTAATGCTAAATAATTCATAATTATTGTGATGGGTTGCTGTAAACAAAGTGGACATAATATATATTCGGCCCCCCCAATAGCTATACATTTATCAATGTGGCCCTACGTACAATAAAGTTTGCCCACCCCTGTTCTACATTATCATCACCATCTTCATCTAATTTAAGAAGCATACATTTATTAGCGCAATTAAGAGGTCAGAATGGATTAGAGCGCTCGCTCATAAACTTCTGGTGTGCTGATGCCGAGGTAGCTGGTTCAACCCTACATGTTCAGCTAGACTAAAATGTTGACTTCTTGTCCTTTGCTTGAGAATGTAAATTACAAGTATCACAGAAGTCAGGGTGGGTTGGCCTAATGGCGAACGACACTGGTAAAAGAGAAATAGGGAAATCTAATTCACATACAAAAATCAGTGCACTGTATGTATTAGCATGTGTATGGACTACACTTGAGTTCGCTGCAAGTGAATGCAAACATGAAGTAGAGAAATTAGATGTAAGCCGTGAAGAGTTTTTTGATATGTTATGGGGAGATTTAGCTTGAAAACATGATGACATCTGGCAAACTTTATGAGAAAGAACAAGTGGAAGACAAAGAGATAAATACATGATGGCTTGGTCACATGGCATTACTGAGATCAGAACACAGACTTGATATGAGACTTTGGTGATTGTGTCAGACCATGACTGTCCATGCTTCTTGGCTCGGCACATGAGACTTTGGTGATTGTGTCAGGCCGTGAACCATGGCTGTCCATGCTTCTTGGCTTGGCATATGAGACTGGTGATTGTGTCAGATCATGAACCAATGCTGTCCATGCTTCTTGGCATGGCACATAAGACTGGAAATTGAGTTAGATCGTGAACCATGACTGTCCGTGTTCCTTAGCACGGTACATGAGACTCGGGTGATTGTATCAGATCATGAACCATGGCTGTCCATGCTACTGGGCATGGCACATGAGACTGGAGATTGTGTCAGACCATGAACCATGGCTGTCCATGCTTCTTGGCATGGCACATGAGACTGGAGATTGTGTTAGATCGTGAACCATGACTGTCCGTGTTCCTTAGCACGTCACATGAGACTCGGGTGATTGTATCAGATCATGAACCATGGCTGTCCATGCTTCTTGGCATGGCACATGAGACTCGGGTGATTGTATCAGATCATGAACCATCGCTGTCCATGCTTCTTGGCATGGCATATGAGACTGGAGATTGTGTCAGATCGTGAACCATGACTGTCCATGCTTCTTGCATTATGAGACTGGAGATTGTGTCAGATCGTGAACCACGATTGTCCATGCTTCTTGGCATGGCACATGAGACTGGAGATTGTGTCAGATCATGAACCACGACTATCCATGCTTCTTGGCATGGCATATGAGACTGGAGATTGTGTCAGATCGTGAAACACGACTGTCCATGCTTCTTGGCATGGCACATGAGGCTGTGGTGATCATCTCACTCGCCTGTGGGCCAGGTAGTCTTGGGTTTGATCTGACGGATTCACGTTTTTTTTTAAAAATTGACCTTGGCTGCCAGAATTTGATCCGGCCTAAAATGGGTGCCTAGACAGGTCTAGGGAAGTAAAGGCATCTTGAGTGATTCTGACCGCATGACCCACTGGGTGCTGATTGACCACATGACCCACCGGGTGCTAGTTTACCACATGACCCACCGGGTGCTGGTTGACCACATGACCCACCAGATGCTGATTGACCACATGACCCACCAGGTTCTGGTTGACTACATGACCCACCAGATGCTGATTGACCACATAACCCACCAGGTGCTGGTTGACCACATCCACCGGGTGCAGATTGACCTCATGACCCACCGGGTGCTGGTTGACCACATGACCCACCAGGTTCTGATTGACCACATGACCCACCAGGTGCTGATTGACCACATGACCCACCAGGTTCTGGTTGACTACATGACCCACCAGATGCTGATTGACCACATGACCCACCAGGTGCTGGTTGACCACATGACCCACCAGTGCTGGTTGACTACATGACCCACCAGGTGTTGGTTGACCACATGACCCACCAGGTGCTGGTTGACCACATGACCCACCAGGTGCTGGTTGACCACATGACCCACCAGGTGGTTGACCACATCCACCAGGTGCAGATTGACCTCATGACCCACCGGGTGCTGGTTGACCACATGACCCACCAGGTGCTGATTGACCACATAACCCACCAGGTGTTGGTTGACCACATGACCCACCAGGTGCTGGTTGACCACATGACCCACCAGGTGCTGGTTTACCACCACCAGTGCAGATTGACCTCATGACCCACGGGTGCTGGTGACCACATGACCCACCGGGTGCTGATTGACCACATGACCCACCAGGTGCTGATTGACCACATGACCCACTGGGTGCTGGTTGACCACATGACCCACCAGGTGCTGGTTGACTACATGACCCACCAGGTGCTGGTTGACCACATGACCCACCAGGTGCTGGTTTACCACATGACCCACCAGGTGCTGGTTTACCACATGACCCACCAGTGCTGGTTGACCACATGACCCACCAGTGCTGGTTGACCACATGACCCACTGGGTGCTGGTTGACCACATGACCCACCAGGTGCTGATTGACCACATGACCCACCGGGTGCTGGTTGACCACATGACCCACCAGGTGCTGATTATCCTCATGACCCACCAGGTGCTGATTATTCACATGACCCACCAGGTGCTGATTATTCACATGACCCACCAGGTGCTGATTATTCACATGACCCACCAGGTGCTGATTATTCACATGACCCACCAGGTGCTGATTATCCTCATGACCCACCAGGTGCTGATTATCCTCATGACCCACCAGGTGCTGATTATTCACATGACCCACCAGGTGCTGATTATTCACATGACCCACCAGGTGCTGATTATTCACATGACCCACCAGGTGCTGATTATTCACATGACCCACCAGGTGCTGATTATTCACATGACCCACCAGGTGCTGATTATTCACATGACCCACCAGGTGCTGATTATTCACATGACCCACCAGGTGCTGATTATTCACATGACCCACCAGATGCTGATTATTCACATGACCCACCAGGTGCTGATTATTCACATGACCCACCAGGTGCTGATTATTCACATGACCCACCAGGTGCTGATTATTCACATGACCCACCAGGTGCTGATTATTCACATGACCCACCAGGTGCTGATTATTCACATGACCCACCAGGTGCTGATTGACCACATGACCCACCAGTGCTGGTTGACCACATGACCCACCAGTGCTGGTTGACCACATGACCCACTGGGTGCTGGTTGACCACATGACCCACCAGGTGCTGATTGACCACATGACCCACCAGTGCTGGTTGACCACATGACCCACCGGGTGCTGGTTGGTTTGTACAAACATGGGTCCAGCACCATATGTCTGGTATGTCTTAAGTGTCTTAAGGAGTGTATCTTGGTCCTTGACTTACTTTCTGTGGCGAATAGGTTACAGGCACAGCATTCGAAACACAGGTGCGGGCAATTTGACAGCAGACATTGGTTCTCAAACAGTGGTATATGTGCCTTTCATTCAGAAAGCAATGGCAAACTACTGAACATAAACATGCCAAGAAATCAGTAAAAAAAATGCTGGGCTTGACTGCTACATCCTGTAAAGGATGTGCAACTAACTTGTACTTTATTGCTACAATGTGCCTATATTTTACCAAATGTTGAGAACCGTTACTTTACCGCTTCATGTCTTTTAACAGGGAAGATCAGAAAGTCAGTCATTACATTATCAACAGAATACAGTCGCCAGATGGCACTGCAATGTTTAAAATTGGAGACAAGGAGTTCTCAGACATGCCGAGTTTGTTAAGCTTCTACAAGACCCACTACCTGGACTCAACCACACTAATCAAACCTGTGAGTAGTTCCTACTCTTTATCTTCTTTGTATGTACCTTTGGAGATTTTACATCATTGGAATAATCATGAGTGCATTAACTTCAAAGAGGAGTAAAATACAGTGATAGTGATAACTGAAAGAGGAGCGGCTGGCCGAGAGGCTAGATAGCCAGATTCTCCTTCAGGAGACCCGGGTTCGAATCCTCGGTAAGGTGTGGATTTTTTCTGTCGGGGGAAAAAAGAAAACCCTAACCTGCACAGTTCGCTGCAACTGCACTAGCCAGGCGGTCTCAATTCCTGTGAACATCCAGCACTCATACCATTGAGTGAAAACAGCCAAGGCATTCTGCTTCGAAATCTCCAGCAGCTGTGTTTCAAACACGATATGCAGGATTGCAAATTGTATCCGTAACTCCTTCCCCACAGAGCCGACCCCTAAGGTAGCAGATAAAAGATGGGGTGTCAAGTTGGTTATCTGTCAAAATACACTTTGCTTCTGCAGCAAGGCGCTGTTGTCATTTGAAGGGATTGGTTTGTATCCCAGTTTGGTAACTATAGCTGTCAATTTTTATGTTGTCTAGTGTGTCCTATTATCTCTAATTCTGTCTTCTACTTATGTGATCACCAGTCATTACTTGTGAATGTGTGTATGTGGCTCCGCAACATTTGATGATACTTGTAAGTTAGAAGATGAAGGGCAGTGAATGAATGTTAATCATTAATGAAGAGTCAACATCATAACACTGCGGATAAATCCATAGGTGCTTAATCATCCTCACATTTTACAAGATGTTGGTGTTGATCATTCCAGTAATGCACAGTTTGTAAACACTCTGGAGTCCTCAAACATCACACCTGGCTGAAACCACATTTCAATTTAGACTTGGTCATTCTTAAATGTTTTATTTTGTGGTTTGTACAATTGAATGTTTTAATGCATTAAAGTAAAAATATCCATTCTTCTTCTTCTTCTTCTTCTTCTTCTTCTTCTTCTTCTTCTTCTTCTTCTTCTTCTTCTTCTTCTTCTTCTTCTTCTTCTTCTTCTTCTTCTCCTCTTCCTCCTCCTCCTCCTCCTCCTCCTCCTCCTCCTCCTCCTCCTCTTCTCTTCCTCCATTTACCTCAGTGAAGTCTTGTGGAGAGATGTATAGATCTCTAATGCACTCTTTCTAATGCTGTTTGTAAATTGGTATTCATTTCTCTAAAGTTGTTCTCGATACCATCACTCCATCTTTTACGTGGTCTTCCTCTTTCTCTCAAAAATTATATTTCTTCAGATCTAGTCATCTTCTTATTTCCTCATTCCTAATTCTATCTCTCACAGATATTCCTGCAACTTCTAAGGCATCTTGTCTCTGTTATGATTTTGTGCTCATTAGTTGCAGTAATTGTCTGCTGCATGCTTAAAATACTTCTCATGTGTATTGTTTCCACAGGTCCCAAGAATAAAATTGGTGTGTAAATATAAGTTTGAAGGGCGGGTGAGTACACAGTGATAAACATGTCTGCCTTACACTTCTTCTTTTGCACTTTTTCCTTCTTGAGCATAGGCCCTCAGCCAACTCATGCCCAACTGTCCTATCATTTGCTTTCTCCTGCATCTCCATCCCTGTTCCTATCATTTGCTTTCTCCTGCATCTCGGTCCCTATTCTTATCATTTGCTTTCTCCTGCATCTCGGTCCCTATTCTTATCCTTTGCTTTCTCCTGCATCTCCGTTCCTATTCTTATCATTTGCTTTATCCTGCATCTGTGTCCCTATTCTTATCATTTGCTTTCTCCTGCATCTCTGTTCATGTTCTTATCCTTTGCTTTTTCCTGCATCTCCATCCATGTTCTTATCATTTGCTTTCTCCTGCATCTGTCCCTATTCTTATCATTTGCTTTCTCTTGCATCTCTGTTCCTATTCTTATCATTTGCTTTCTCCTGCATCTCTGTCCCTATTCTTATCATTTGCTTTCTCCTGTATCTCTGTCCATGTTCTTATCATATTATTCATCATCATCATCTTCCACTTTTGTCATCAAGCGTTGTGGGGGTGAATGGCTGACGTCCCAGAGCTCAATGGCTGGCAATGGATAGTCGTTCTGTGTGATTGTACATCTTTGATGTCGTCTCAAGTGCCCTCTTCCTCTCCTATCACATCGTTTTCAGCGTAGCACCAGTGCTGGTAACTGATGGTGTTGCATTCTAACAAGATGGCCAAACTATTTGAACTTATGCCTTTCAGTGTATTTGGCACAAGGTGTTGATCCCACAGTCAGTCTAATAACAGCATTTCTTACTCGGTCTCAGATATTAATCATCTCTGTCTCATTTCCATATCGCCAACACAAGACCACTTTCAACATGAATGATTTCTAGAGTAGTGGACTCACCTGGTGTTATGAACCTCTTGTGATCATTTCCTTTGGTACTACGCTGGCCTCAGTTTTACAAGACTGTTTATGCCAAGTACACAAGACCATGATATCTTAAGTTCCTCAATACCCTAGAGTAGAAGTGGAACTACAAAGGAGAGAGATGCAAAACTAAGTTCTTATATTCCTCTGCATTCTAGGGTAGAAATGGCTACATCCAGGGGTAAAAGTGGCTACACCTTAAAGTCAAAGTGGAATGATAGACAACTGTTAAGTTAATTTATTCTGCATTGTAGAATAGAAGTGGAAGCATAGACAAGGAATGGTTTATAGAAGTGTTTAGTTCATTCTTACACATCCTATTGAGTCTGTTGTGTCCTGAGTCTACAGAAAGAAGAGATATACAAAACCATAAGTCTTTGAATGTTTCTACATCCTAGAGTAGAAATAGAGTGATAAATATGACTTACAACTTGCCGTCTTGATAGGTGATAGCTTGTAAAATGTCTTTATAGCACAAAGCCTAAGCTGAATTTAGAGGCCTTGTGTCACCCTAACAGTATGATCCCTCTCTCTGCCTGCCTAGTTTACTCCAGAGAAAAGGTAGCAATAATACGTCTGGAACAAGACAAGCTGCCAGATCAGGAAAGAAATGCTCTATCTGCCCGCCTGTCGGAGCTTCCGTCCTAGACCAGTTGCTGTCCAATGTTTAGGTCTGCCCTGCTCTGACATTTAACCTTTAGGTTGCATTTCCTGGCACTTGGATACAGCTTGTACCCTCCCAGTTGCTAAATATGTTCATGGAGATCAGCATGGCTGAATGGATCAGAGCGCTCGCTCTTAAACTGCTGGTGACCTGATGCTGAGGTAGAAATGCTCTTCACACTATACCAGCACTTGATCCTCTCAGTGATTGATTATGGACTAGGATTGCTCACTGTCTCAAAGAGTCAGCTGGTGAAATTAGAGCGCATACAGAACGAAGCTATGCAGGTCATTCTAGGATGCACCCGAGACACCCCAGTAGTGTGTATGCGAATCATCCTTGGTCTGCCTACTGTTGCTGGTAGGCACAAGGTGATGCAGGCGAAGGCATACCTCAGAGTAGCTGCAGACACAGATCACCCGTTGCATGAGGCGCTGGATGTAGTTAAGGGTCAGAGACTGATAAGAGGGAAATCATGGATGGCTCAGACGGAGGATACGATCAGACAGGTGTGCCCCTTGGAGAACATTAGGCGAGGAGAGGAGTGGGTCAGAGTGCCAGCCGAGCAGTCAGACTTGTGCAGAGTTATGATCACATTGAGCCGGAAGTGCAGGGAGTGGCCAGCAGGGGCCACGAAAGTGGAAATTCAGCAGCTAATTCAGGATAATTCTTGCCCGGGTGATGTGATTATCTACACGGATGGTTCGGTGTTGAGAGGTAGGAGAAGTGCCTGGAGATTTTTAGCATAAGCTAATGGTCGACGTTTGATGCAGGAGAGCCTGGCGTATGATAACACAACATCTAGCTTAAGAATGGAGGTGGAGGCGGAGGCGGTCAGTGCAGCTTTCCGCTGGATAGAAAACACGATACATACACACATTGTGATTGTAACTGACTCAGAAAGCATGCTGAGTAGGGTGAGGACAGGCAGGCTTCGTGCAGAGTGGCTTGCTTAGCTTCGGAGGTCACGGGTAACAAGCATCACCTGGATTTTTTCTCCGGGGCATGCCGGTGTGCTGGAGAATGAACAGGCGGACAGATTGGCTGGCTCTGCAAAACTTGGTGGAGTATTAAGGCATGACAAGACAGACGTGGTTGCGGCCTTGTGGGAGCACGTGTACACCTCGGAGGAGCAAATGAATCACCATAGTCTGGTAAGAATGAGGCAGCGAGGTGTGACGAGGGGATCTGGCCGATGCTCAAGCACCAGAGGAAAGGCGAGACGGACATATAATCAGATTGCTACTGGAACTATTAGTGTTGGAACTCTTCGCTGGCTGCTGAGGATGGGGACGGAGCGCTTATGGGAATGTCCCGAATGCTGTGATGTCGGTTCATAAATCAATCAATCAATTGAGATGGACATATAATCAGATTGCTACTGGAACTATTAGTGTTGGAACTCTTCGCTGGCTGCTGAGGATGGGGACAGAGTGCTTATGGTATTGTCCCGAATGCTGTGATGTCGGTTCCTAAATCAATCAATCAGTCAATGCTTACATTGCATTGTCATCTGTACAGGACCCTGAAGATCTACCGTTTAACAAAGGTGATATCTTAGAGGTGATCTATAAAGACGAGGCAGAGTGGTGGACGGCAATCAATAAAGACTTTCAGATTGGACAGATTCCTGCCCAGTACACAGAAGTGGTAAGTGGACATGGCTGTGTAAAGATAGAGTTGTTGTGAAGGCTGTGATGTCATATTGCTCTCTGTCTTATACAACCTGAGGGAATCAAAGGCTCGTGATGACTTGGTTTCATCCTGATAGGCTAGCAATGCACAAATGATTGGGGAAATGATAATTTGAAACTGTTTTTAGACATAGCAATGGTAGACTACTGGATGTAAACTTGCCAAGAGATCACAACAGCCAAAAAAAAAAAAATGCTGGTGTTGACTGCAACATCCTGTAAAGGATATGTAATTAACTATAACTATTTTAGACTTAGGCCGCAACTGTTCCATGAGTGTCGTGGATTATTAAGGATGTCATTTTGTGTACACCAATACGACCTATACTGAACCCCGCCTAATCATGCACGCTGTGTTGTTAATGTTAAGTGTAATTGACATGAGGTGTCACTAGATTTAATTAAGTCAGCTCTACCTGGTAGATTTTAGTTAGAGACATTTCACTACAGATATTGTTAGTTGCTATAATTCTCTGTACAGCTACAGGATCCAGTTCCAAACAGTAGACCCCCCGTGAGGCCACCACCGACAGTGATCTATGATGGAGCTTCGGTAAGTTCCTCATACAATCATTTTCAATGTCTTCTTTCTTCTTGTCTTATTGATCCCAGGTGATCTTGTTGACTGTGCTTATAAAATATAATATACATTGAACTGGCCATAAGTCTTTACCCGACTATGAAGGAGTAACAGGAGAAAATGAAAACTAGGCACATTCAAAGCTCTTTATATTTGCACTGAATGCCTGACATGCGCATTTGTTGCTTTAACTGGTTCTTCTGCACACACTCAAAATATTCCTTTACTTCAAGACAATGCACCCACTCACAAAGCACTGCTTGCATTTGAATGCTGAGATTGTCCCACACCAACATATTCTTATTGTTTTGCTCCATCATACTTTTTTTATCCTTTCCCAAATCTTTTAAAAAAACATAGCTCAGAAGAGGTCAATGTTTGACCTAGTCAGCTCTTAGTCTCTGTCGTGCATCTTCTATCTGGTGTTACGATTGCCCCTAGGTATTTAAACTGATCAACTTGGTTCAGGTGATAAACCAGGTCTTGTACGGCCTAGCAGAATATGTAATGGAGGATCAGGGCAGAGACTGCTAGAGATCCATTAATGCCAACTTCACTGCTGAGACAGAACTGTGAGGTGATGATGATGAATTGGTGTCCCAGTTAAGGTCTCTTCCTCCTTGGAACACGGTTTTGTATACGCCATGCTGAGACATCACTGAAGGGTGATGATAATGAATCAATATCCCAGTTAACGGTCCCTTCCCCCCTTGGAACACGGTTTTTATACACATTTTGAGACATCACTGAAAGGTGGTTATAATTAATCAATATCCTAGTTAATGGTCTCTTCCTCCTTGGAACAGGGTGTTGTATACAACATGCTGAGACATAACTGGTTGTGTTTGTGGCATGATAAGGTTTGTGGCCTGGGGTTCAGAATGGTCGCCTCACTCAATGTGGGTCATGCTGAATCTTCAGTAAGACCCCAGGGCTGAAGCCATCTTTATTTCTCAGCTCAGGCAAAAAGTCTCCCAGCACAGCCAACATTGCTATGGATACTGTAAGGATAACAAAAACCAGATACAGGCATCACAGCTGTAGGTTTTCTTGGCATGGTGCTGGCTGCTTTATCACCTAGAGCAGTGGTTCTCAACCTTTTTTTGGCCCGTGCCCCCCTTCACCACATTTTCAGAACGTCATCCCCCCCCCCCCCTCCCTATAAAAAATTTGGCCAGTGCCCCCCGTCACCATATTTTCAGTACATCATCCCCCCCCCCCCCTTTCATATTTCCTACCTAAAAATCCCCCCCCCCCCCTCCACTCCTACACAGTATACGTAAAAATGGAAGGTAAATTTAATAGCATATACTAAAACACGTCTAGATATCCACATAAAATGTGATTTGTGGGTCTACTTACTTTATAAAATGAATTTTAGAAGGATGAGACGTACATAACTGTACAGTATGAAGGGAAAAACAATATCAAGTAATCGGTTCTTGTATTAACGTGATCTTGAAATGGTCTCCATTCCCCCCCCCTGGGGGGGGGGGGGGGGGGGGGGGGGATTCCCCACCAGTTGAGAACCACTGACCTAGAGAAACCTCTGCTGCAAAACTCAACCAGACATGACCAAGCCTTCAGCAAAGAAAAGAAACATAATTCAGGTAGCTAAGTTAATAGGTTGCCTGTGTGTTACCTGGGGATGTAAAGATTAGTAACTTTAATGTATTATTAGTAGTTGTACAGTTCCAACTTCATAGCAAAGGGTTACCCCATGTTGCTCCATTCCTGTGCCAGTGAAAACACATTAAATTCTCATCATTGTCCTATGTGAACTCGTGAAAGAGACAGTGTCTTTGACAAGACCAAATTGGCAGAGCACTGACAATAAGCTGTCTTTCACTTGAATATGCAGTTCATTGTCGAGGAAGACAGCAGTCCTGAAGAAACACAAGCAGCCCGCACACACATTATTACTTAAGGCTGCCACTGGGGTGCTGGCAACTAGCTGTCTGCCATTTTCTGATTCTGCATGTGACAATGTAGCCATCCACCATAAGCACAAACAAAGAGCATTTCAACATAAATTCACAGCTCACAGTGTCACATCAAGCACTTCTCTCAGTACCTGCATGACCAAACTGGGTCCTGCAAGTCTCAACATGGAAAAGTGCATTGGGAAACTGCCAATCAGATCTCCAAGGATTTACCAGTCCACCTGCCCATTTGCCGTGTTGGTTTAGTTTTTTTTTAAAATAACTCTGTAACTTCCTGCACAAATTGTAAAAGGTGACCAAAGAAGAGTGGCTATCTCATACTGTAGAAAATACCATTCAACTGTGAACCAGCCTTCAAAGGGCTTGGCTTGTATGGTTCTGGGCATGTACTCCACTGGGAGTCTGGAAGGCAGAAGAAGTAGCAGAAGTAAAATGTGATAGTTGGCACCTTTGAGGATTTAGTTTATGCTTCATTGGGGGATAAAAGGAAACAGAAGAAGCAGCAGCAGCGACAGCAGAGGAAAGAACAGAAGAAGAAGTAGCAATAGCAGGGGAAAGAACAGAAGAAGCAGCAGCAACAGCAAAGGAAAGAACAGCAGCAGCGACAGCAGAGGAAAGAACAAAAGCAGCAACAGCAGAGGAAAGAACAGAAGAAGAAGTAGCAATAGCAGGGGAAAGAACAGAAGAAGCAGCAGCAACAGCAAAGGAAAGAACAGAGGCAGCAACAGCAGAGGAAAGAACAAAAGCAGTGACAGCAGTGGAAAGAACAAAAGCAGTGACAGCAGAGGAAAGAACAAAAGAAGCAGTGACAGCAGAGGAAAAAACAGAAGAAGCAGCAGCAACAGCAGAGGAATGAACAGAAGAAGCCACAGAAGAAGGAACACAAAACTACTAATACTATTACTGTTACTACTACTTTTATTACAAGTACTTTCACTACAGCAGATGAACTCTGCCCCGCTGTATTAGTACACCACTAACTGTTCTACTGCCACAAGACATCAGATAGCATGTTCAGTTTGTTTCATGTTGCTTTCTGCCACTTGAAGTCTGCCTGTTTGTTTGCCAGGGACATTACTCTGTAAGTCTCACTAGCATGATCGCCCCTGGAAAGGGCCAAGGTATGATTCAAGGCCAGACAACTCAGCAGTCAACAAGCCATTTGTCTCGCCAATTTTCTTACGAATCGGTATATTATTTCTACTTAATGCCTTTCACTTTAAGGATTATGCTATAGCTAAATCAGCAGGTTTTCCCGCCTCATGTTTGCTTACATCTTTGATACATTTCGTATTGGTTGCTGCTTTATTTTTGCTTATAAGAAGGCTAGGGTTAGTTGTATGTCCTATTACGGGATGTTGCAATCAAGTCCGGCATTCCCTTCTGCTGTGTATCCACCTTGTCACTGTGGAGAGGCTTGCGGGACCCCAAGAGCCAGGTCAGTGGTAGGACAGCTACTGATAGAGGTCTTCTATGTTGGACAGGTCAGGGGGTAGGGACTGGACGATGTGATACATGGACTTGCTGCCTTGTAGGTAGGCTGGGTACAGTCAAAGGCTGGGGACTAGATGAAGCAATACACAGACCTGCTGCCTTGTAAGTAGGCTGGGGACAGTCAAAGGCTAGGGACCAGATGAAGCGATACACAGACCTGCTGCCTAGTAGGTAGGCTGGGGACTAGATGAAGTGATACACAGACCTGCTGCCTAGTAGGTAGGCTGGGGACTAGATGAAGCGATACACAGACCTGCTGCTTTGTAGGTAGGCTGGGGACTAGATGAAGTGATACACAGACCTGCTGCCTTGTAGGTAGGCTGGGGACTAGATGAAGTGATACACAGACCTGCTGCCTAGTAGGTAGGCTGGGGACTAGATGAAGCAATACACAGACCTGCTGCCTTGTAGGTAGGCTGGGGACAGTCAATGCCTGGGTGGCTAGATGAAGCGATACACAGACCTGCTGCCTTGTAGGTAGGCTGGGGACTAGATGAAGTGATACACAGACCTGCTGCCTTGTAGGTAGGCTGGGGACTAGATGAAGTGATACACAGACCTGCTGCCTTGTAGGTAGGCTGGGGACAGTCAATGCCTGGGTGGCTAGATGAAGCGATACACAGACCTGCTGCCTTGTAGGTAGGCTGGGGACTAGATGAAGTGATACACAGACCTGCTGCCTTGTAGGTAGGCTGGGGACTAGATGAAGTGATACACAGACCTGCTGCCTTGTAGGTAGACTGGGGACAGTCAATGGCTGGGTGGCTAGATGAAGCGATACACAGACCTGCTGCCTTGTAGGTAGACAGGGGACAGTCGAAGGCTAGGGACTAGATGAAGCGATACACAGACCTGCTGCCTTGTAGGTAGACTGGGGACAGTCAATGGCTGGGTGGCTAGATGAAGTGATACACAGACCTGCTGCCTTGTAGGTAGACTGGGGACAGTCAATGGCTGGGTGGCTAGATGAAGTGATACACAGACCTGCTGCCTTGTAGGTAGACTGGGGACTAGATGAAGCGTTACACAGACCTGCTGCCTTGTAGGTAGACTAGGGACAGTCAACAGTTAGAGAAAGCAAACCCAAATCATTGCTAGAGAAAGTCGGATGTGCTGAGGCACTGGCTTGACAGAACAGTGCAACATATTTCACCATATGATGTCACTCCAGCATTTGTGATTGAGTAGTCAGTTTTTTTTTACATTCTGTAGTTTACCATTGCTTTCTGAACAATCAATACCTCATACCATCAAAATCAACGCAAAGGGATCTGCTCCCATATCATCTACAGCTGATTTCAAACAATAAGGACCCAGTTCCATACCATGCCGGAATATTTGGAGTGATCGAGTGAAATGGAGAGTCATGACCGCCCATGCTTTCTGGCATGGCACATGATGGATATATTGCTAGGCACATATTTTCTGGACCAAACAGCACTTGACAGATAATGTCAGTGACGTGCCAACTGCTTTACCAGTCTGAACATTTGTTTGTATCCATTATCCAAGGGTGGGTCGACCCTGGATTCACATTGTCACAAAATACATCCCGCTTGGATGGAGTTTGACCCTAGGATTGCTGGGCTGACAGGCAAGATTACTTCCGCCGCTTCATTTCTGATTGCTTAAGCCTTTTACAGTTCAGATTATAATTGTTTCTAACCCTTGCCAATACTATGAAAATGTGTGCCAGTTTTTGAGTTATGCTTTCCAAAATAACGCATCTGTTTAATTTAAACGCTTCAAATGTTCTTAAAATGGAATCTCTATTTTTTCTTGTTTTTTGTTGTTGCTGCTGATGTTTTTAATCTCCAGACTCAACCTACTAGAAGTTAGTTTGTGTTTGTTTTATGTTTAATTCACACATGAAGGACAGGAAAATATGTAACATTGTTTGCATGAATCTTGTAAACACACAGTTGGGGGTGGAAAACTATAACAGAGAGGTTTACGGTGCCTGTCGCGGACTGAGAAGGTACCAAGTTTGATGTGGGACCAGGTAGAGAAGGTGGGGGAACAGATTGAGAACCCATATGTGGGAAGAATTATATTGCGGGGGAATCGGCAGGGGTTTTGGAAGAATCTCAAAACTGAGAGGGAAGACCAGGAGAGCTTTCAATCAGATGGCGGTGGGAATGATTAGTAGTGTGACTCTTCGCTGGCTGTTGAACAAGGGGGGGACAGGGTGCTTATGGGAATGTCTTAGTGCAGTGTTGTGGTTCTTAGCTAAACTCAACTCAAAGGTTACAAATGTTTCCCATGTCCATTGGTATCTAATGATATCACATGTCCACCTTGTCTCTTGGATAGTGAGGTCAGATACTTAGCCTTTTGACATAAGGATGAGAAGCAGGAGGTCCTCTGTGTAAGATGTGCATGTTACAAACCACACAATCGTTGGAAATCGCAAAGAGTAGGTCTTAAGGCCATGCAACAGCAACATTTTTAGGAAAGAAAACCTGGCCACGGGTAGATAGAGACCGTGACCTTGGGTGGAATCTGTCTAGGGGACCTTGACACAAATGCACACCGAGGTCAGAAACAGTGACCTGTGAGAACGGACGAAGAACAAACAAACAAACTTTATTTTCAAAGGGTCACAAATTGGGCACACAGACCTGTCTTAGATTCTGCCCTTCCAGTCACTCATCTTTCACACACTAGATATCTGTTATGAAGGTCACATTTACATTGAAGAAAAAATTACATTGTAAAATGAATGCTGTAAATGCACACCAAACATAAGCGTGCGCGCGCACACACACATGCACACACACACACACACACGTGTGTGTGCACACTCAATCAAACATATATGTGCACACTCACATACATCCATATATATGTGAATATTTAAAAAGTCTTAAAAGGCAGGCGGATGGCTTGAGCACTTTGCCGCGGAGACTCCCATATACATGAATATATACATACACACTTACAAGCATAATAACCATGTTTGCCACTCTCCTCTCTAAAGAGGAATTATGCAGAGTTATACCTACAGATCACTCACTAACACCTGGCTGTCTTGACAGATGATAATTTGATACATTGTGCCTCTTCTTCTTTTTCTTCTGCGTTCATCCGGAGAGTTTTTTCGGACGTGATTGTGTTGTGCCTGTTTACAGTAGAGCTGCGTTCTTGCGCTGTTAGGCCGACACATTTGTTGACCGGGTTAACCTTCCCAGACAAAAGACATAATAACTACAATCCAAGGATGGAGTTATACCTCTCCATAGCACAAAGCCTGGGCTGAATTTCAGAGACCATGAGTTGCCCATACAGCATGATCCCTCTCGCAGCCTGCCTAGTTTACTCCAGAGGAAAGGTAACACCAATACATCTGGAACAAGACAGAAGTTGCTCCAAGCAATGCTCTAACTGTCCACCTGTCGGCATAGTTCTTGGCTTTGCATTGTGAAGTTCTGATAAAGATATTGTAGATTCATCATCATGGAGCAGGTCCTAGGCAGAGCATCACTGCCCACCACACAGATTCTAGATCCTGTGTCAGTTCCCTTGCCTCGTGCTTTCTCATATCCAGATTGTTTTGTCTTCAGTGTCCTGAGTCCAACTTTGTGCTGGTCGGTCCCTGCCTCTTCGTCCAAGAACCATGTTATACTGTTCATTCTAACCCCCGTGACTTTTCAACTTTGGAGATATTGTTAATGAGCCAGGTTTCTTCCACGTTCAGATCTGGTAGAATGTTGGTGTTCTTCTTATTGTTGGGCTGTGTATTCTGTGGATTTGTCTCTAACATTTAAGTTCAGAAGCGGGTGTGCTAGCATAGTTGATTGGGAACTGTGCTGGTAATGTGCATGGTCGGATGTTGGTTCAATGCCACGGCTTGTCAACTATCAAAGTGAGGGAAAGACTGGCCATTTATTCCTCTGTGCATTCAGGCCCACCAAAATGTGATGGCGCTGTCACTGTCATGGAGCTGATGACAGCGTAGATGAGTTAAAATGATGAGCGAGTGCATCAATATTTAGAAATAGGAAAGTCTTAGAAAGGTGCACAATATAGCACTTATAATAAACGCATACCACGTCATACGGTATGTATGATAACAACCTAACTGTAGTTTTGGGACATTCGATTGCCAGCGTACAGACATAACAGACGTTTAGCATTCCAGTTATCAGCTTATACAGAGGAAGGTAGTTTCACATCTCATCAATAGTTGTAGGAGTTGCAGCGCCAGATCAGGTACGATACACTTCAATAGATATTATCCAAATGTTACGACATTAGAACACGTGAGGAGGTTTGGGCAATGTTACTTGTACCTAGACATCATGACACCACCAATACAGGCGATATCACGCTCAGTTGTCTAACAGTCCAGCCAAGTATGCAGGTATGATTAGTGGACTCATTGTGAGAGTGAGAGTCGTAAGTGAGAGCCTGAAGACTCGATCTTCCTCATCACTCATATTCGTATTCTGATGTCTGCCGGGAATAAAGATATTGCCGTTCTCCTCATATAGCGTAAGAGACTTGTTTATGGATTAACATGAGTTGTGCTGTCCTGTTGGGGGTATTCAGTCATCAGCCAATCATTCAAACAACAGCCCAGGATCCCGCATCGTGACAGTCACATCTCAGATCTATAGTAGGAAACTGCTCCCGATCAATTTATTTATACTTAAATTCAAAAGCCCTCGCGTTCTTGTGAAGATTGTCTAGGTGTTTTAGATTTTATGACTGAGTTATTGTGGGTCCTTGTGATGGAGTCGACCTGCCACGTGATGCAAAGGTAATGGGTTTGTTTCCACAGTCTATCCTTTAGTTCATAGTGCAATTTTTTTGGCACCCTTGAGGATCATCAGCTGAGCTTTGGAGTTTGTACTCTGAATGGTGTTTTCTGCAGGCTACTCTGCAGAATGAATACCAAGCTTGGCAGGTCCGCATGGCCGAATGGGTAAGAATGCTAGTTCTTAAGCATCCATTCTGCTGATGCCGAGGTAAGCAGTTCAACCTCTACGCCGGACAACTGGACTAAAATGTTGACCTGTCGTCCTTGACTTGGGGATGTAAATTACAAGTACCTCTGAAGTCAGAGTGGGTTCGTCTGATGGCGAGGGACACTGTTATTAGGGAAAGCTAATCCATATGCAAAATTCAGCCCATCACTACTATAAATAATGTGTGTGCTTGATTTCAAAGCGAGCAAGCGCCAAAAAAAAGCTCTACGGGTTAGAAGCTGGTGCAATGAAGAAGATCCTATTGCCTTGAACTGAACATTACTGAAATTAATGTACATGATGTGTGTGTGTTCTGTTAAAGAATTATGTGGATGTACGAAGAACCAGTTTTAACATATGTAGAGATGGTCTACATTTCTTATGAATACAAATATGATCCGGAGGTCTGTGTGGCGAAGTGGTTACACTGTCTGCCTCGCACTCCGAGGGTCGGAGTTTCATTCTTGGGCCATTCGGTTCACGAGTGCAATATTTCTAGAGACAACCGGGAACTACAGAGTTTGTACTGTACCAAATAGATTAAAACCATGTGCATCTTCTTGCCTTTTTATACCCTTCACACAGATATGATCTGTATGATTTTCTGTATTGTGCTGGTGAAGCCCACATTGCTTTATGTATTCTTTTATGTGGGGAGACACTTCCTTCTGTGACATATTGATTTATTTAGTAAATTAGTTAGTTAATTAGTTAGTCGAGGTTCCAACTTCACGGCAACGGGTCGTCCCCATTATGCTCCATTCCCGTGCCAGCGAATATCACACAAAATGCTCTCCACTGTCCAGTGTGAAAAGTTGAATAGACAGGAGTCTCGGCAATCCAACAAGCCTGTACAGGTACACTGTGCATAATGCTGCCGTCAGAATGCCAACACAAAATTCATCCACACTCACCACAGTTCAATGTTGATGGACTTCTGGCAGTCACCAGAAAGACCTCATTGACCTGGGTTTTTTCACATGGCTTGGTCTCTTACGGCAGGGCGACCCGGCGAAAGTGTCGCACAAAGCACGAACTCCGCAGCTTCAGCGCTGACTCCCAGAAGTCTCCCGAAAAATGCACTTATGAACCGAAAGGGCAAAACAGTCAATTCAGCAACTGCCGGTAGCCATTGTTCCAAACATGCAGTTCACTGTACAGGACAGATGTAAAAGCATTCCAAGCGAATTTCACAGCTCATGGTGTCGCCCACGCACTCACTCAGTAGCAGAGCGATGGAACCATGTACTACCAGTCCAACATGAGGAAAATGTGATTGTAAACCGTAGCCACAAGCATAAACACGCCACAGGCCCCAACGGTTCAATTCCTAACTGCCATGCTGGTGACCAGAACTTTATTTAGTTAATGTTGGTGTATAAATTCCTCATTTTTATTCATTACCCCAAGTGCTTGTTTCCCCTTGTGTGTTAATTCATTTAGATGTGCCATTTGTGCGCTTGCTTCTGTATATTCAGATATTTTAGCTGGCATTGTTTGAAGATATTGTACATGACATCATTGAATTTTTTTTGATGATGTGGCTGAGGTTAAAGAAATAGCTGTTATTGGTGAACATTTTGTTTATGATGCAGCTGAGGTTAAGAAACAGCTCTTATTCAGTGGAAATGTGAACATATGTGTACTTTTTACTGTTTGTTTATGCTTTTACAAATTAAGATGTATGCTGTACCAAGCAGTGTTTTACATAAAACAGTGCATTCTGTGTATGCGAGGATACATACAGTAAAGTTAGTTAATTAGTTAGTCGATGTTTTCTTTGGCAGAGTGGCATATGAAGGATAAAATTGTCAGTAATTGCCCACCTTAACTAGCACTTTCCCCTTGCTGTCTATTACCTGTTCTCTGAAACTGGGTTCTTCCTCTTATTCTTTCCTCTTTTGACAGGAGTGCATCACATCTAACTATGCACATATGAAATGAGTTTGTTCAACATTAGCATGTATTTGTGTAAGATGCACATCCTCTTGACAGATTCCACCCAGGAGCGGACTCTGTCTTCTCAGGTTTAGGTTTTCTTTTTTAACATTTTACCAGGGCGGAGGCTTTGTGGCCTGCCATTTTTAATTTGTAATTGCCAAGGAATTCTGAATGTGCACAACTTGCTGGGGGAGGGGGGGGGGGGGGGGGGGGGCGCTCCTGTCTTGTCACCTTTTCTCAGTAGTCCTGGTATCCTATCTCACTGCTCAGGGCACTTGCAGATGGTCATTTGTTTCACAAGGGTGAGAACATGGCTCATGCCATCTAGCAATAAAGTCAAGTGTTCATTGGCTGTTACTTTGTTCAGTGTCAAGTGATGCTTTTGTCTGGCTTTGGTGGAGGCAACAATGTCCTTATATCTGTCAGGTTTGGACACTCAAGGAGGTATTAAATATATTCACTTGCATTGATTACCTCTTTGTGTCCAATTGTATGTGTGTGTTATTATCATATTATTATTATTCTCTTCCTCGAGTTACCTCAGTGAAGTGTTGGGGGGGGGGGGGGGGATGTAAGATCTTTCTTTTCTACAATCTTTCCAATGCACTTTGTAAGTGAGTATTCATTTCTCTAATGCTGTTCTTGATACCATCACTCCATCTTTTACATGGCCTTCCCCTTTTTCTGTATTCATCATATTTCTTCAATCTGGCTTTTTTTGGGGTAGATGGTATGAGGGCATTCTTGTGAAGCCAGATGTTTAATTTGCTCTTTAATGAAAAACATATTGGACTGTAATAATATGTTGTTGGTAAAACACATGTAAGTTTGCCATGTCCTTGCAGATTAAGTTGCCAGCACAAGCCATTGTCATCCTGCAGCGAATCCCATGTGCTTATGTCGATGGGCAGCTGAAGTTAGAGGTAAGTAGTGTGCTTCATCTTGTGTGATCAATGTTTGCTACGCGTGGTGCATAGCATTCCTTGCAGTGCCTAGATGTCCACTTGCTAGTCCCGTGTCACTTAGGCCAGCATCTTCCGACTTCGACAGTTGAGTTTTCTTTTCTGGATTTCTCCCACCATAGGCAGATTGCCTTCCTATGCTTGTGGGCTAACGGTGTGGCTATTATTTCTGCTACAATACTGGACTTTTCTGTGAAAGAAGTATAGTGCAGCTTTACAAACACAATTACACAAAACAAAGGACATTGTGGTGACAAGCCTTCATCAGTAAACAAACGCAAGAAAACACACAACATGTAAATCATTGAGAAGGTACTAATTGGCTACAGTAAAGTATAATAACAGAATGGAGAGATTAAAAAGAATGTGTGATAAATATCTTAGAATGCCAGAATGTGTGATAAATATCTTAGAATACCAGAATGTGTGATAAATATCTTAGAATGCCAGAATGTGTGATAAATATCTTAGAATGCCAGAATGTGTGATAAATATCTTAGAATGCCAGAATGTATGATAAATATCTTAGAATGCCAGAATGTGTGATAAATATCTTAGAATGCCAAATTGTGTGATAAATATCTTAGAATGCCAGAATGTGTGATAAACATCTTAGAATGCCAGAATGTGTGATAAATATCTTAGAATGCCAGAATGTGAAGCACTTCGCTAGACCATTCCCCCATCCCCTTCCCTCTTGTGACCGCACATCCCTACTACAGGATTTATAAGCTTTTACTGTAGTACCCAAGCGTGTCTTATTTTATCTTATTATACCCCAATCTCCCCACAGACTTTTCTGGAAATGTAGTTGTTATTTCTGTTACAATGCTGGAGTTGTATGGATGTTTAGTTGTTATTTCTGTTACAATGCTGGAGTTGTATGGATGTTTAGTTGTTATTTCTGTTACAATGCTGGAGTTGTATGGATGTTTAGTTGTTATTTCTGTTACAATGCTGGAGTTGTATGGATGTTTAGTTGTTATTTCTGTTACAATGCTGGAGTTGTATGGATGTTTAGTTGTTATTTCTGTTACAATGCTGGAGTTGAATGGATGTTTAGTTGTTATTTCTGTTACAATGCTGGAGTTGAATGGATGTTTAGTTGTTATTTCTGTTACAATGCTGGAGTTGTATGGATGTTTAGTTGTTATTTCTGTTACAATGCTGGAGTTGTATGGATGTTTAGTTGTTATTTCTGTTACAATGCTGGAGTTGTATGGATGTTTAGTTGTTATTTCTGTTACAATGCTGGAGTTGTATGGATGTTTAGTTGTTATTTCTGTTACAATGCTGGAGTTGTATGGATGTTTAGTTGTTATTTCTGTTACAATGCTGGAGTTGTATGGATGTTTAGTTGTTATTTCTGTTACAATGCTGGAGTTGTATGGATGTTTAGTTGTTATTTCTGTTACAAAGCTGGAGTTTTATGGAAATTTAGTTGTTATTTCTGCTATGTTACTGGACTTTTCTGGAAATGTAATCTGTACAGTTTAGATGCATGAGTCACGCAAGTGAATGTGTTGAGCAATCTACACCTCACTGCGGCTTCCAATGGAAGCTGTGACTCAGGGATTGGTTGGTTGATTGCGAAGCCTGTGGAAGTCTTGAGTTGTAACTCTGCAGTCTGCTGCATGGATATCAGGTTGTTTGAATCCTCAAAAGGGTTTCCATCCATCAGGTGGGGGTTCATGTCCAGACTTTCTCCCAGCTGGTCTGTAACTGATGGACCCTTTTACATGCTGTGACGAGCATTTGGTATTTAGTGCTGCTTCCGTATCCATGTTCTCCCCGCATGATTCATCTCTCTCTCTCTCTCTCTCTCTCTCTCTCTCTCTCTCTCTCTCTCTCTCTCTCTCTCTCTCTCTGATTCTGGTCTCCATGTGTTCTAGAACTGACTGCTTCCCACTGAATGAATGCTTTCAACCAAGGAATTACCTTGACATTGTTTTATTTATGAGATTGTTCTGTTCCCTTCCTCAGGTCGGGGAAATCATCACTGTCCTCAAGATGAACCCAGACGGCCAGTGGAAAGGTCGAAACTCGAGGAACATTGAAGGTATCTTCCCATTCACACACATCCGATTTCTGACGGAAGAAGAACTACAAAATTACACATGATCAATATAACAGTTGAATGTCTTAGGTGTTTGTGACTGACATACATATTGTGTAGTTTGTCATGATAGGTCTTGTTTGTATATATGTTACACACAGTCCATTCTAGATCTGTATGTAAATGTTGGGTTATGAATTGTCTGGCATTGTGTAAACAACCAAATAGTTTGGCAGCTCTGGCTATCAATCATTATAGAAAGTTTTTACTGTGTACGGTATTACCATGGTAAGTTATAGGCTGTTGGTGATGACCATAATGTTGGTTTCATGTTGTACACTACAGGAAAGAAAACAATATAAACATGGTAATTCATAAACTGCTGATGTAATGTTGGTTTCATGTTGTATCAGAAAGTATACAGAATAAGCATGCTCATTCATAGACTTGGTAATTAATGTAATGTTGGTGTCATGTTGTACTCTACAGAATATTTTCAAAGTATACAATATAAACATGTTAATTTATAGGCTTCAGGTAATTACCATAATGTTGATTTCATGTTGTACTTTACAGGGAGTATACAGTATAATTACAGTTAGTAATTCATAGACTGTTGGTAATTAATGTAATGTTGGTTTCATGTTGTACTTTACAGGAATATACAATATTTGTTCATTCAATAGCATGTTCCTTGCAGAACTTCGCTCCCATAACAACTATCTGGAAAACTTCTCGGTCATCAGCAAGATGTCCCTCCTCTGATACACCCATCTGGAGATCATCTGCCACATCCTGCAAATGTCTCCTCTTTGGCCTTCCTCTTCCTCTCTTCCCAGGCATATACCCCTCCTTCATTGTTCTCTCCAGACTTTCATGACTTTTCAAGTGACCAAAATGTTTCTTTATTTTTTTGTTTTGTTTTAATTTGCTGGTATTTGCCATAATGTTGGTTTGACGTTGTACTCTACAGGAAGTACGCAATATAAACATGGTAATTCATAGGCTGCTAATGTAATGTTGGTTTCATGTTGTACCAGAAAGAATACTATATAACCATGTTCATTCATAGACTACTGGTAATTAATCTAATGTTGGTTTCATGTTGTACTCTACAGTAACTATACAATATAAAGATGTTAATTTATAGGCTTCTGGTAATTACCATAATGTTGGTTTCATGTTGTACCAGAAAGAATACAGTGTAAACATGTTCATTCATAGAGTGCTGGTAATAAATGTAATGTTGGTTCATGTTGTACTCTACAAAAAGTTTTCAAAGTTTAGAATGTAAACCTGTTAATACATAGACTGCTGATAAATACCGTAAAGCTGGTTTAATGTACTCTACAGAAAGGATGCAATATCAATATGTTAAGTTAAAGCTGTTTCTGTAATGTTGGTTTCATGTTGTACTCTAAAGTAACTATTCAATATAAATATCTTAATTTACAAACTGTTGATAATTACCTTAATGTTGATCTCTGCCAAAATTATGCAGTATAAATGTGTTGTTTTATAGGCTTCTTTTCATTACCATAATATTGATTCATTGTTGTACTCCACAGAAAGTTTAACATGTTTAATTGAAAACAAAATTATTGTTATTGTGTATTTTATCTATGGCTGTTACTCCTTCACACTAAAGCCAAAAGCACATGTTACCTGGTCTTATAAGGGAAGCACAGAATACTAACACTGTTACCTACCATGCGTGTCATAAGAGCCAACTAAGGAGGGTGGCCGTGAGACTGGCTGCCAAATCCAACCAACCATGATCAAGTCCACATGTGGATTGGCTTGAGTTTAGTTTAGTTTAGTTTAGCTTTTGGCTTGAGTTTAGTTTAGTTTAGCTTTTGGCTTGAGTTGGATGAGGGCCTATGGTCCTTTGGAACAGAAGAAGAAGCGAAGTTGAAACTTGATACAAGAATGTCGCACACTGGGACTCTGTAAATAAGCGGCAGCTATTTGGACATGCAGTGTGGCTGTGAGAGGATGAAGAGTTTGGCATGAATGGTGGTTGTTCAGGTGAGGTTTGTTGGCTGTGATGAGCTGACATGATCCATGGGGACATCCTTGGGGACACTCAATGGAAATTTGAACCCAGAACTGCCAGACGAGTAGGATAATACCCTGGGCACTATGTTACCATTGCTTCTTCAGTACAGACGGTTAAAGTTCAGTAGGTCAAGGACACTTGTACATGCAGTGAGACATATTGATTGGTTATATGGTGCCAGACCCGTATTGGTATAGACACGTAATGTGGGTCGGTACCACCCCAACCACATGTACTCCCCAGGACATCTTCTGGTGCCTGCTTTAGGCTGGGGGGGGGGGGGGGGGGTGTGTGTGTGTGTGTGTGTGTGTGTGTGTGTCGAATTTTAAATATCTCCGTCTTGATGGGGATCTGAACAAATAAACCCCAGGCTGGCAAGCAAGCATGCTAACCTCAGCATTACCGCGGCTGTACCACAGCTCAGTATGTATGTGGTATTCTTGTTACACGTAAATGCAATGCGTATCATAGCCATAGACATAAGACATTCAGTCTTGTGTATTCATGCGCATAAATATCTATGCTTACATATTTAGAACTATCCGTGCCATCCATTGTCTTGTATATACATACATAACTATCTTTGCATACATATGTACATCCATACATTATTCATGCATATATATATATATACATACTGCAGCCCTCCACATATTTGGTATTCTTAATCAATGTAAATGGTTATGATACACATGCACATAAAACATTCATAGTCTTGTACACACACTACTATTCATACATACACAATACATACATCCACACATACGTGCCTGTCTGCTTCTGATGTCACCCATGCTTATTTATTACCTCCATTTGTTGATACGAATAATTACTGTCCATGAATACAATTCTAGATGATGTGTTTGTGTGTGTTTGCAATACCAAGCAGTTGAAGTGCCTGCATGACTTAGATGTTTTTTTGTCTATCTTGATGATGTTTTGTCTACGTATACTATCACGCACATAGGTAAAGTTTATATTTTTTGTCTATCTTGATGATGTTTTTTCTACGTATACTATCATGCACATGGGTAAAGTTTATATTTTTGTCTATCTTGATGATGTTTTTTCTACGTATACTATCACGCACATAGGTAAAGTTTATATTTTTGTCTATCTTGATGATGTTTTTCTACGTATACTATCACGCACATAGGTAAAGTTTATATTTTTGTCTATCTTGATGATGTTTTTTCTACGTATACTATCACGCACATAGGTAAAGTTTATATTTTTGTCTATCTTGATGATGTTTTTTCTACGTATACTATCATGCACATAGGTAAAGTTTATATTTTTGTCTATCTTGATGATGTTTTTTCTACGTATACTATCATGCACATGGGTAAAGTTTATATTTTTGAAAACAAAATTGTTGTGTTCACTCACTTTGAACTCAAGCGTAGTCCATACACGTGCTGCTACTTCTAGTGCACTGGACTGATGTTTGCGTGTGGATTAGCTTTCCTTATTACCTGTGTCCTTCGCCACCAGGTGAACCCACTCCAGCTTCAGAGGTACTTTTAATGTATGTCCCAAAGTCAAGAATGAGAAGAAAAATTTTTAGTCCAACTGAGCGGTCTGTTGGTTGAACCCGCTACCTCAGCATCAGCACGACATAAGTTTAAGAGCAAGTGCTCTTATCAATTCAGCCATGCTGACCTACAGTTGAACTTTAACGTGACTTCTCATTCAGAAAGCAATGGCAAGCTACTGAACATACAATTGCCTAGAAATTCAACCTGGGGTTGATCGCAGTGTCCTCCCGCAACATGTCAAACGTATACATTGTTGAGTTCTAGCTCTGGTCCGAGAAGGCTAGATATCAAATCCACTACTCCCCAAGAAGGTTAACCCAGTCAATAAATGCCTGCAGAAGTCGGATGTGTCGGCCTACTGGTGCAATATCGCAGCTCTGCTGTAAACAGACGCAACGCAGTCATGCCCGAAAAAAAAACTCTCTGGATGAAAGAAGAAGAAGAAGAAGAAATCCACTACTCCAGGATGACAAGGGCCACTTTGCGTTGATTTTCGATGGTATAAGCAGTGGTCACTCGGAAAGTATTGGCAAACTACTGAACATAAAGATTGCTTAGTAAATTAGAAACAGCCAAAACATGCTGGGGTTGATTGCAATGCCTTGTAAATGACGTGCATCTAACTACAATATATTTATTTCTTGTACAAGGAGGGCTTCAATTGAAAACCTTAAAAGTGTTATAGAAATTATAATAACCATACCTTTGTCTCCCCGGGATGGTTAACCCGGTCAACAAATGCCCGCAGAAGTCGGATGTGTCGGCCTAACGACGCAAGAATGCAGCTTTGCTGTAAATAGGCACAACGCAACCACATCCGAAAACAAAAATTCTGGATGAACGAAGAAGAAGAAGATACCTTTGTCTTGTAACCTGTCAATAGTGTTGTTAAGGGTGTTAAGAACATGACATCACAATGCAGATGAACACGATGACGTCATAAGGATAGTTTAAAGATGAAATTAAGGTTTTGAAGCCCCGTCAATACAATACATACTGTTGTTTTCATATTGTAACCCGTCACAACGACCAAAGAATTTGATAAGACCGTGTAAATATACATTCACGTGCATTGCTGTCCTGTGTTGTTGTTATGCCATGTACACAGTCCTTGTACTGTCATCACCTTAGTCATGACAGTGACAGTAAGGAGCAAGTAAAGGTGCTTTGGACATATGCCGCTAGGCGTTGATTGTGACAGACCACTCCTCCAGTATGGTTCTGATTACAGGTGTAATGTGCCTAATGTATTGTTCATTTTCTTTTTCTTTTTTTAATTAATTCGTCAACTATGTTTTATCATTCCCAGCTTCAATAAGACTACAATTTTTGTTTATGTCCATGAAGTATGACCTTCTCTTGTGCATATGTACATTTCCAGAGCTCAAATTCAATGTTGGAATTTCTTGTTTATTGTCCATGCATCTGTAACATGTAGTATTATTGAGTATATAACATTTCCTGTGTGTGGAGGTCACATTTCCTGTGTGTGGGGGGTCACATTTCCTGGGTGGGGGGTTACATTTTCTGGGTATGGGGTGGGGAGGTCACATTTCCTGTGTGTGGGGGTCACATTTCCTGTGTGTGAGGGTCACATTTCCTGTGTGTGGGGGTCACATTTCCTGGGTGTGGGATCAGTATCATGTCACCCACCTTTACTCCCCATGACATGTCTCGTAGGCGGGGCCGACCGTAAGGCCCAGGTCAGTTTAAAACATTTGAATCCACCCCAGTGGGGATCGAACCCATGACATTCAGGCTGGGAGGCTAGCGTCTAGCCACTACGCTATTATGGCTCACTATCAAAGTTATGACTGAAAAATAAGTCTAGTTACTTCTGTCTAATTGTGGATTTCCTCTGCTCTCACTGTAGCAGAGGCTTTCAGACTAAAGAAACTTGGCCAGATATTTTAACATTAAGAACTGTATAACTTGGTGCTTTTTTAAATATTATTGTTGTTCTTCTTCTTCTTCTTCTTCTTCTTCTTCTTCTTCTTCTTCTTCTTCTTCTTCTTCTTCTTCTTCTTCTTCTTCTTCTTCTTCCTCTTCTTCTTCTTCTTCTTCTTCTTCTTCTTCTTCTTCTTCTTCTTCTTCTTCTTCTTCTTCTTCCTCCGCCTCCTTCTTCTTCTTCTTCTTCTTCTTCTTCTTCTTCTTCTTCTTCTTCTTCTTCTTCTTCTTCTTCTTGCTGTGGTTTTTCTGTCCAGCCTTTTCTTCACAGCTTTTGCAGTCCTGGTTGCTTCACAAGTGACTGCACCCTTATGTAATGATGCATGCCACGAATTACGGTCTTTAGCAGCAGTCTCCCATGTGTCAAGATGAATTCCAAAAACTTTTAGTGAGATCTTCAGTATGTCTTTAAAGCGTTTCCTTTGGCCGCCTTGGAAGCGCTTACCACAACGCAGCTTACCGTAAAACATTGTTTAGGGAACCTGTGATCTGGCATGCGAGTTAAGTGACCAGCCCAGCGAATCTGATTATAGAGGGCTGCTCAGTCACTCAGGGGGCTGCCGAATCCCACTGCTGCTCCGGTCAGTAGAAGATGACCATATGGCCTGAGCTGCCTGTGTGCAGGTCTGCAACTACGACTGCCAGCGTACCCACGTGTACCGCTTCGCCGCTCGCCCATCACCACAGGGCTTGAAGGTGATATATGAAGTTGGATGGAGAATGACTTGCGCGATAAATTGGATTAAAGTGAGGAAGAGTTGCGCAATTCATTGACCTCACTCTCTCGCCTGAGTCCAGTGGCAAGACAAGTCAAGATGACTGGGACGAATACAGGTGCAGTGGATGACCAGGGCGTTCTACGTGCCTTGCCGTGCTCATTACGTTCCACAACGCTTTGCAGGTAAATGCTGTCTTGCCCATTGAATCATCAGTGATTTCATCCGTGCAGTCAGCTGAATCCAAGTGCTAACAACGGCTGTGGCGGCAACATCCATTTGGTCACTTGAGATGGTGTTCTAGTCATGCTGACTGATTCTATGCCTCTTTTTGGTGATTCATTCATTGTAAGGTTTCTCTAACATTGAAGTTGAACAGCTTGAGTTCAGCCCTATCAGATGGTTGCAGGTGGCAAACATAGAGACAGTTAGTTTGTAGTTTCATTACAGAAATTGTGTCTGCACATGATGTGACAATATAAAATGGAAACAGTTGGATATGAGAGATTCTGTGTTTTCTTTCTCCCCTATTTCCCCCCCCCCCCCCCCACCCTTCCCCACATTCTCTCTGTCCCCCCTCTGTCTATTTCCCTCTCTCTTTTCTCTGTCTTCTCTCTCTCTCCTCTCTCTTCCCCCCTCTCTCTATCTTTCTCTCTCTCTCTCTCTCTCTCTCTCTCTCTCTCTCTCTCTCTCTCTCTCTCTCTCTCTCTCTCTCTCTCTCTCTCTCTCACTCACACACACACACAAGCCACACACACACCTAACTGTTGTCATTGTACCCTCTGGTTGTGTTAACCAAATTAACTCTACAATAGGAATTATAAGAATTCTCACATTCTGCAGTGCAAGGGGATTCATATACAATTTCCATAATTCCACTTCCAAACAATGTTTATTAGGAGTATGCAGCTTTCACACATGTAACTGTTGTTAGAAACTGTACAGGGACTCTGTTGTCATGGCTGCTATTGCCATCAGTTACCTGGCAACTGTTGACTTTGAAGATGGCTTTCCTATTTCCTGTTGAAATCAATACTGTTATCTTTTGTGCTCAAGTAATGAATCATGTACATTGGTTAAATGTCAACTGTAATGTTTTTATGTGTAGACATTTGATATGTCTGTTTCTATTTCCACAATAATTGATATTTCTTTTTTCTTGTTTACTCGCTTTGAGGTCAGATGTAGTCTACATTTGTGCTATTACAACTAGTAGTTGCTACTACTAGGGAGTACGCTAGATTGATGTTTGTGTGTGGGTAAGCTTTCCCTATTACCAGTGTCCCTTACCATCAGGCAAACCCACTCCGACTTTTGAGGTACTTTATAGTTTATGTCTCCAAGTTAAGGACGAGAAGTCAGTATTTTAGTTCAACTGACTGGTGTAGGGGTTGAACCTGCTACCTAAGCATCAGTGCCACGGAAGTGTGAGAGCAAGCACTCTTATCCTTTCAGCCATGCTGACATAATAAGTCATATATTTTTTTTATACATTTGCTTTAACGTAGTCCATACACACTACTTCTAGTACTGTTGGACTGATTTCTGCGTGTGGATTAGCTTTACCTATTAGCAGTGTCCCTCACCATCAGGCAAACCCACTCCGACTTAAGAGGTACTTGTAATTTACATCCCTAAGTCAAGGACGACAGGTCAACATTTTAGTCCAACTGTCCGGTGTAGGGGTTCAACCCCTTGCCTCGGCGTCAGCACACCGGAAGTTTAAGAACTTGCATTCTTATCCATACTGCCATGCTGACCTACAGCTATAATATCTATTTCTAGTGTTTTTATCTCAAGGACTTTGTAGAGATGGTGTCTTCTAGTGAGGTGTTTACTAGGGACATTTTAATGTTGTGTCTGTTTTTGTAAAAATGACATTTTATGTAATGTCTATTTTTGGATTAGGAACATTTTAAAAACTGTCTGTTTTTGTTAAAGGGGCATATTATGTCATGTATTTTTTTGTATTAGGGACATTCTTATTAATGTATGTGTTTTGTAAAAGGGACATTTTTATATATATATTTTTTCTTACATTAGGAATGTTTTATAAAATGTCTGTTTTTGTAAAAGAGACATCTTATGTAATGTTTTTTTTAAAGAAGAATTATATTAATATACTGCCTATGTTTTCCAATTAAGAAATTGTTTGATGTAATATCTGTTTTAGTGGATAAACTCAGAAATATGATGATTTTTTTAGTCGAGGATGTTTGCTATTGAGTCTGTTTTAATGGACCGTTTATGTGAAGGACATTTGTTATAACGCCTGTTGTGGTACGGCTTTAACTGTGTCCTTGACATATTTGGTCTCACAGCATGCCCAGTTTGTAGTTCTGGGCAGGCTTCATGACCATTGAGACCTTGGTCCATCCTTCCTTTGTTAGTGGGGTAGGCGTGTTAGTGGGGTAGGCGTGTTAGTGGGGTTAGGTGTGTTAGTGGGGTTAGACGTGTTGGTGGGGTAGGTGTGTTAGTGGGGTAGGCGTGTTAGTGGGGTTAGACGTGTTGGTGGGGTAGGTGTGTTAGTGGGGTAGGCGTGTTAGTGGGGTTAGGTGTGTTAGTGGAGTTAGACGTGTTGGTGGGGTAGGTGTGTTAGTGGGGTAGGCGTGTTAGTGGGGTTAGGTGTGTTAGTGGGGTTAGACGTGTTGGTGGGGTAGGTGTGTTAGTGGGGTAGGTGTGTTAGTGGGGTAGGTGTGTTAGTGGGGTAGGTGTGTTAGTGGGGTAGGTGTGTTAGTGGGGTAGGTGTGTTAGTGGGGTAGGTGTGTTAGTGGGGTTAGGCGTGTTGGTGGGGTAGGTGTGTTAGTGGGGTTAGGCGTGTTAGTGGGGTAGGTGTGTTAGTGGGGTAGGTGTGTTAGTGGGGTAGGTGTGTTGGTGGGGTAGGTGTGTTAGTGGGGTAGGTGTGTTAGTGGGGTAGGTGTGTTAGTGGGGTAGGCTTGTTAGTGGGGTTAGGCGTGTTAGTGGGGTTAGGCATGTTGGTGGGGTAGGTGTGTTAGTGGGGTGGGTGTGTTAGTGGGGTAGGTGTGTTAGTGGGGTAGGTGTGTTAGTGGGGTAGGTGAGTTAGTGGGGTAGGCGTGTTAGTGGGGTTAGGTGTGTTGGTGGGGGTTAGGCGTGTTAGTGGGGTTAGGTGTGTTAGTGGGGTAGGTGTGTTAGTGGGGTAGGCGTGTTAGTGGGGTTATGCGTGTTAGTGGGGTTAGGCATGTTGGTGGGGTAGGTGTGTTAGTGGGGTAGGCGTGTTAGTGGGGTTAGGCGTGTTAGTGGGGTAGGTGTGTTAGTGGTGTAGGTGTGTTAGTGGGGTAGGTGTGTTAGTGGGGTTAGGCATGTTGGTGGGGTAGGTGTGTTAGTGGGGTAGGTATGTTGGTGGGGTAGGTGTGTTGGTGGGGTTAGGCGTGTTGGTGGGGTTAGGCATGTTGGTGGAGTTAGGCGTGTTCGTGGGGTAGGCATGTGTACTGACGCGGAGAGAACCTCTACCAATTCTCGCACAACATCACGTTACTCACGAGAGTATACAGGATTACAGAGAAAGTCGTGTAACCCCTAGACCAGGGAGACCAGCAATAGGGAGGATAGCTTGCCATAATATAGATCAATAACCACTCAGTCAGTGATGTGGTCAGTTCCATTCCACACCCCTTGACTTGTTAGAACATATTTATACTGGGTTGATCTGGAAGCTCGGGTATCCTCACCTAGAATGGGATTCAAACACATGAGCACCGTGTCAGCAGGCTAGCTGCTGTTCTGCCACAGCTCCCTATTGTACATTTATTGTCATGGCACTTTTGGTCAGTGACATTTTATTCAGTTTATTGATTTTATTGTTTAGAAATGGTTGATATTTTTGGTGTAGTGAGTTGTTGTTTTTTTTAATCAAGGAGACTTATATGTCTGTTTTAGTTTTTTTTCCATCAAGGATAGATTACATATCTGATTTAGTGTCTTTTCATCACAGACATAATGTGTCCATTTTAGCGTCTTTTCATCAGTAATAGATGATGTGTCTGTTTTAGTGTCTTTTTATCAAGGACCACTAATATGTCTGTTTTAGTGTCTTTTCATCAGGAATAGATGATATGTCTGTTTCATTGTTTTTGTTTTTTAAAATTATTTCTATATTTGCATTTGATATAATGATTTTTTTCTAACATAAGAATATTTCTTTTAGGATCTGCGTTTATTTCAAGAACATTTGATCAGACACCTGTTTGCGTGTACATAATGGTAACATGATCTTTGCTTCCACAGTGTACATACAGCTGTTGAGATTCTTGTTGTACATACATATTTCTTGTTTTGCTAACTTGATGCACAACTGTGCTTTCTTATAGTCAGTCTATTAAGCAGAGTGATTTAGTTTGGGCAAGGAGACTGTGAATACAGACAAAATATATATATTTTCACTATTTTATTGCGTTTGTTTTAAAATCTGTCAGTGTTTTAATTGTTTTGTTCATGTGTGATGTCAACATAATGTCATCTACCTTGTAATGTTTCGTAAAGCTTGTGGACTAGTACATCTGTTTCTGAAAGGTATTTCTTTCAAGTTTGCTGTCCCTGACCTTTGAGTTTGCTGTCCCTGGCTGTTTTGTGTTTGCTGTTCCTGGCTGTTTTGTGTTTGCTGTCCCTGGCTGTTTTGTATTTGCTGTCCCTGGCTGTTTTGTGTTTGCTGTCCCTGGTTGTTTTGTGTTTGCTGTCCCTGGCTGTTTTGTGTTTGCTGTCCCTGGCTGTTTTGTGTTTGCTGTCCCTGGCTGTTTTGTGTTTGCTGTCCCTGGCCTTTGAGTTTGCTATCCCTGGCCTTTAAGTTTGCTCCCTGGCTGTTTTGTGTTTGCTGTCCCTGACTTTTGAGTTTGCTGTCCCTGGCCTTTGAGTTTGCTGTTCCTGACCTTTGAGTGTGCTATCCCTGGCTGTTTTGTGTTTGCTGTCCCTGGCCTTTGAGTTTGCTGTTCCTGACTTTTGAGTTTGCTGTTTCTGACCTTTGAGTTTGCTATCACTGACTGTTTTGAGTTTGCTGTCCCTGGCCTTTGAGTTTACTGTTCCTGACCTTTGAGTTGCTGTCCCTGACCTTTGTGTATTTGTGGTCGCTGAGCATGAAACACAGTTACAAGAAATGATAGATATAACTAAAACAGAAAGTCACAACATGGCTCAGTCTGAATGACAGAAAAAAACAGAAGTAGTGGTAATTACACAGCAAACACGCCTTCCCAAACACACCAGCTGATAGAATGGAATCAGTCTGAAGCAAGTCAATGTATTTAATTATTCGGATATTTTAATAACAGCAGGTGGAAAATGTGTTAAAGAATGTTATATGTAAAATCCATCCATCTATCATGTTTCATGCCGGAAAGTGTGGGCGGTCATGATTCGCCATTTCACTCGATCACCAGGGTCGTGGATCAGCTCAGTCTTTCGACCCTGCCACGTGGTCAAGCCATCCAGGTATTTACTTCTATGTCTTCCCCTTGTTCTCTTCCCCTCAATCTTGCCATTTGCTACAAACTTCTCCAATTTATTTCTTCTCATAACATGTCCAAACAATTTTGACTGTCTACGTCTAATTTCTCTAATCAGTTTACGATTTTCATTTGTTTCTTGTAGTACTTGGTCGTTGGTTTTTCTGTTTGTCCATGGTATTCTTTGCATTCTCCTCAGAAGCCACATTTCCACAGCCATAAGATGTTTTTCAGCTTGTCTGCTCATTGTCCATACTTCACATCCATACAAAAGAACAGGCTCTATGTATCCCCTCAACACTATTTTTCTCGTTTCAATTGACATCTTTTTATTGGTCAGTATGTTTTTCATCTTGCTAAAGGCTACTTTGGCCATGGTGATTCATGTTCTAATCTCTTCAAGGCATCTCCCATCAGATATTATGACTGTTCCGAGATAATTGTACCGATTCACTTGTTGAAGAATATTCCCATTTACTTGTTTATTACATTGTGGTATTTCCTTCTTCCTTGTGACGATCATATTCTGTCTTCTTACAATTTAATTCGAACCCTAATTGTTCACTGTGTGCAACAACTGCATCTACTAAATGTTGCAGATCCTGCTCATTGTCTGCAATCAAGACCGTATCATATGCATATCTAATGTTATTGATGTTTCGTCTCCCAATATGTAGAATATCCCAAGCAGAAGTACCATCTCACAAGATGAAGATATCCTCTACATTATACCTCTGTCAGTCCAGGTGAGAAACAGAGTTCTTACAGCTATATCAAGCCAATCCTCATGTATGGAAGTGAATCATGGACAGTTAGAAGGAAAAAAAAAGTTACAGGGATGTGCTTTTATAAAAGTAGAACACATAGAAAGAGTAAAGAAGATATCTTGAAAGAAGTTAACTCACAGAAACAACTGGTGACTGGCGTAAAAACAGAGCAGTCCCCCATTCTGTGGGCAAGTCATGGGAAGAGGAAATCACACAACGGGAATGGCAGGAGGGGGAGAGGCATTGAAAGACCAAGTGAGAAGATGCTCAACAGTTTGGAGGAAATGATTGGCAACACATGAGACAGAAGGCTGTGGACAGACATGATCACCAACATGGCATAGACTATAAGAAGATAGGCAGTACATGAGACAGAAGGCTGTGGACAGACATGATCACCAACGCCACACGGCGTGGACTATACGAATATTGGCAGTACACGAGACAGAAGGCTGTGGACAGACATGATCACCAACGCCACACGGCATGGACTATAAGAAGATTGGCAGTACATGAGACAGAAGGTTGTGGACAGACATGATCACCAACGCCACACGGCATGGACTATAAGAAGATTGGCAGTACACGAGACAGAAGGCTGTGGACAGACATGATCACCAACACGGCATGGACTATAAGAAGAAGCCTTTGTCCCAAGGCAGTGAGTTTTTGTGTCTAGTTTAATCAGGTCCTTATCAGCCGGTTGTGGAAACCCTGACATTAGATACCCCACGGTCGGCATAACTGTTTGAGTCATATAGTTTAGTTTAGTCGATGGATGAACATCACGGCGCATGGGTGTAACCCATAAGAGATCCGTTCTACTCCCAATTCAAGCCTGAGTCCGGAGAATCTGAGCTCGGTGCACGGAACTTAAAATTTTGCCCGGCAGCGCCGTTAGGCTACTCTTTTTCAATTTCCAACTGCCAAGGGATTTTTTACGTGCGCAACAATTTCACTACCCAGAGACCAGGGGAAATTTTTTTACTACTACGTCCCCCACTACCCTCCAGCACTTGAGGCGGACACCATATCTCGAGACCACTCAGGGCCCCTCCCCCCCCCCCCTTTTGTGTCATTGGGACATGCAAGTCACTCTACCGCTACAAGAGACATGGAAGAATGGGTCTTATAATTTGTATACAGGCATCTCAGCGTATAGGGCTTCATGATCCAGGGTTTTCTCTCAGTGTATCTCTTGGTGTAATTAAGACATGCAAGTCACTCTACCGCTACAAGAGTCATTCCCATATGCACTCCGTCTTATTCTTCAACAATCAATGAAGAGTCCCAGTACTAATGGTACCAGTTGCAATCTGATTTTGTGTCGGCCTGGCCTTCCTCTTAAGTTCCGAGTGTCTACCTGATCCTCTGGTCACCCCTTGCCACTCTATTCTCTACAGGCAATGATCATGTATCTTTTTTTTGCGTTCGCTCGCTTTGAACTCAAGCGTAGTCCATACACACTACTTCCAGTAGAGCTGGACTTAATTTTGCGTGTGGATTAGCTTTTCATGTTAACAGTGTCCCTCGCCATCAGGCGAACCCACTCCGACCTCAGAGATACTTGTAATTTACGTCCCCAAGTCAAGGACGACAGGTCAACATTTTAGTCCAGCTGTCCGGTGTAGGCGTTGAACTACTTACCTTGGCATAAGCACATCGGATGTTTAAGAACACGCGTTCTTACTCATACGGCCATGCGGACCTGCAGATGGTGTATCTTTACTTTCACATTGTACACACGGCCCCAAAGTCCATCCATCATGTGCCATGCCGAAAAGCGTGGGCGGTCATGTCTCGCCAGTTCACTTGATCACCAGAGTTGTGGATCAGCTCCGTGTTCCTGTCTCGACCATGCCACGAGGCCAAGCCATCTAGGTATTTACTTCTCAGTCTTCCCCTTGGTTTGTTCCCTTCGATCTTGCCAGTTGTTACCAAATTCTCCAATTCATTTCTTCTCATAACGTGTACAAACAATTTTGACTGTCTATGTCTAATTTCTCTAATCAATTTACGATTTTCATTTGTTTCCTGTAGTACTTGGTCATTGGTTTTTCTGTCTGTCCATGGTATTCTTTTGATTTTCCTCAGAAACCACATTTCTGCATGTCATGGTCTTACTCTTATCTAAATAATGGTTCGGGTTCATACAGGCAACAATACACTGTTCGCTAGGATATAGAACATTTATTGTATGAAGTGTACAGTTGGCGCAGTGGGTAAACAGACCCGCGCTCTCTTATCTTACATATCACAGATAATTAAACATCAAACATATAGTTGTCATACAACCGTCTAGCACACTATCTAGCCCTAGTATATCTATGTCTATCTATGAGTCCCTCTCAGGCAGGCCCTGTTGTCTCTCTCCAGTCCGTTTGTCCTCTGCCGGTCTCCGCGTGTCCTAACTCGACACGGGCGGTAACTCTGTCCGAGTTCCTCGTGGACCCCGCATTAGGCGGGCCACATCAGTGTCCACGGAATCATGGACTTGGTGACCATCTCTTTGGAGAAGGTTCTAGATTACTCGGGTCCTGCTCGACTCAATGGTTTCCCTTGGGCTGGAATTGCAGCCCTTTACCATATGTGCAAGTGAGGCGGTGACACTGCAGCCATCAGATGTTTTTCAGCTTGACTGCTCATTGTCCAAGTTTCATTGGCGCCTTTCCGTCTTGACAGACGATAGTTTGATACATTGTGCTTCAAAAAGGCTTAATAACTACGATCCATGGCGGTGGCGAGTGTGGCTGGTAAGGCCAATTCTTGCTGCAAATGTTTGCCCACAGTAGGTGCATGTGAAAACATGGTCATTTCCACCATTTTGCACCATCTTACGTCTCTCACGCTCTGTGTGTGCTTTATATGCAATCATTTTCTCCTTTGTCTTTATTCCATTTCTGATAGTTGCCCTCCATGCAACACGTTCCGTGGCGACATGCTCCCAATGTGCATTATCAATGCCTGTATCAATCATGTCCCGCTTACACACATCTTTGTATCGTAGTAGAGGCCGACCCTGAGATCTCCTACCTGTCTGTAATTCACCAAAAAAGATGTCCTTTGGTATTCTACCATCATCCATCCTCCTAACGTGTCCTATCCATCTAAGTCTACGAAGACTGAGCATGGAATACACCGTCACACAACCTGATCTTTCCAATACTTCAGTATTTGTGATTTTGTCTTGCCACTTAATAACAAGTATTCTTCGCAGACACCGCATATGAAAGCTGTTTAAACGTTTCTCTTGGCGTGAGTAAGTTGTCCAGGTTTCACTGCCATAAAGAAGAGTACTAAGGACACAGGCTTGGTAGACGAGGACTTTTGTTTTGGCAGTAAGCTTCCTGTTCTCCCAGACTCTTTTTGCTAACATGTTCATTGTTGTTGCTGCCTTGCCAATCCTGATGTTGATTTCCTGATCGAGGGATAATTTGCTATTTACCTCTGATCCTAGATATGTAAAATGGTCTACTATCTCCAGTTCAGCGTCGTCAATAAAGATTGATGGTACACCATGTATACCTTGTGACATAATCTGTGTCTTCTTTTTGTTAATTGTTAAACCAAATTCAGAACAAGCATTGGAGAATGCAGATAGTAGATGTTGTAATTCTTCCTCAGAGTGGGTCGTAATCGCAGCATCATCCGCAAAAAGCAACTCTCTGATTAGTACCCTGCTAATTTTGGTCTTGGCCTTCAATCTCTGAGCATTATAGAGGCCACCATCTGAGCGTGAGTGAATGTATATATCGTCATCCTGATCACGAAAGGCATATTTCAGTAGAAGTGAAAAGTATATCCCAAAGAGGGTGGGGGCTAGTACACAACCTTGCTTAACTCCACTCTTGATTTCAAACTCTTCTGAAGTTGAGCCATCAAACTTGATTATACCCTTCATGCCTGTGTGGAACGATTCCACAATGGACAGAAGAGTTGGTGGGCAGCCAATCTTCTTTAGAGCTTTGAACAGACCCTCACGACTGACCAAATCAAATGCCTTTGTGAGGTCGATGAAGGCAATAAACAGTGGCTGATTTTGTTCCCGGCATTTTTCTTGCATCTGTCGCAATGAAAATATCATATCAATGGTAGACCGGTTCTGACGGAAGCCGCACTGTGATTCGGGGATCTCCCAGGACTTGAAGTCTGTGCAGGACAATTCTGGCAAATACTTTCCCAACAATACACAGAAGTGACATACCCCTATAGTTGTTACAGTCGCTCCGATCTCCCTTGTTCTTGTACAGCGTTATGATGTTTGAATCTTTGAAATCCTGTGGGACTTGTCCTTCTCGCCAGCATAGCTCTATTAGCTGGTGGATCTGTAGAGCGAGTGTGTCTTGCCCACTCCTGATTACCTCTATTGGAATCCCATCCTTACCTGGAGCCTTGCCAGATGCAAGCTCATTTATAGCACACTTAACTTCTGTTATAGTGGGAAGTGTGTCCAGGTGGTCAAGAGTTGGCAGGGCCTCTATGGCGTTGAGGGCATCATCCGCTAGCTTGGTCTCACTTGAGTAAAGCTCTAAATAGTGCTCGACCCATCTATCCATCTGCTGTTTCTTATCAGTTATGATTTCTCCAGTCAAGGTTTTCAGCGGTGCACTTCTTTTGATCATTGGACCACAGGCATTCTTTAACATCCATACAAAAGAACCGACTCTATGTATCCCCTCAACACTCTTTTTCTCGTTTCAATTGACATCTTTTTATTGGTCAGTATGTTTTTCATCTTGCTAAAGGCTACTTTTGCCATGGCAATTCTTGTTCTAATATCTTCAAGGCATCTCCCATCAGATGTTATGACTGTTCCAAGATAATTGTACCGATTCACTTGTTGAAGAATATTCCCTCAAAGTACCCTGACCACATCTGCCTTATCCTGCACCAATACCCCACCCAGAGGTGCAGACACAGCCAATCTGTCCGCCTGCATTTTCCCAGCACACCAGCATGTCCTGGGGATATATCCAACCGATGCTTACTAACTTCCCGGAAAGTAAAGGCTGCCGTTGTGATATCAGCCACACCACCCATAGAGTGATGGATTGTCTAAACATATAGGACTAGCGCCATGTAGCCATGACTGATTGACTGATTGATTGATTGATTTAGGAACTAACATCATAGCATTCGGGACATTCTCATAAGCGCTCTGTCCCAATCATCAGCAGCTAACGAAGAGTTCCAACACCAATAGTTCCAGTAACAATCTGATTATATGCCCGTCTCGCCTTTCCTCTGAGCGTCGAGCGTCGGCCAGATCCCCTCGTCACACCTCGCTGCCTCATTCTCAAATGGTGATCCATTTGCTCCTCCGATGTGTACACGTGCTCCCACAAGGCCACAACCACGTCTTCCCTGTCGCCATGTAGCCAATACGCCCCAATAATTGAAAACTTTCCTATTGTGCAATCAATCACGTGATGTGTTTAAACGAAATATCTCGTCGTGCTTCATGTGAATTTAGAATGCTGAACACATCGAGTGAAATGACGAGTCATGACCGCCCACGCTTTCCGGCATGGCACATGATTGATTGTTCGGGTCCCATCGATTGACGGACGTCGGTCGCGGCGATTGGGCAATCTTGAGCATAGCCTATGATGGGTAGCGTTGTGATGTTCTGGTGTGATAATTTGGTGTGTCCAGTGTGTGGCGCGTGGTTACACACCCGCTTCACACGCGTGATCCGGGACTGTTTCCGGATCCGGTCAGGGATATGCACTACTGACGAGCTCAAATGAGGGCGAAACTCGAGTATAGTGCTTCCATATTGACGTGGATAGGCCTTAGGTTCATATCAGAATGCGATCGGCGTTGCCAGTAGTGGGTTGTGCTCAATATTTAAACATCCCATAATGGCGACTACCTTACAAAGATATGAGCTGCCAGGCTCGGCCATAGAATGCTAAGTAAATGTTATGTATATTCAAGACTACTATACGGCGTGGAAGCCTGGACAATAAACAAGCAATATGAAAGTATAATAGAGGCCCTGGAGGTGTTAATATGCAGGAAAATATGTTGTATTTCGTGGGGGGGGGGGGGGGGGTGTGGAGATCAAATATAGAGGTTCTAGAAACACTGGAAATGAAAAGAATGTTGATGAAAGAGATTTAAAAAAAAAAGAGGTAAGTGAAATAATTAGGTCACGTTAAAAGACTTAACATTCTTATACAAATCATACTGCAGGCAAGCGAGTAAGAGGCAGACAATGAATGAAGAATCAGCTTCGCTGAGCTAGTCACATGACTCGCATGCCAGATCACAGGCTCCCTAAACGATTTTTTTTACGGTGAGCTGCGCTATGGTAAACGCTCCCTAGGCGGTCAAAGGAAACGCTTTAAAGACACTCTGAAGATCTCACTAAAAGCTTTTGGAATTCATCATGACACCTGGGGGACTGCTGCTAAATACCTAAATTCGTGGCGTACATAATTGCGCAAGGGTGCAGACACTTGTGAAGTAACCAGGACTGCAAGAGCTGTGAAAAAAAAGACGACAGAAAAACCACTGCTGGAGATCCCCCTCCTGGAACGTCAAGCAATCTTTGCCCACATTGTGAAAGAACATTTCGAACCACAATAGGCCTTACCAGCCATCTTAGAACTCACAGCCGCAAACTTTTAACCCCACTGGATGAAATGAATGGCCATCATCATTCTTGATGAACAAACACAACAGACAATGATACAAATTGGAAGATAACATCAAGAGATGAATGAACAGCAGTCCGAGAGAATGTACAATCAATGTAGTGCTGGAGATCCATTGCAGCCAACCTTTATTGTGGCGACGGCACCTAATTGATTGAGGTAAGTACCATGACGCGCCTGTATGTGCGACCAAACCGCCATAAAGTGACGTATACAAATCAAGAAACAGTGCATTTGTTATTGTATTGGAACACAGAATGTGAGAACATTCATACAAGTCGGTAAACTGAAAAACATCAAGAGGGAAATAACAAGAATGAATTACATCTTGGGATTGTGTGAGACAAGAACGAGAAATCAACATTGAATTCCATCTGGCCGGTGTAGGGAATATGAACCCGCTACCTCGTCGACAGCGCACCGGCATCGTTGCACGTTCATTACAGGACGTTGCCATAAACCCCGGGTTGATATTTCTAGGCAATTTTATGCTCAGTAGTTTGTCATTGCTTTCTGAACGAGAAGTCAACGTTTAAATCCCGCTGACCTATAAGGGATGAATCCACTACCCTGGCTTCATAGTGCAGCGCTCGTGCTTTTCGGTCCGGCCATGGTATTTTTTTTGTTTTCCCCATAATTGATTATGTGGTTGTTTCGGGATTTGAAATTTAAATATTGAGCACAACCCACCGCTGGCAACGCCGAACGCATTCTGGCATTAACCTAAGGCCTATCCACGTCAACACGGAAGCTCTATACTCGAGTTTCGCCCTCATTTGAGCTCGTCAGTAGTGCATATCCCTGACCGGATCCGGAAACAGTCCAGGATCACGCGTGTGAAGCGGGTGTGTAACCACGCGGCACACACTGGACACACCAAATTATCACAACAGAACATCACAACGCTCAGGATCCGGTCAGGGATATGCACTACTGACGAGCTCAAATGAGGGCGAAACTCGAGTATAGAGCTTCCGTGTTGACGTGGATAGGCCTTAGGTTCATGCCAGAATGCGTTCGGCGTTGCCAGCGGTGGGTTGTGCTCAATATTTAAATTTCAAATCCCGAAACAACCACATAATCAACTGATTATTGCTCACTGGATTTAGGAGGCCTGGTGTTCCTTGCCGGTGAGAAGTCCTGATCGCTCGGGTCCCATCGATTGACGGACGTCGGTCGCGGCGATTGGGCAATCTTGAGCATAGCCTACGATGGGTAGCGTTGTGATGTTCTGTTGTGATAATTTGGTGTGTCCAGTGTGTGCCGCGTGGTTACACACCCGCTTCACACGCGTGATCCGGGACTGTTTCCGGATCCGGTCAGGGATATGCACGATTGACGAGCTCAAATGAGGGCGAAACTCGAGTATAGAGCTTCCGTGTTGACGTGGATAGGCCTTAAGTTCATGCCAGAATGCGATCGGCGTTGCCAGCGGTGGGTTGTGCTCAATATTTAAATTCCCCATAATTGATTAATTTGAATCATCCGATTTTGATTTTTCTACCGGTGGCATTGGATTTCGGCCATTGGTACATGGAGAAATGAACAGATTCTGCGCCAAACAAAAAAGTCCCCAAATCAAGGGTGAGAAGTGAACATTTTAGTCCAGCTGACCGGTGTAGGGTTTTAACTTGCTACCTCGGCATCAGCACGCCGGAAGTTTAAGAGCGGGTGCTCTGATCTATTCTCTGGGCCATTACCCCATATGGACAACGATCACCGTCAAATTAATAAATTAAATAGCTTGTGAGGGTAAAACCGTGGGCAGCTGCCATTAGCAGCTGACTCAGTCACAGGACTATTAATCTGAGCCAGGGATGGACCCCATTATAACTTCTCTTTGACTTTGAACGGGGTAAGGGGTAATTGTGAAATCGAATCGAATATTCGGCCATACTGATTTTGCATTTGTTAAGAGCACCACAGGTTGTGTACCATGATTGCCTGTTCTGTTTTAATTTAAACCTAGCTTGAGGGAGGGGAATGCTCATAGTCTGCCCCTGTCTTCCCTTGAGGGTCGGTCGGCATGCATGCGACTATTATTTACTATGTTAAGCTTATACATGGCGTCACGACCTAGGGGTTGCGAAATGTCCAACCGGGAATGTTATTCAGTTGAGAAAAACCAGACAGAATTTGGATGTTTCGGCCGAAAGGTACAAATATCGCAGCTCTGCTAAAGAATTATATATTCATCAACATCATGTGCCATGCCCGATCAGCGTGGGCGGTCATGTTTCGCCATCTCACTCGATCATCAGAGTCGTAGATCAGCTCTGTGTTTTTGTCTCGACCATACCACGTGGCCGGGCCATCCAGGTATTTACTTCTCTGCCTTACCCTTGTTCTCTTCCCCTCTTCCTTGTTCTCTTTACCAGTTGTCACCAAGTTCTCCAATTTATTTCTTCCCATTACGTGTCCAAAAAATTTGTACTGTCTACATCTAATTTCTCTAATCAGTTTACTATTTTCATTTGTTTCTTGTAGGACTTGGTCATTGGTTTTTTTGTCTGTCCATGGTATTCTTTGCATTTTCCTCAGAAGCCACATTTCCACAGCCATCAGATGTTTTTTTCTTACGGCTACCTTCGCCATGGCGATTCTTGTTCTAATCTCTTCAAGACATTGCCCATCAGATGTTATGACTGTTCCGAGATAATTGTACCGATTCACTTGTTGAAGAATATTCCCATTTACTTGCATATTACATTGTGGTATTTCCTCCTTCCTAGTGACGACCATAATCTGTGTCTTCTTACAATTTTATTATAACGATAGCTGTTTACTGTGTGCAACAGCCAGCATCTACCAAATGTTCATATCCTGCTCATTGTCTGCAATAAATACTGTATCATCTGCATGTCTAATATTATTGGTGTTACGTCCCCCAATGATGATTCATTTCATATCTTCTACATGTCTGAAAATGTTTTCACTGTACATGAAAACAAAAAGCTATGGCGCCCAACCTCTACTCCGTTATTAAGTTGGATTTAAACGTTTACGTCTCGTTCAGAAAGCAATGGCAGGCAAACTACTGAACGTAGAATGTCTCGAAAAATCAACCTTGGGTTGATCGCAACGTCCCGCAAAGGACATGGGACATTTAAAAGTATGACCTTGGGGTCGACCCCGGTTGAGTAAAATTGGTACTAGATCATTTTAAAATGTTCCGAGAATTAAACAGTAAGGAAAGGCGACGAGGAAATGAACTGGCCGCCCCAACTCATATGTCGTTTCCTATCATATGTGAAGGCATAAACGGCAGTATTTGCTATGGTATAGAGTGTATTTTTAATGACTATGCAGTGTTTGAAATATTGCCGGTCCAAGTTTTGTATTCACTCTCTGTAAAGTTCATGCAACATAATAAGTAAATACAAAAATTGGACCGGCGATATTTTCAAACACTGCACAATCATTAAAAAATACAGACATGCACTATATTTCCGTTTACCCTCCACCCTCTCTTTACCAACACAAAAACACACATTACACACACATATAAATAAAGTCACAAGTATTATTTAGCGCTCATGGGCGTAGCTTTGGTCTCTTGTTCTTTCTTCTGCTTCTATTGGCGCCACACAATACATGTCCATTGATTTATTAGCTGTCTTAGTGGGCTCAAGGGTTTCCCAATTGATATTTCACACTCATACATGCTTGTCTGCACATCTGTTCTCCCCCTCCCACCCCCTCCCGCCCCAACATTTTGATTACCATTAGGAATTTCCGTGTCGGCTGTTAAGGCCATAACGCATATAAGAATGTCTATTGTGTGAGCGCAATGTTTCATTAAGTTGTCCATGAATTTGCGACTTTGGGGTCGATAATATCAGATAATCTTTCCTTAGAGACAGAAATCGACAAACGCATTGGAAAGATAGCCACAACACTTTCCAGGCTAACTAAAAGAGTTTGGGAGAACAATAGACTAACTGAGCATACAAAAGTTAAAGTATATAAAGCTTGTGTTGTTAGCATACTACTCTCAACTCTGTGGGTCTGAATCCTTGACCCTGTACTCACGACAGGTAAGAAAGTTGATTTTTTGTCCATATGAGATGTCTGAGACGTATCCTGGGCATGTCGTGGAAAGACCATATAACAAACAAACACGTACTTGAAAAAGCGGATATTACAACAGTGCACTCCCTCCTCAAACAGAGGCGCCTCCGGTGGCTGGGCCACGTATCTCGAATGGAGGATGAACGTATTCCCAAAGATCTCCCATATGGAGAACTAGCCACCGGGAAAAGGCCAGCCGGAAAACATCAAATGCGATATAAGGATGTGTGTAAACAAGATATACTGGCATAGATCCAGACACGTGGGAAAGAATTGCAGCAGACAGATAAACCTGGAGAAGAGGAGTGCGAAACGGACTGGTGCTCTTTGAGCGTAATCTGATCCAACAAACTGAGGAAAGGCGGCACAGGCTCAAAGCGCAGTCACTTACTGCGGGACTTGCCTCGTCTTACAGATGTGGAAACTGTAACAGAGATTGTCTCTCGCATTAGGCTATACAGTCACCAGCGGTGCTGCCAGGTGCCTTCCCAGTGGCACAACTCTATAGTCCTACAGGACTGAAAGAGGCCTACTACTACTACTACTACTACTACTACTACTACTACTACTACTACTACTACTACTACTACTACTACTACTACTGCTGCTGCTGCTGCTGCTACTACTACTACTACTATTACTACTACTATTACTACTACTACTACTACTACTACTAAGCGCTAGATTTCATTAGTGAAATGGTACGGCCATGTAATTAGACTACCAACTAACAGTATACTACAACAAGCAATAATGTACAGACCAAATGGAACCAGAAGAAGAGGCCGACCATGTAAAAGATGGACAGGGAAAATAACAAGAGTCCATGGGGTTGTGTCCAGTCCCTTCTCTTGTTCATAACCTATATAGACAATATATGTAAAGAAACCAGCCAAACAGAGACCGCAAGAACACCGCATGCCGAAAACAGAAGAAGAACCATCAGCAAATTATACCATTAAAGAACTCCTATAGCAAAATTAGAAGCTGAATTACAAGACCACATGAGTAGTCTAAACGAAATGTGTAGGGAACATAACATGAAAATTAGCACAAGTAAACCAGAGGTAATAACTATAACCAAAGAAGAAAAAAAAACAAGAATTCACCTAAATGAACACCCCCTGGAACAAGTAAAGAGCTTCAAGTACCTAGGAATCAAAATCATCAAATGGCAAATCAGAAGGCGAGATCGAAAATAGATGCAATAAGGCAAACCAACTCACTGGACAAATGACACCAATATTAAAGAACAAATATGTATAAATAGTTATTAAGAAAGCACTTTACAACACAATCTTCCTACTAACTAACACTATGCTCATCATCATCATCAAGTGCCGTGCCGGCTGGCGTAGGCATTCATGGCTCTCCATAGATCTCGGTCTATGGTGTTCTGGATCAACTCTGCTGATGATATTCCTCCGTGCCACCGTCTCAATCCATCCAGCATCATTTCTCTTGGTCTACCTCTGCCTCTCTTCCCCTCGATCTTTCCAGTTGTTACGATGTTCTCCAATGCCTCTCTTCTCATCACATGACCGAGGAAAGCTGTTTGTCTCTGTCTTATTGTTGTATATAATGTTCTAGTTTCTTCTTCTTCTTCGTTCATCCGGAGTTTTTTTTCGGATGTGATTGCGTTGTGCCTGTTTACAGCAGAGCTGCGTTCTTGCGCCGTTAGGCCGACACATCCGACTTCTGCGGGCATTTGTTGACCGGGTTAACCTTCCCGGGGGTTTCTTAGGACGTTTGACTCTCACTGTTGTGGTGTTATCCCCCATCCCAGCTGGTCCATATAGAACAGCCAAAGATCCTGGTCAGCCCTCAAGGGAAGGCAGGGGCAGACCATGGGCATTCCCCGCCATCCAAGGAGGCTTCCATACTTGCAGAGCCGATACATAGCGCTCTGGTACTGGGCTCACCCAAGGAATCGTCACGTCCTGCACATGGCTGCTTAGCCTCACTTCCGTATATTGGGCCTTCCGTTCACCATAGGCTGTTCTTCCGGAAACCAGAAGTATGCAGTCTGCAGATGACATCCACACAGTGAGCTTTCGATTCGGACTTTCCACGTAATGGATTTGCTATCCAAGCAATATTCCATTTCATGCCACTAGGACACTTTTCCACCTTTTATGAAGCCCACACAATGGGCTTTTGATTCGGACTTTCCACGTAATGGATTTGCTATCAAGCAATATTCCATTTCGTGCCACTAGGACACTTTTCCACCTTTTATGAAGCCCACACAGCGAGCTTTCGATTTGGACTTTCCACATAATGGATTTGCTATCCAAGCAATATTTCATTTCATGCCTCTGGGTCTTCATGCACCTTTAAATGTCAACCTGTATGTAGTTAAAGTAAGCTGCGGTCAACTTGAGCTTGTTGATATCTCCATAGAGCTTGTCCTCAAATGAAGCAGGTGTGGGCCAAAATATCTTTCTCTGTTCTGCATACGTTGGGCAATCCTGCAGCAAATGTTTTGCTGTCATTTTTCCAGTTCTACAATTACATTCATCAGTATCTCCTATCTTTAGTTTATTGAACAAGTGGTATTTCAGCCTGTTATGTCCTGTGCGGAGTCTGAAGATTGCTACTTGTTCTCTTCGGTCGAGTTTGTAATATGCATCATCCTTCTGATGGCCTGGATGCTCAGATTCCCATTTGGTTCTATAAGTGCTTTTTATCAACCTCTTTGCCTCATTATAGGTTATGTCTATGTCAGGCTGTGGTAGTCTTATGCCCTCTTTTGCCAGTCTGTCAGCCTCTTCGTTTCCAGGTATACTGCAATGTGATGGGATCCACTGTATTACAACTTTTTTGGATTTCTGGCATAGACCATGGAGTGCTGCTCTTAGGTCAGTTAGTTCTGTGCTGTTATTGCTCTTGAGTATTGAGACAGCTGACTTTGCATCTGTGAAGATAGCTATTTGCTTCTCTTTATTTTCCTCCATCAGGAGCATTTCTGCTGCAGTTTTCAAAGCCTCTACCTCCGCTTTGAAGTTACTTGAAAATTTTCCAGTTGCCATTGAATGTGTTTTTTTCACTCCATTTTTTAAATTTAGGAGAATTCCTCCTCCTCCATTCTCTATTGAATTTTTGGCTGATCCATCTATATATGCATGGGTCCAATTCCGGCTTGGGTAATGATCTTTTATGTAGTTTAGGGTTATTTCTCTTCTTTCGGTTTCATGCTGAGTGTTCTTTTTCTCAATACCAGGAATGTTTTCTATCATCTCAGGCAGTTGCTGCTGTCTCCAAGCTGGGAAGTTGTGTGCATTGTGTATGGGCTTGACTGTTGATATGTTAAGTATAGGATCTGCCCTAATCCTTCGTTTTGCAGTTTCTACAAAGTTGCTACGCTTCAGTCTTCCCTTTCCAAAACCATTAAATCTGTTGTACATAGGGTGGTCTGTCAATCTTCTAAATTTTTCTGCTTGTTGCTGGGCTCTGCTATCTCTTCTATCCTGCATTGGTTGTAAACAAGTGATCTTTTCTAGTTCATTAATAGGCGTTGTCTTCAGGCTTCCAGTTATGATTCGCATTCCTTGGTTTTGGACTCTACTTATTTTGTTAAAGTTTGACTTAGCTGCTGTTGCCCAAGCTGCAATGCCATATTCCAGTACTGGCCTCACCCGTCCAGTATATAACTTCTTGAGAACTTTCTCATCTGCTCCCCACGTTGTACCAGCAAGCTTTTTCATGATTGCCATTCTCTGCCTTGCTCTTGTTCGATTTTTCTCAACCTGTGTCTTCCATGTCAGGCGACGATCAAAGGTGACTCCTAGATAGTTTGGATTTTCTTCATGGCGCAATATTTTTCCATTCAATACCAGCTTAGGTTGCTGAGTTTTATTTGAGAGGGAGAACACTGTGCATGTTGTTTTCTCCTCACTTATCTTCACTAGCCATGATTTTGACCAGTCCTCTAGCGCTAATAAGGCTTGCTGTATTCTGCTGTTAGCTGTACTAATATATTCTTCAGATGTCCATATGGCTAGGTCATCTGCAAAGGAGGATGTGTGTACTCTGGCTGGAAAATTTTCTGTGATGTCATTTATATATGCTAGGAATAATGTTGGTGAAAGAACTCCTCCTTGGGGGACACCTTGCTCCAGCAGCATCATTTTGCTTGTTTGTCCTTGTACTTTTGTCCTGGCAGTTCTGTTCTCAAGGTAGTGGCTGATCCATTTATACATTTTTCCACAAACATGCATGTTTTGCAGTTTTACTTTCAGTCCTTCCTTCCATACTTTATCAAATGCTTTTTCTAAATCTATCCAGACTGCTAGTGTGTGCTTTTTCTCTTGGAAGGCATCCTCTATTTCCTGAGCTATATAGGTTATTTGATCTTCAGTGGATCTGTATTTTCTGAATCCTGCTTGGTGTGGTGTTAAGAGTTTGTTTTCTTCCAGATGCCATGTTAGCCTGCCATTGATAATGCGTTCCATTAATTTTCCTACACAGCTAAGTAGACTGATAGGTCGATAGCCATTTGGTTCTTCCAGGTCTTTTCCCTTCTTTGGGACTGGTATTAGTATAGCTTCCTTCCATGCCTGTGGGACTATTCCTCTCTTCCAGCTGTTATTTAGGACTGCTAGTAGTTTCTTCTTTGCCTTGGTGCCTAGTCCTATTAGCATTTCATTTGTGATTCCATCCTTTCCTGGTGATTTCTTCTTTTTTAGGGTATTCATTGCCTGTTCCATTTCTTCCATTGTTAGATTTGCCATCATATATTCTGCTGCTGTCTCTGTATTTCTATGATGTATCTGTTTGTCTTTGATTGCTTTCTTCTGTTCGGTTGTAATATCAATGTGGTTTGCATTTGCATAGTGTTCCATTAGTGCATTTGCAGCCTTTTTGCCTGTAAGCAAGGCATTTCCTTGTTTAATTGTTATTTGTTTGTTTCTAGGTCCTTCATTGTTCATGGCTTTCACTAGTTTCCATAGTTTGTTTCCATCCCTGTCAAAATTCAGGTTTTCTGTTTTTTCCCTCCAACAATCTCTTGTTGTTTGATTTACTGTTCTTTTATATTTTGCTGAGATGGCTTTGAGAGAGATGTTTGCTTCAATTGTTTGTTCTCTCTCTGCTGTCTTCCTGGCATCTTCAACTTTGTCCTCCAAACTTTGTAGTTCTTCAGTCCAGTATGGTTTGTAATTTTTCCTCGCTCCTCTTGGAATGGACTCAGTGGCTGCCTGTATTATCGCTCTGTTTAGACTTTCCACCATTTGCTTTATGTTGCCATATCGTGTATTTATGTTTTCACAATATTTGTCTGTTAGTATGGCAAATCTGTCCCAATCTGCTCGTTTGTAATTCCAGCGGGGCAAGGGCTTTTGCTCCTGTGGAACATACTCCATATTCATTTCAAGCTTGATTGGTCTGTGGTCACTACCTGCTAATTGGTCCAGCACATGGCGATCGATTTTGTGGAGGATGTCTCCTGTGCAGAAAGCTAAGTCTGGAGTAGAAGTGGTAAGCCATCTTCTGGAGTAGAAGCTCGGTGTGTCATCCGCTTTGTTGAGTAGATGGAGATTTGAGTCTATTTCCCAGTCCTCCAATTCATCTCCTCTTTTGTCAGTATCTGAGTATCCCCATCTTTCTGAACGGCTATTAAAGTCTCCGACAATAATGCAGTTTGTGTCAGTTATTTTCATGTTTGAGAGTGTAAGGTCCTTATCTGCTGGGCTATACAGATTGTAGATTCTTATTTTCACGTCCTTTATCATTATATCAACACCTATAATTTCCGTTTGGTTGTCAGAGATCACAGATACTTCGCTGCAAGGTATTGTATTTCGTGTAAGTATTAGAACTCCTCCTTTGTGTCCTTCGCGGTCGAAACGTGTGGCCTGATATCCTCTGACTGAGAATTTGTGATTGGCGTTGAGATGTGTCTCTTGAATGCATGCCACATCTATTCTATCTTTATGAAGACGCTGTGTTAGGGAGTCTTTCTTCTTGTAAACTCCTTCGGCATTCCACTGTAGTATGTTGAGTGTCCGGGGTATTTGGTCAATAGCTCTTAACCTACTCCTCTGTGCCTTGACTCCACAGCACAGGGGAAGGTGACCACCAGTAGTCATGGGTGGACCCCCTCGAGGCAGGGGGCCCGGCACTATCACCGCCTGATGGGACTTCACGGGATTAGCACCATATCGATTAATTTTGATTTGTGACATCATGAATTAAGTTACGTTGCACTGCTTTGTCAAGCCTGTGGCTCAGTACATCCGATTTCGACAAGCATTTATTCGGGATGCTTTCCCTAGCCTTTGACTGTCCCCAGTCTACCTACAAGGCAGCAGGTTTCACGTTGCACTGCTTTGTCAAGCCTGTGGCTCAGTACATCCGATTTCGACAAGCATGTATTTGGGGTGCTTTCCCTAGCCTTTGACTGTCCCCAGTCTACCTACAAGGCAGCAGGTTTGTGTGTCTCTTCGTCTGGTCCCTCTCCCTTGACCTGTCCGACATGGGTGGCCCTACCAGTAGCTGTGCTACCGTCGGCATAGCTCTTGGGGTCATTGGGACGCACAAGCCCCTCTACCTCGTCACGGTGGACACACAGCAGAGGGGGTTCTAGTTTCATTAGCATGTTTCAGGCAGTCGTCGTTAGTTACTCTGGCAGTCCAAGGAATTCGCAACATTCGTCTCAGGAACCACGTCTCTGTTGCTTCTAATTTCTTCTTAATTTGTTCATTTACATTCCAAGATTCACTGCCATACAGCAAAACTGGTTCTACATAGCATTTCAGCACTCTCTTTCTTACATTCAGTGATAGTGACTTATTGCATAAGATACTCTTCATTTTCTGAAATGCGGCTTTTGCCTGCCCTATTCTGCTCCTAACATCAAGGAAACCGCCAATCCTGTGGCAACCACCGAGGCATCTCCTTGCTTTCAATTGCAGGGAAGATTGCCAGAGTTCTTCTCAATCGCCTCATGGCCCATCTCGATCAAGGTCTTCTTCCCGAGAGTCAATGTGGCTTCAGAAAAGAACGAGGAACTGTTGACATGAGTTTCGCTGCAAGACAGCTGCAAGAGAAATGACAGAACTGCGAAATGTTCTCCGCTTTTATTGACCTTACCAAGGCTTTTGATACAGTCAGCAGAGAAGGACTGTGGAAGATTATGGCAAAATATGGCTGTCCACGAAAGTTTGTCCAAATAGTGCGGCTATTTCATGATGGTATGCAGGCAAGAGTACAGGAAAATGGTGAACTGTCTGAGCCCTTTCCTGTCACCAATGTAGTGAAGCAAGGATGTGTCCTTGCACCAACACTGTTCAGCCTCCTGTTTGCAGCTATGCTGACGAATGCCTTCGTGAACAACGACATTGGAATAGATATCAACTACCGCGTGGATGGAAAGTTGTTCAATCTCAGAAGGCTGAAAGCTAAAACCAAAACTAGCAGCGACACCATCAGAGAGCTGCTATTTGCTGATGATTGCGCTCTATATGCCAACTCAGAGGCAGACATGCAATACAATGTTTCAGCTTTCTCATATGCCTGTGTCAACTTTGGACTCAATATCAACTTGGAGAAGACTGTAGTTATGTACCAGCCAGCTACAGGGAATAGTCACACTTTGCCCAATATCAAGGTGAATGATCATAGACTAAGTGTTGTGGACAAATTCACCTATCTTGGCAGCACTGTGTCATAAGCTGCCACAATTGATGACGAAGTGAATACGAGAATCTCCAAGGCCAGAGCGGCCTTTGGCAGCCTGCACAAGAATGTATGGGACAGAAATGGAATAAGCCTGCAAACAAAGCTGAAAGTCTACAAAGCAGTTATATTATCCACACTTCTATATGCTTGTGAAACCTGGACTGTTTATCAGCGACACGCTAGGAAATTAAACCACTTCCACACAGTCTGCCTTAGGTAGCTATTGAAGATCCACAGTATCCACACTCTACTAATGAAGAGTCAGATTCGCCGGGCTGGTCACTTAACTCGCATGCCAGATCAGATCACAGGCTCACTAAACTAATTTTTGTACGGTGAGCTGCGTTGTGGTAACAGCTTGCAAGGCAGCCAGAGGAAACGCTTTAAAGACACCATGAAAATCTAACTGAAAGCTTTTGGAATTCATCTTGACACCTGGGAGACTACTGCCAAAGACCGAAATTCGTGGCGTACATCATTACGCAAGAGTGCAGTCACTTGTGAAGCAACCAGGACTGCAAGAGCTGTGAAGAAAAGGCTGGACAGAAAAACCACTGCAGGAGATCCTCCTTCGGGAACGTCCAGCATTCTTTGCCCATATTGTCGAAGAACATTTCGAGCCAAAATAGGACTTATCAGCGATCTTAGAACTCACGGCTCCATACTTTCAACCCTACTTGATGAAATGAATGGTCATCATGATTCTTGATGGACAAACAACATACCCTATCTTCTCTTTGGCCTTCCTCTTCCTCTTTTCCCAGGCATATACCCCTCCATTATTGTTCTCTCCAAACTTTCATGTTTCAAGTGACCAAAATATTTCAATTTTCTTTCTTGTATCGTCTTTTATAGCCAACCTTCTTCAATATTCAACTCTTGAAGTATGAATGCATTTGGTCTTTTCTTTATCCATGATATTCTTAGAACTCGTCTGTAACATTTAATAATGTATGTTATTACGTATTGCTATATACTGCACCATATTAATTTGCATGCAAGTCTGGTGCAGAAGGAGTAATAATTACAGGACAGAGTGGCTGAAAACAACAACAGTTTGAAACACAAAGAGTTAAATCAACATATCTGAATCTGAAAGAGGTAAACAGTAAACGGCCGAGGAGTTTATTCTTAGACCTGGTCTAATAATTTCTTCACGGCGCCGTCACGCGTCGTGACGTCACGCATTTATGTGTACTGTACGCAAAAACCACAGCGGATCCCATTTCCAACCGTCAGGCCATTTTGAAATCGGGTGTCGGTCCAGCCTGGTCGGTAACACTTTCACTTAACGTTTCGCAAGTTGTTATTGGAGTTCGATCTGTACATTTGGTTAAAATTGATCAAATTTACAAATAGGTCAAAGGTCAGTAACTGCCTTTGCCCGTGTTTTACTTGTGGAAGGCCCCGTTTGACTTTGAACGTTTCATGAACGGTGAGTCGGAGTGTTTTGTGAATAATATTTTACTGTTCGTTTTTCTCTTCCTAGAAATTGGGTGGTAGTCTAGTCTTTAATCCGGGGTCTTCTTTTGTCATATATCTCTAAGGTATTTCGTTATTTAGAATCAATATTGTCATGGTTAAATGAAAAAAGGTTGGGTTTATTAATTCGTGGTAGATCTGCGGCATAACATTACGACACATCTCTTCGATCGTTTTGTTATCAGCATCTACGATGATAAATTTGAAAGTTTAAGTCGGGGGGATACGGGCGACGCTTGGTCAATTTATGGTTGCATTTATCAATATTATCATTCACAGGTGTGTTTGGGTGTAGGGGGGATTTATCGTAAAATTAGTTGATCTCGGTCATGTAACGTGGATTTTGATTTGTTTGTTTATATAATTTATATTTCTTCCTGCCACAAGCATAAACCAAGCCAGATAATCTATTTCTTTTTTACAAATTATAAATTATTGTTCAGCGTCTACTGTCTATATAATTACAAAATTAACTTTATATATGTAACTCATTAACTATCATATTGAAAAATATGCACATGACTGACAAATTTGTTGACGTTTTTGAACAAGAGGTGTGCCTACTTAATAGTACTTTCATAGTTTTAGTTTATCAAATCAACACATTACCCATTCCTGGCAAATGATAAATATTTGTTTAAATATTAAATGCATGCTCTGTCCAACTGTGACCAGAAATGGAATATTTATTTAGATATTTTAATTATGATAATATGATTAACTAGACAAATCCATTATATAAAATAATATACAATTGTTAGTTACTGAGTGCACATGTGGATGCTGTTCTGGTACGTCATTTTCATGCTGATTATCTTGTAATGTATGCAGTTATGTGATGACATATGTCAAGAACATGTACATAAAATTGTAGCTACATTTGTAAACATACTTTGTTACTCTTCCGAACGACGGTCCCAAATTATTTAGTGTAAAATGCATCCCTTATAGGACCTCATAAGGTCATTTCCGGGGCGATGTGTTGTCAATCACTTACGTTTAAGAGTATCGTCGTCTTCTAGACACTAGAAAGATCGACGTTTGAGTGTGTGGTGGACTGCTAGATCGATCAATCGATACAGTAAAGGTTTATGGACCCGGAGGGCCCTCACTGTCATTGGAATGTATACCCATATCTCGTGCTACCGACGACAGTGAGGGCCCTCCGGGCCCAGACACATTTATTGTATCCATCGATCGGTCTAGCAGTCTGTGACACACTGAGCCAGAAGTGATCAACAACACATTCAATGCTCGTTCCGATATGTATAATTTTTCCCCCCGCGGATATACCAATACAACTGTTTAGAACATGTTTTCCGACAGTGTTTACAACTAAAGTGCCACAATTTCCACATATAACTGTGAAATATTATTGGTACGTATTTCCATTTTCTCAGTTCTATATTTTAGTTCGGAGTTCATATTTTTTATTATATCAGCTAATGAGGCCCTGTAAGGGATGCTTTTACGCTAAATAATTTGGGAAAGTCGTTCGGAAGAGTGCCTAATTTTTTAATATACCATGATCACTGCTTTCATTGTCCACTGTTATTGCTGTCATCCCAATAATATTTTATCAGATTGCTATCTTAATTGTCATTGGACTTATAACACATTCCAGACACATCTCAAACACAGCCTGAGTAAACACAAATATAGCTAGGAGGTTTGATGAAAGGAGAGACATAGATACAAGTGAAATATCACAAATATCAATGCATGTTTCAGCAGTAGCATAAACAAAACCCAACCCAGAGTTCAGGAAATCAGAATATGAAACAGTATTTGGGATACAATGTGAATGAACACAAATAATAATATAGTTAGGAAGCTTGATGAAAGGAGAGACATAGATACAAGTGAAATATCACAAGCATCAATCCACATTTCAATGAATAACATTTAAAAAAAAACAATACTCAAATACGAGTTCAGAAAACGTAAATATGAAAAAGGATTTGGGAATGTTGAAAATTGTAAGAAAAGATATAAAATCCCAATAAAAAAAGTAAATCACGTGCCTTGCAGAGATGTTGGTGGTATCTAAGTGCATGAAATTTGATGTCTTAAACTTTTTTTTTTTGCATATCCTTTACAGGACATCACTGTCAACACCAGCATCTTTCAGCTGTATGTTGATTTCTTGGCAAGATTACGCTCAGTAGTTTGCCATTGCTTTCTGAGCGGCCGGCTCACATACCCCGTAAGTTACCGATGCGATTCGAACCACTGCTGATTCTCACCGTCATCATGTTACCCACGAGAGTATGCGAGATTACGGAGAAACGTCGCTAACCTCTAAGCCACGAAGCCGGCTGTCTTAAACTACAGACAGCAATACTGGCACTTGGTAGTTAATTAGCAAAGCTTATCATTCTGTACCGTAGAAGGTTGTCATGGGGTGAAATTTATGGGCTGTGATTGTTGCTATGTGCACGACATAGTAGCCCTGATGTGAAAATGAGTATGTTGTTTGTATACTGAGTTAGGAATCTGTGGTAACTAGTGGCTAGATGAGCACTTGCTGGCCCAGTGGTTATAGGTTTGAATCAGCATCAAGATGGATCTTAAAATTTGCTTTGGCTTACGGTCGACCCTGCCCAAAATGGTTACTAGGAAATGCTTTGGAAGGCAAAGTTGAACGAGTTGATAACTGACCACATCATCCATTGAGTGCCGATTGGTCTACAAATACTACTGTGGGTTACCAGGGCCCCAAAGGGGAAGTAAATAATAGTAACACTGGACCTTCTGTGCTTGTTATAAAAGGCAGCTGAGTAGGGTTGGTTTGAGACTGGCTATCTGATATCATAGACAACAATTCAGTCAACATCCAACCAACCAGCAACTGGACCACACAGGGCTTGGCATGTGTGGCTATGGGGCTTATACTCAACCAGAAGTCTCAAAGGCTAAAGAAGAAGACCGTATGTCCAATTCTCCCTAAGGAATCTACAAGTGTCCTTTACTGCGTTTACTATATCATGTCAAGTGTGACATCTGAGAACTGGTTGTGCATCTGTGATAAGGGTAATGAAAGATTGAAGTTGCTACCATGTCAATGTTTGCGGTGATATTCATTGCAGTGTCTGTGGCTTTGGGGTTAGTGTTTCAAAGTTATGCAGGGTCAGGGGTTCAAAATCAGCTGCTGGCTGGTTGTAAACAGATGGCCTTTTGTTGATTTCAATAGTATGATTGTCGTCTGCTCAGAAAGCAATGTAAAAATGCCTATAAATCACAAGCAATCAATGAATGCTGGGATTGATGGCAACATCCTGTAGAGCATTTTCAGACTTGTACAGGGTGTATTTTTTAATGCCTGTGCAGTGTTTGAAAATATTGCCAGTCCAAGTTTTGTATTTACTTATTATGATACATGGACTTTACAGAGAGTGAATACAAAACTTGGACCGGCAGTATTTTCAAACACTGCACAGTCATTAAAAATACAACCTATATGAATATTACATTTGTTGCTATCACAAAGTCACATGAGGTCAGGGAGTTCCTAGACAGCCTCAGCCCTATATATGTCATTCCGTGACAGTCATATGTGTTATTATGATATTAACATTGAGTCATGGTGGCGTAGTGGTTAGTGCATTTACTTACTATGCTAGTGGTCTAGGCTCAATCCCCAGCAGACGTAGTCTTTTTTGTTCTCAACTTTATGGCTCTTATGGAGATGTGGATATACAGAAGAGTATGTCCTATATAATGGAAATAAAGGCAATCAAATACAGTTTCTAGAAAACTTGGGAATAAAGAGAGTTAATGAAAGAAAGAGGCAAATGAAATATTTCAGCCACGTTGAAAGACATAACTCTTATAAAGGGTAAGGTTGAAGGCAAGTGAGCAACAGATAGACATTGATATAAGTGGAGAGATAACATCAAGAGATGATTGAACAGAATGTACAGTCAAAGTGAGAGACAGACAGTGCTGGAGATTCATGCAGACAACCTTCATTGTGGAGACAGCACCTGATTGATTGATTATGGCTCTGGGGTTTACTTTGCCTCATAGAATGTGTAGTTGATAGTTATCAGAATGTTCTGATAATTGGGATACCCTCTGTCCTCTAGTCACTACATTCTTCTCACTTCTATGAAGCGCCAAACAATACTATGCATGTTTATTTATGATAATTGGGAAGGAAACTAGTCATCTCAACCTAACACTTCATGCTCCAGTATTGGCCTGGGGATTGTCTTGACCTTTTATATACATTGACACTTGTGTAGTAAATACTACACATACAAGTTGTTCTGTTTGCCAGCAGTTCATGCACTCTACCTTTTGTTACCTGAAGTGGGCAGTTCCTCTTCTTCTGGGGCATTAGAGAGATACAGCGAGATGTGGGGTTTTGGTTTTGTGTTCTAAAAGTGGTATGATTAGGAGTAACAGAGCAGCATTGTAGATGGCATTGTTCTGTCTGATCACACTTGTCATACATTCAACTCTAGCCCCAACCTAATAATAGTCATAATTTCTATACCAAACAACTTGGGTCATATATTTTTGGTTTTAACTGAACACTTCAGGTGGGCCATAAAGTTTCTGAGTTGTTTCATTATACATCCGGTGTGCTGATGCCGAGGTAAGGGGTTCAACCTCTACACCGGACAGTTGGACTAAAATTTTGACCTCTCGTCCTTGACTTGAGGACTGTAACTTACAAGTACCTCTGAAGTCGGAATAGATTCGCCTGAAGGCAGGGGACACTTAATATGGAAAGCTAATCCATGCAAAATTCAGCCTAGCACTACTAGAAGTAGTGTGTATGGACTACACATGAGTTCAAAGCTAGCAAGCCAAAAACAAAGAAAACTGTTGGTATGCTGATGATGAGGTAGCAGGATAATTTCCTACACTCCTGGGAAGGTTAACCCGGTCAACAAATGCCCACAGAAGTCGGATGTGTCGGCCTAACGATGCAAGAATGCAGCTCTGCTGCAAACAGGCACAACGCAATCACGTCCGGAAAAAAAATATCTACAGATGAACGCAGAAGAAGAAGATTTCCTACACTTCAATGTTTACTTCTCATTCAGAAAGCAATCCAAATAAAATTGTCTAGATAACCAACCAGGGATTGATCGCAACATCTTGCAAATGACACAATTTTGCACACAAAATATGTTTTACATGTCCAGATTTTAAAGCATCTGAAGACTAAATGAACTGATTCAATGGTTATTTTTTATTTCCCAGGTGTGGATTTGTTTGCCTGTTAAAATTTGTACCTCTTGGAAAACAGAAAACTGTGCTCATGAGATGTATCGCTGGGTGCATATCTAGGTATATGTTGACAGAATGATCATCTGCAATGAAGAAGAAGCGGCCAAAAGATGGTTGGCAAAGTTTGAATCATCTCTTGTCATTTAGTCCACATTGGTTAGTGTCCAGTTCATATTCACTCAGCATTGATAGGCGACCATAAGCTTGTTGTGTGAACATGAGTGCCAGTCTTGCTGTGTAGATGATTTGTTTTGTTATTGTAGTACTGTTATTGCTGGGGTTTAAGGGAAGGTACTGCAGTTTCACAATTCTGACACGCTGGGTCTGAAGTCAGCGGCAGGCCATTTGAGAGCAGGTTGCTTGGTGTTGATTTTCACAATGGTATGAATGGCGGCCGTTCAGAAAGCCATGGCAAACAAGAGTAGTATTATAAAATGCTTGGAAGAGTATGGACAATGGGAAATCTTATTTCAGGACACAAACTGGATCTTAAGCGACACCCCATGTAGGGGTCGGTAGGATTGAGCAATTGTAATAGTGATTTGAACATAATGACCCACTCTTGATTTGCACAGTTAGAACAAGTAGATGTTAATCAGTTTTTGTGGTCAGGGTGTGTAATCTATGGGAACAGTCTGGAAACGTTTGAGTTAGGGAAGAGTATGAATGCGTAGAAAAATGTGTTGGAAACGGCCACTGTCTTTGGTTTTCAAAAAGACTTCCAAGGCTCAGGAATCCGCTAGAGAGGTCACAATGACTTTTGGGATACCAAAGATCCTGTATTGGTGCATTTCCAGGAAAGGGGTGAAACTGACTAGTGCTTGATACAGTGACATGTTAGTGAACATGATATGATGTGATGTGATCAAAGCGCCAGAGACTTCTCTCTATAAAGAGGAGCATTATTGCTGCACGACTATTGCGGCGCATACGGTGGATGCACTACATGCCCTGAAATTTGAGTTCTTGAAACATACAGTCCAAACATTGCACCATCATACTTTCACTTGTTTGGACCTCTGAAAGAACATTTGTAGAGTCAGAGGTTTGCAGATGAGTTAATGAAGGCAATGCAAAATTGGTTTAACTCCACAACCAGAAACGTTTTCTTAGAAGACATCAATAAACTATTGGACAGGTGAACAAAGTGTGTTGCCAGGGAGGGGGGGGGGGGGGGGGCATGCTGAGGAATAAGACACACAATATTTCTGGTTCGCACCATTATATTTCATTAGATAACTGCAAGTGAAATGGTTTGACCCTTATAACTAGGTTACCAAATAACAGTATACCACAACAAGCAATGATGTACGGAACAATGGAAGCAGAAGAAGAGCCCAACCATGTACACGATGGACAGAGGGAATAGCTGAGTCAACTGGAATCTTGGAACGTGAAGCCCATAAACAGTACACTCTCCTGCTGTTTATGCTTCACCTCGACATCACTAGGTACAAGAGGAACAAAATTAGATGAAACTATTGTTAACAAGTTATTGTAAAACTCCCATTACTTAATGACTTCCCCTCCGATCTATCATCACCTTTCTTCTCCTCTTCCCATTTAATCTGTTTTCTTCTTCTTGTATGTTACTCTACCGTCAATCTCTCTAGTATGGTTAGAAACAGTCTGTTTATGTCTCCAAAACCTGTGTTTGAAAATGGCAATGACATGCATCTGTTTTGTACATTTCAGAGCTACATTTGTTGAACATGGACGCTGATGGATCTGGTTTCTCTTTCTCCTCAACAACGGATTACCCCAAGTAAGCTCTAGTTTCATTCTCATGTCTGTTTTTATTGTTATATGTTTTCTGGTTGTTGTTTTTTTTTGTTGTTGGTGCTTTTTGTGGTCACTTGATTTGAAGTTAAGTGTAGTCCATACATACATGTTCTAGTGCACCAGGCTTATTTTTGCGTGTGGATTAGCTTTCCCTACTACCAGTGTTTATCCCAAAGCTGCTGAACTGTTTAGTTTTGGCTGCCAAGTGTCACACTTGAGTGGAGTCAAGAACCAACATCACAGCACTCTGGACATTCCTACACGTGCTCCATCCTCATCTTCAACAGCCTGCGAAGAGTCCCAATAGTAATGGTACCCATTGCAGTCTGATTATATGTCCCTTTGACCTTTCCTCGGAGTCATGAGTGTCTGTCAGGTACTCTGATCCGTGCCACACTTTCCTCAGAGTGATGAGTGTCTGTGAGATCCTCTGATCCGTGCCACACTTTCCTCGGAGTCATGAGTGTCTGTGAGATCCTCTGATCCGTGCCACACTTTCCTCAGAGTGATGAGTGTCTGTGAGATCCTCTGATCCGTGCCACACTTTCCTCGGAGTGATGAGTGTCTGTCGGGTCCTCTGATCCGTGCCTCACTTTCCTCAGAGTGATGAGTGTCTGTCAGATCCTCTGATCTGTGCCGCACTTTCCTCAGAGTGATGAGTGTCTGTGAGATCCTCTGATCCGTGCCACACTTTCCTCGGAGTGATGAGTGTCTGTGAGATCCTCTGATCCGTGCCACACTTTCCTCAGAGTGATGAGTGTCTGTGAGATCCTCTGATCCGTGCCACACTTTCCTCGGAGTGATGAGTGTCTGTCGGGTCCTCTGATCCGTGCCACACTTTCCTCGGAGTGATGAGTGTCTGTGAGATCCTCTGATCCGTGCCACACTTTCCTCAGAGTGATGAGTGTCTGTCAGGTCCTCTGATCCGTGCCACACTTTCCTCAGAGTGATGAGTGTCTGTGAGATCCTCTGATCTGTGCCACACTTTCCTCGAAGTGATGAGTGTCTGTGAGATCCTCTGATCCGTGCCACACTTTCCTCAGAGTGATGAGTGTCTGTCAAGTCCTCTGATCTGTGCCACACTTTCCTCAGAGTGATGAGTGTCTGTCAGGTCCTCTGATCCGCGCCACACTTTCCTCGGAGTGATGAGTGTCTGTGAGATCCTCTGATCCGTGCCACACTTTCCTCGAAGTGATGAGTGTCTGTCGGGTCCTCTGATCCGTGCCACACTTTCCTCGGAGTGATGAGTGTCTGTGAGATCCTCTGATCCGCGCCATACTTTCCTCGGAGTGATGAGTGTCTGTGAGATCCTCTGATCCGTGCCACACTTTCCTCGGAGTGATGAGTGTCTGTCAGGTCCTCTGATCTGCGCCGCACTTTCCTCGGAGTGATGAGTGTCTGTCAGGTCCTCTGATCCGCGCCGCACTTTCCTCGGAGTGATGAGTGTCTGTCGGGTCCTCTGATCCGTGCCACACTTTCCTCGGAGTGATGTCTGTCAGATCCTCTGATCCATGCCGCACATATGAAGGTACAGGACCTGTATTTGTTCCAGCAACTAAGAGAGAGTTGGTCGCATTTGAAGACAGCTGTGGTAATTTGGTTTTGTTGTTTGTGTCAGTTGTAGAACATTATGTATTTAGCAAACATGCAGTTATAATTTGTTCTTGCTGAAATACTTGTACGCAAGGCCCTGATAGGGCATAAGCCAGCAACAGTTTGGCACCGGGTCTTCTTATCTCTTGCAATATATTCTATGTCTTTCCTGTAGTACCCATTTCTGTATATAATAGTTGGGAGTCTCCGCGGTGAAGTAGTTACGCTGTCTGCTTCACGCTGTGAAGGTTATTAGTTCGATTCTGGTCTACTGCGCTCGGTTCACGTGTGCAATTTTCTAGGAGATTCCTGGGGGTCATTGCTGAAGCGACAGAGTTTGTGCTTTAGTGTGATGCTTTCGGCAGGCCACCCCGCAGAAAGAAATCAAATTATACGGGATACAAGAGTGCTACAAAGTTGATCTTTTTGCCTATTAAAAACCTTTTGTGTGTGTGTAATCATCAACTCCAAGTGTTGTTTCTCCTTCATCTGCCTTTCATCTCCCCTGGGTATTCCAGTTTCATACAGTCAGGGTGCTGGCAAACTACCCAACTGAAACAAACAGCTTCAGGAGTTGCATTGCTGGAACACATGAAAGGCTTGGCATAAAAATCCTGCACTAGAACCATCTACAACTGTTAGCTTCTGTGTTCCCTAGGGAGTGAAGAAAACAGTGACATAACCAATTACCACAGCTCATATTCTTACATGCATTGTCTTTATATTGTACCTTCCTTGGAGAAGGGTTACAGTGAGGGTTTGAATGTAGTTACGTATACATGAATTTGTTGACTAATTGACCATCAGTACATTAGAATTGGATGGTAAGCAGAGAGGGCTGTTTGTCACATTTTTAATCAAATTTTTCTTGTTTGATTTCTTTCAGGGGACAAGACACAACAGATATTGTAAGTTTTATTTGATCTTAGTTCACCAGTTGTTGTTGTATTTGGATTTTGTTTAGTTTTATTCCTGATAAAGATTAATCATTACCAAAATATGGGACATTATGTCTAACAGTTTTTATTCTTAAAATTTTCTTCTTGTTTATGTATACAGTTTATTTGGTTAGATTTTTCATATATTTCCATTTGTTTATAAGTGATGATAGAGTAACTGATATGTATTTACCTGGCAAGGCTGGCTAGCGTGTAAAATTGAATATTTTGTTTGTGTATTTCTCTTCTCTAAATCTCTTTCTGTGTCTCTCCTCTCATTCTGTCTCTCTTTCCTGTTTGTCTCTCTGTTTCTCTCTCCTCTCATTCTGTCTCTCTTTCCTGTTTGTCTCTCTGTTTCTCTCTCCTCTCATTGTTTCTCTCTCCCCAATCTGTCCTTTTCTGTCTTTCATATTTACGCTCTCTGTTTTGCTTATATAATTCAAAGGCAGTGCTTATTTCATACTTTTTCATATTGTTTTTCTCCTCCCTCAGTCATGGGCTGATATATTTTTAGACGGAATACATTCTGACGATCCAATCACTTCTGAGTCAGGAAATATCAGCACCGACACTTCCAGTCTGGGAGCTGGCATACATGGTAACACACAGCAAATGCATCACCAGTCGCAGTCCAGCATCATGGCAGGACAGCTGCAAATCCAGTAAGTCATTGTGTTCCTCCTTTGTTCTGTCAGAGCACCTAGTGGATGAGCATTTAGTATGCTTGCCACTTGTTCAAGAGTGTCAGAATTTTGTTCTTTCAAGGGTGAAATAAAATATTAGCCTGTACATTCCATGATGCTGATCTCTGTGCCGAAGGCGTTAACGGATGTGGTTTGTAATTCCGCTTACCTGCTTTCACAACACAGCTGTGCGCAATTTGGCTGCAGATTGCGTTGCACTGGGTTTTAACGAATTGGTATGGGAGCTGGTCGTTCAGGAAGCAATGGCAAACTACTCAACGTAAACTTTTCAAAAGATCACTACAGCAGTAAAATGCTGATGTTGACAGCAATGTCCTGTAAAGGATATGCCAAAAAAAATTTCCCATGGTAGTGGGCATGTCAGCGAAGTTGATAGAACCTCTTGCCTGGACTCATGACCTGTGAAAGTGGGGGAAAGATTGGCCACCTATTCCTCTATGCAGGCCAACAAAATGTGGTGGTGCTTTCACATCACAGACTCATAGCAGAAAACTGCTTTAGGGCATTGAAGAAACAAATGCCGTGGTGGGAGCTGTGGTAGCATGGTTGTTAGATGCTGGCCGGTCAGTCTTGTGGTCATCAGTGTCAGGTCAATGGGGGGTTTTATATGCTGGCCGGTCAGTCTAGTGGTCATCAGTGTCAGGTCAATGGGGGTTGTTAGATGCTGGCCGGTCAGTCTAGTGGTCATCAGTGTCAGGTCAATGGGGGGTTGTTAGATGGACCTGGGTGGACGTAGCTTAGTAAGTGTGCCAGGAAATGTCTTGAGAAGCCAAGGCGGCCAGCATGATGTTGACTTCATCACCCTTCAAGCGCTGATTGGTCTACAGGAACATGGGTCTGGCACCATAAGGCCAGTGAGCCTTAAGGCAATGTCAAAGTCTTTGACTTGTAAATCTCCTAAAGCCAACATGCAACACATCCCTGGTAACTGATAAATAAGGCCCAGCCATCAAAGCCCATTATTAGTTGCCAAGTTGGCACTAGAGTTTTGTTGCTGGTTTCCCATGTGGATTCAGCTGAAAATTGATACCAGGAAATGTTCTTTGATGTAAAGGCGGCCGGCAAGGTATTGATGACATCACCCAGTGTCATTTGGCCTATACAAGTATGTGGCTACTACCATCTGGCCGGATTGCTTTTACCAGAATCAACAGTTTACTTTCTTTGATATTTTGTTGTATGATTATTTGAAGGTTGAGCACAACCCTACTACTGACAACGCTAACTTATTCCAGTACGAACCTTGGGCCTTGTACACATTGGATTGGAAGCACTAAACTCGAATTTTGCTCTCATTTGAGCCTAGTGCTTCCAATGTGACGTGGACAAGGCCCATGGTTCGCACTGGAATATGATCAGCGCTGCCAGTAGTAGGTAGTGCTCAATATTCAAACCTCAAATCCCAAAACAACCAAATAAATTAGTATGATTATTTGTCTTTAAATTATTGGTATGTTGACTGTCTCTGGCATTTCATTTTTTGCTTTTGTTACATTTCTAGCATACCCACTCAGCTTCAAGGATCCATATCGAACAACGCAGTCCAGCAAGGCGGTGCCAAGCTGTGTGGCACCGTCACGTACCTGGCACCTTCAGGGACCACACAGCAGCACGTCAACTCTGCCGGCCAGATTCAGAACATGATGACCATGGGAGGGCATCACCAGGTGGGAGCATCTCTGGGACAACAGCAGCAACAGAACAGTGCCAAGCTGGTACAGATTGGGCCCTCGTTTCCAGTGACATCTGTAAGTTGACTACCACTCTTTTGTTAGCTTACTGTGGGCTGTCATGTTTCATATGTCCAAAGTAGTTTGTTTCCCAAATCACTGAGGTGTAATGTTTAATGTGTCAGAGTATTTCATTTTCCAAATCACTGTGGGGTGTAATGCTGAATATGTCATAGTATTTAATTTTCCAAATCACTGGGGTTTAATGTTTAATATGTCCAACGTACTACATTTTTCAAATCACTGTCGGGTGTAATTTTTACTATGCAACATTTATTATTAAATATTTGTGATTGTATTATGAATGATTGTATGTACCTTGGTATCTTGCAGCTGGGTAACACGCTACCTCTGCAGACACTGCTGCAGTCTGGTCAGACCCTGTCAGGGCAGACACTGTATGGCGGCCAGGGAGGAGGGTTGTTTCCAACTCAAGGGTCAGTCCATATAGAGAACCCAAAGGTTGTTAACGTCAACTTTGGGCCCCACGTGATCGGTTCTGACGGCAGTGGGCAGCAGGCCATTATTCAGGTTAGTTGTGTTGATTTTGAAGGTGTGAGTGTTGGCCGTTCTGGGAGGAATGGCGAACTACTAAATTTAAATTGTATAATAAATCACAAATAGTGTTTAAATGCTGGGGTTGATTATAATCCTGTGAAGCGAGTGTACCTAACTTGTTTTAGTGTGTAATAACTGCATGTGCCTTTGTGACATGCTAGCGTCATCAAGTACCTTACCAATTGCTGTGACTGATCATGCTGCTCCACATCCTGCCAGTATTTCAGAGACCTATCTGTTTCCATCTTTTTATTTCTCTTTCCTTCCTTTCTCTATTCCTCCCTCTCTCACTCCTCACTATCCCTTCTCACTCCCTTTTCTCTTGCCTCTTCCCTTCTCACCACTCCCTCTCCTCTTCTTTTAGTAAAGTGCCGTAATAAATTTACTAGAAAGTAATAAGTATTGCCATCTTGCATAATGGTTTGTGAAATGTTACTATGTATATTTGTTGCTGCATATATTTGTATCGTACAAATTCCAACTATTGCCACATCTGAGAAAACCTGGCTAGATGTCTGTAGACTTGCCACGATCCCACCTGGCCTCCACCAAGATGAAGTATCTACTATGATTAATGTGAAGACATTTACATGAGATCAGTGTATTGAGATTAATTGCCTACAGTAGCTAGAAATAGGAGATTGGTCAGCGTAGTATCATGATAAGTTTTTTTTTAAATGTTGCACATCCTTTGCAGGACATTGCAGTCAACACCAGCATTTTTCAGCTGCTGTTGATGTACTAGGCAAGTTTTTATGTTCAGTAGTTTACCATTGCTTTCTGAACAACCGGCTCCCATACCAGCATGCTCTAACACAACGCGACACGGTCTGCTGCACAAATCGGTTGCGGCTGAGTTTTGAACGCCTGGTAAGTGGCTCACAAACCGCATTTGCAAGCCTTTGGCCACGGAGCCGGCTAAGATAAGTTAAAAGCTGCATTTTAGAAAAGTGATTTATTGTTTTTGAAGATCTGAGCTAGTATTGTAACGTAATTCTCATATGTTTTATTATTGTTTAGACTGCAGAAGGCAAAAGGGTGTTGATCACAAACTCACAACTTCAACATATGTCCCAGGTAAGCATGTTTTTGGTGTTTTTGTGTACAAGTAGTTACCCAAAAGTGTTTTTCTAAATGGTGAGGAAATGAACAATAAAGAACAAAAACAGAACTCATGCAAACATACAAACAACCATTATACAAATGTGGCTTATGAACACTTGCACGTAACACAACATGACACCGGGTCATAGGACACGTGCATCATGCATGTTCTGATAGTACACATTTGTTCTAGCAGACTTAGAGCAGCAGTACACAATTCCAGCATAGTACGATCTTTGCCCTTGCATGTGTACTATTCTGTCTACATGAAACACCAGATGAGTGCAGAAAACACCACCCAGGTGAGCAGACTCTGGAGACCCTGCACACTTTCACTCATCACAGAAATGTCACGAATCACAGAAATTTCACGAATCACAGAAAATGACAAATGATCCTGCTAGGTTTACATTAAGATATCGCTGGTGTCATGTGTATAGACAATCATGTTTCTGCATTCAGACGTCGCTTGTTTGTGTTTTTTATGTTACAAATTGTAAATGTGTGTCCTCTTGAGTGCTTAATGTGTATGTATGCATTATGTCAACAGATGAACATATCAAGAGGATTGAGGAATATTAAGTACTGTTTGGTTTTAATGTTACAGTGTTTATGCAGACTTCTGTTTGTGCATTTATTGCTTGTTTGTTCAGTTTTTGTTCATGTTTATTACTTTTGATGACACTTTTTCCCAGTTCGTTCGATTCTTTTCAAAAACATGAACACACATTTTTAGGTGCTTTGTATTATTGGTACAATTTATGTTTTTTTTTGCCCAGGCATTTGCTTTATTTTTAAACACAATTGAGAGATCTAAAACATGTAAATGACTTTTGGGGTGGGTATTTAAATAGTTAGTCGACACGTTTACAAACCTTTAAGCGCCGTTGACAGGTGGTGCTAGACCCATGTTTTAATAGACCAACCTGCACCCAGTGGCTGATGTGGCCTGTATGTATCATGTCAGCCGCCTTTACTTTCTAAGACATTTCCTGGTACTCATGTTTCGTCTGGGTCAACCAGGGAGCCCATGTTAATGTACAAATCTTCCTCTGTGTGGGTTCAACCTCATGACCACCACCAGCAGGGTGTGAATGAGGCTGTGAGGGTACAGAATGAAGTAGTTCAGATTGACAATCATTGAAACATGTTTGCATGATTTGCATTTATTTTCCTTGTCCCCATTAGTATTATTCCATTAACCCTTTACAGGGCAGACGCTTGTCCGTTTTCTAGCCCTGAACGGGGAAGATTTTTTCAGGTTCGGTAAAATTTCGGGTCGCGATAGTAAAAACATCACAAATAAGGTGTTAGTCAACCGATTTTAGTTAAATAAACAACACAATGAAGGGAAAAGCATGCAGAATATGTTACTCACGTGATTGTTGTCGGTAATCCATATATGAACACAAATATTTACGAAATACGGCATGTTGTTTGTGATTTTCCGTCATCTATACGGCAATTTACAAACACATTTTCAGAATCATAATCACTTTCTTTAAAGTCCGACTCAGACTGCTAATGCAAAGTAACGCTTTGCACTGATATCTAGCGCCGATTAATAGTCAACTTCGTGCCCTTTAAAGTCATTTAAATTGAACCTAGCGAAATCTCGGCTATCACTTGAAGAATCGCCAAAATCCATTTTGAAAAACAGCGTAAAAATCCCGAAAACTATCAAAAATTGTCCGTAAAAGTCCGTTCAAAGTCATACTATCGCGTTTACAAATGGCGGCCACGTTGTCAAGCTGTCGGCGAAAGTAGCCATCGGAAGTGTCGGAAAGCCGAGAGATCGCGTTTTTACAATGCATAATAGTATCGGCCGGAATCGGACGCTACGATCGTTTTATGGCATCGGCCGGAATCGGACGCTGTGACCTGTAAAGGGTTAATTGTTTAGAAATGTTGTACATTTAATTTTGTCTTATTTATTCCAGTCCATGAATATTATTCTCCAGAGTCGGTGAATAGCCTGTAATTAGTTGATTCATTTTACACTGTTTTACTGGGTTGATGGGGGGAATAAGGGAACTAAGGAAAGCACAGAGCAGTAACACTGTAACCTACTATGCATGACCTAAGAGGCTTGGTGTGAGACCGGCTATTTAAACTCATAGACAACTTAGCTGCACAGTCCAACCAGTTATGAACAGCTCTACAAAGGGCTTAGTAGGAATTGGTTTAGTGTCTGTGGGCCACTAGGGGATGAAAGGAAAGTGTTCAAATACTTCAAGTACTGTTTGTCTCCTCACAGTCCATCAGCTTGACCCAGCCACTGATGGGCACGCAGTTGATCAACACTGGAGGGGGCAACGTGATTCGGGCCAGCCTGGCGCCGGGGACTCACACTATCATGCCGTCGGGAGCCACCTCTTCTCGGCAGATCGTGTTGCCGTCTGGCCACACTATGATCCCCCAGCAGACCAACGCTGGAGCTGGTGGCATCGCCAAGAATGTTGTGCTTCGACAGCTGAACCCCAACATGTCGTCAGTTATTGTAAGTGTTCTCATATTTATCTTTTATGTTACCGTATTACACTAATTCAATAGATCACTTTATGAACTAGAATAGAACAGAACTTATGTAACTATATGAACTAGAATAGAACAGAACTGATGTAACTATATGAACTAAAATAGAACAGAACTGATGTAACTATATGAACTAAAATAGAACAGAACTGATGTAACTATATGAACTAGAATAGAACTGATGTAACTATATGAACTAGAACAGAACTGATGTAACTATTTGAACTAGAATAGAATAGAACTGATGTAACTATATGAACTAGAATAGAACAGAAATGATGTAACTATATGAACTAGAATAGAACAGAATTGATGTAACTATATGAACTAGAATAGAACAGAATTGATGTAACTATATGAATTAGAATAGAATAGAACTGATGTAACTATATGAACTAGAATAGAACAGAAATGATGTAACTATATGAATTAGAATAGAACAGAACTACTGTATGAATGAGTTATGTTTTCTGGGTGTAGTCCAACAAGTGAAATGATAATTTGTTGTGCCCTCTTCTGTTCCATCCGTTGTGATATACTAATTTGTCAACATCCATCTGCAGTACCAGAGTGGACAAGGAGGTCAGCTGATCCATTCACAGCCGACCCTGATATCGTCTGGCTCGGGGCTACAAGTGGTCAACACCGGGGGAGGTCATGGGAATCAAGTGCAGCTGATAGCCCAGCCGTCAATCAATCAGGCGGGCATGGGACAGCAGCAGGTAACTGGGTCTCTCTGTATGTCATAGTCAGTCGCTGTATGTTCTTGGCACAGATGTTCTATAGTGTAGAGTGAAAGTTTAGTTGTACACTAGACCGTGAAAAGTGACACACCTATGAGCGTTGGTCACAGGGCATGAAACACGCCGGGAGTTGCTCCGTGAAAAAAACGAAGAGTCTCATTGAGGGACACTGGGTTGGACCAGCGCTCATAGGTGAGTCACTTTTCTCGGTCTAGTGTATAACTAAACCTTCACTCTGCACTATGCCATGACCTATGGTACTGTTAAATTGGGTCATAGCAGTCATACATGGCATAGTGAGTCGCTGTATATTCTTGACACAGATATTCACAGGGGGGTCTGGTGTGATCTCTCTCTATGTCATACACGGCATAGTCAATCGCCGTATATCCTTGACAGATATTCACAGGGGGGTCTGGTGTGATCTCTCTGTATGTCATACACGGCATAGTCAATCGCTGTATATTCTTGACAGATATTCACAGGGGGGTCTGGTATCACAATGGCTAGTGTGCTTGCCTGATGATTGTTGGTTCGAATCCCTTTGGTGGCTGGGGATTGTTTAGTTGACCTGGGCTCGCAAGCGGACCCAGTCTAAAATGGACACCAGATGTCCAGAGAAGTCAAGGTCTTGATGTTGGCCACATGACTCATTCGCCAGCGCTGATTGGTCTACGCAAACATGGAGCTAGCACCACGTCCAGTATGCCTCAAGGTGTGGGTTCGGATTCTTTACTTGCATGTTACCAGGTTAAGTTTGGCAACTTCTGTCCTTTTTCAAATAAAAAAGGTGGAGGGATAGTTAAGATGAGCCTGTTGTAATCTTTCTCTATGGGATCTCTCAGATTTGTAACAGCGGCAATAGTGACTTCACATCAGCAAACCATGTTTCATTGCTTGCAATTTCAGATGTTTCTTTGTACTGATGAGGGATCTTCTTCATTGCGTTTTCATGGGAGGTGTGTCATATCTAGGCATACACCTCAAAAGTCAGTGTTTCCGACTTCGGCATTCACTTGTGTACAGAATGCTTTCTCTAGGCAGATTCTATCCAAGGTGACGGGTTCTATCTACATGCATATGGGCAGCTAACAATTTTGCCAGGGCTGCGGCCTTACAGCCGTTGATGAGGGAAATGTTGACTGTCCTGTCAATTATGCTTCTGTAGATTCTTTAAACGCCTGTGTTACCAGTGTCCTAAAGAGGAATCCAAAGATGAGTAAAACTGTAGTCGATGGAATCATCATCGATGGAAGCAGGCAATCACTGCTGGTTTTCTAGTGACTGCCACTTCCATCGATGATGAACTGTATTTTTCATGGCAGACTTTTGTGTTGGCATTCTGGCAGCTGCATTATGTATAGTATAATATGCAGGCTATTGGTTTGTCGAGACTCATGTCTGTTCCACTTTTCACATGGGGCAGTGAGGAGAATTTTGTGTGATATTCACTGGCACATTAATGGAACATAATGAGGCAACCCTTTGCCGTGAAGTTATAACTGCGACTGACTAAAGTAACACTGTAGACCTCCGCAAGTTGTACAAGACGACTAAATAGGCTTGGTTTGAGACTGGCTATCTGGCACTGAAGAACACAAATCAGCTGACATTTCATCAAGTATGAACTGCCTCCAAAGGGCTTGGTCCGCAAGGTTGTGGACCTGTGCTTCACTAGGAGACTCAGTGACACAAGACAGAAGATGGTGCTCATTTTAAGATGGTAGCGTGTAGTGTACTGACTGGCAAGCTCAGAAGTGGGGGGTCTAATTTCCATGTGAGGATGGCTTTTCCCTGACAACATGTGTATGGGGTCAGCCTCGCCTGGGAAGTTGGTAACTGAAATCTCTGAGTAAAAAACAATATGAGGAAAGTAGCTGGTCATTTCATCTCATATTGCCATGACCTAGTGTATGTGATGTTCTATCACTTCACTTGTTTACCGCAGTACGTGCCAATAGATCACATATACCTTAAGATAGTGTTTGTTGCATTGTTCTTTACATTCTTTTAATCATGTTTTGTTCTTGTTGTCTATTCTAGGGTACAGTTATGAATCTGATCAATAATTCCGGCAATGGAAACCAGATTACTGGACTGGTGCCTGGCCAGAATATATTCGTCAATGGACAAGTTCTGAGCATCGGTCAGCTTGGCAGTCTAGCTGTGCCCCAGCTACAGGTGCAGCAGAACTCCCAAGGGGGCATGACTCTGACTGACATCAATTCTGCTCAGTTCCAGTCCTCGGCTCCCCACCTGGTCATCCAGCAAGCGGGACAGGGGCAGCAGATAGTGCTGCAGCCAAAGAACAACCCTTCACCTTCGTTCATGACCAACGTTTTATCTCACAGATTTATTTCTGGCCTCCCAGGCAATAAAACGGCCAGGACCCCCACTCCAAATGCCAGTTCAGCTTCATCCACCCCAGTCATGACCCCAACGCCGTCCACCCCAACGCCAACGCCAACCCCAGAACTTATATCAGACTTCTCTGGAGGTAAGAACAGCCAGAGCATTGACATTTTCAAGCAGGCGCTGGACATGTCCGACATCGACTTGCAGTCTTTTCGAGGATGATATTAGTTTCCTGGATGATGCCTCCGACTGTTTTTCGTCGATCACGCCTCAGCCGACCATGCAGACGCCAGCGCCATCTTCTGTCAAACCTGTCATTAAACCAGTTAAACCCAAATCAAAATCAAGGTCAAAATCGAAGGTCGTCCAGCCTGTAGTAAATGTGAGTGTACACAACAGCATTCTGCCGATGCAGCAGAGCGCACAAGAACAAAATCTGACTCTCAACGCACAGCAGAAAATAGTTGCCAACGGGCAAGTCTACGTCCTTTCTGGCAACAACTTTGTTCTTCAGCCGTCTGCCAGCTTGGCTAGTCAGATCACCCATCAGATTACACCCGTTTCATCCATAACGTCAACTGCCTCCTCCACAAATCGAGCCCAGATGAGTGTTTCTCCTCATTACCATTTCGAAACTAAAGGACAATTACAGCAGAGTATGAATCATGCCAGTTTTAACAGTCTCAGATTGCCAGGGCAAATCAAAGTTGAGCCCAACAGCATCCCCGTCAGCTTGGGTCAGAACAGTGTCTTGTCATTTGCAGAGACAGACAGCAAGGCTTTCTTCAAGGCCAGCCCTGGTAGTTGTTCGAACTTTACAGTTGTCTCTTCTGCACCCGCATCGACTGTCAGTTACAATGCATTTACGACAACCGTCGGCTTCTTTAGCTCCCCAGCTGCCACTTCTCCAAGCTCAGCAGAGTTTAATCTGCAGCTGAAAAACCACAAGATCTCAACGCTGGGTGGGACTTTCATTAAACATAAACCAATTACCTCTGTGATTAAACAGGAAAATATTTCAGAATTTAACCAGCCGGTTTCAAATATACAGTCCTTTACACCACCGGCTGCAAACATCCAATCCTTTAACCAGGCTGTTTCAGGCATCCAGTCCTTTAATCAGTCCTCGTCACACATCCAGTCCTTAACACATATGGCAGCATCCGCAACCACTCCTACCACATCCTTTCCAAGTCCTACGTCCAGCTTCAGTGCCGTGTCATCGCCTGTCGTCATTTCATCAGCCTCATTTTCAGCGATGGTCACCACCACCACACAGTCTCACCAGGCGACCATCATGAGCACATCACACATGGCCAGCAACCAGCCGTGCTCAGTCTCCACCACAAACTCCTACCAGCCGCATCCGTCTGCATTCAGCGATGCTTCCTGTTTACCGCTGAACGCTGACCTTCACTCTCAGAACATATCGCCTGGACTGCTGCACAACTCCAGCAATTCAACACTTCCTTCAGCAAGTCGATCAGTGAGTATACATTTTGTTACCACTCCTTTCGTTTTGCTTTCTCTCATCACTTCTCCTTCCTCTTTCGTTGGCTTGACATTTTTTGTCTATATCTGCAATGTTGTCTTATCTACGAACTGTTTCCCTCGTCACAATTTCACAAATTATTTTTAGGATGTGTTTGTAGTTCTTTTTTTTTTAAACGTGGCTATTTCTCAGCAATCCATATACATCTATTTCACAACACTGCTGTGTTTAGACTTCAAGTATATTTTGTACAATTTTCTTAATTTCTTTGGTATTTGCACCCGTAATGAATGTTTGCCTTTGTACTGCTATTTTGGGATGTCAATAGAAACAAAGGATAGGTCACTGGTCCCCATAAATTACTGCAAAAGAAACAAGATTGGTGTAATATTTAAACTATCTTTTTGTTGGCGAGAATCAGAATAATCAAATGGTTCATTCTCTGCACTATTAGACGTTATAACACAGAAAGCACAGACAAAATATTGCACGATTTATTGCCAGGTATATTTTGTGTATCTCGTTAGGTACAAACTGAACTGCAAAGTTATATATCATTTGAAGTGAATGAATGAATTCTACTTTGGCTGAAATACTGGAGACACACATAGTCACTAATATTGTTCGAAAACAATAAATCGTTAACCTCTTGTTTGTGGCACCTATAAATAGACTAAGGGTATACACTATAAGACTTATATTATTTAAACAAGTATATTTATTGACAAGTATCATAATAGTCAAATGTTATATACTCAATACCCGGGAAGGTTAATCCGGTCAACAAATGCCCACAGAAGTCGGATGTTTCTGCCCAACGGCACAAGAACACAGCTCTGCTGTAAACAGGTGCAACACAATCACGTTCCAAAAAAAAAACTCTTCGGATGAATGCAGAAGAATAAGAAGAAGAAGATATACTGAATGATACTACATGCATGGACAATGTACAAGAAATTCAAACATTGGATCTGGGCTCTGGAAATGTACATATGCAGAAGAAAGGATCATACTTCATGGACATAAACGAATATTGTAGTCTTATTGAAGCTGGGAATAAAAAATAGCTGACGAATTAATTTTTAAAATATTTTTTAAAATATTTCGGCCACAATTCACTTGTAATCAGAACCATACTGCCCGGGAAGGTTAACCCAGTCAACAAATGCCCGCAGAAGTCGGATGTGTCGGCCTAACGGCGCAAGAACGCAGCTCTGCTGTAAACAGACACAATGCAGTCACATCCGAAAAAAAGAAACTCCGGATGAACGCAGAAGAAGAAGAACCATACTGGACGAGTGGTCTGTAATTATATGGGTCTTGCACCAAATGTCTGGTGTGCCTTAAAGCAGGTAGAAGGGTCCTGTGTTTTATATAGCAGAGGAGGGGGGGAGTTGGAGACGGCAGTACAGGTAGGAAGATAGCATCAAGACATGGGGGACTGCAGTTTGTGAGAGTGTACAAGCACAGTTGAGAGTGTACACGCACAGTGAGAGTGTACAAGCACAGTGAGTGTGTACAAGCACAGTGAGAGTGTACAAGCACAGTGAGAGACTAGGACTATAGGAGGGGGGAGTTGAAGACAGGCAAGCAAGAGGTAGACAGCAGAGCAGGTAGGAAGATAGCATCAAGACATGAGTGAAAGCAGTTTGTGAGAGTGTACAGGCACATTGAGAGACAGACTGTATTGGGGATCCAGTGTGTCCACATCCATTGTGGAGTTTGGGAAACCCTTTCTTGTTGCGTTGTTCTTGCTGCTTTTATTATGTATTATCCATATTGGTTGTATATTATATATGTGTGTACTTAATGTCATCATATGGGCTCTCCAGTATATCTGCTTTCTTGTCACTATATTTCTCATATTTACTTGCTTTCTGGTGCAAGTATATTCTAAACATATCAGCATTTTGAAGGTGGAGTTTTAATACTTTTATTTTGTTTAAATGTATTCCTTTTATTGTAATTCTGTGCATCATCTTATGACACTATTGGAAAAGCATTTATTAACTGCCCCAGCTCGGCCAGATGACCTACCTTTTGGTGCAAACCAGACATTTTTAAGTCGCACTAGATCTAATTCTCTGGTAATCATGGAACGTGCGCCTTATGATCCACACATCCAACTTTAGTATACAATTTGGAAGCACATTTGATCCAACATTTGGAAGCACCTTTGATCCATATATCCAACTTTAGTATAACATTTGGAAGCACCTTGGATCCACACATCCAACTTTAATAATAATATAACACCATATCTGGAAGTAGAGCTTGCCTTCCATCTTGATTCCCTATTCTTTCTGTCTGACTGCAATGATCCTACCATTTTAGGATCACCACTTGCTGGTGGTGTAAGGTCATGGTCATCTCTGAGGCAAGAAGTCAAGCTGTTACTGGCTGACTGCACTTTTCTCCTGTGCTGTCTCTTTAATCTTATATATTATAAGTTGTGTATGGAATACAGTATGAACATGAATCATGTGCTTTCATACATTATCTTTGACAACGATAGACAAGAAACACCACGCATACCTTATCTACTTTTCTATACAGTTGCTGTGTCTTGGGAAATGAGCAGGCAGACAGATGTGTTAAGTCTGCACCGTTGGGTGGGGTATTGGTACACGATAAGGCAGATGGAGCCAAGTATATATTATATAGTGTAGAAGATAAGATCAATCACCATGGTCGAGAGAATGGTGCGAGAAGGAGTGGCTAAGGATCTGGTCAACAACCGATACTCTGAGGAAAGGTCAGGCGGATACATAATCAGGCTGCAAGTGGTACTATTAATTTTGGGTCTCTTTACTGGTTGTTAAATATGGCAGAGCAAGTATAGGAGTGTTCTGGCTGCTGTGAAGCATTTCTTGAGTCAGCTGAACTCAGCAGTTGCTGCCATGACATAGCAAGGCACAGATGTTTGGCTGCTTTCAGCAAGTGGGAAATTGTGTTGACGACATAACGATCACCATGCTGCTAGTGCAGTCAGCCTATTTCTGTCTAGAGATTAACTTGTGCCTTGCTGTGATCAATAACTCAGTATTGGCGATGTGTTTTGGTCTTTGTTTTTGGTTAAAGACACTTTTATTGCACATGGCTTTCTCTGTACCTGCACAGGAGGTTTCTTAGCACAGTGCACAAACTCCAACATCAGAAAGGACTCCTATGCTTTGTTCATGTATTATGTCACTGATCACCAGTTTTGCTTAGCGTGTGTTGCTTCATTGATATTGCCGTAGTTGTAGCCAATGGTTGTTTTGTATTTTTCTAGAACTCAAAGGAGAGAGATCCAGCCAATGTTAAGACCATGATTCCCATCAGGGTAAGTTGCATTCAGTGATACTCTTGTGCCAGCTTTTAACCACAGACACTAAATACAGTAGGACCAGCAACAACTACATCTTATTGAATGAACATCTTATGCAAGTAGTTCCTGTCATAAGAGGTTAAAGAATTCTTGCATGTTGCATAGAACCAATTTTAACTGATGGTTGTGGACAATTATTAAACAAACTAAAGAGGTCTGACGATGCCTTTGCAGTGTTTGTACAGAAGAATGCTGAAAATTGCTTGGGCAGCCAAAATGTTATCTAATTGTTTAGAAAGGATCACAACACCAAGGCAATTAACTGATGAACATTGGAAAGAGGCAGTTGACATGTTTTGGTCACAATATGAGAAGATAAAAAGTGGATCATATTGTAACAACAGGGAAGGTTTATGGAAGGAGAGTAGAGCATGACAGCAAGAGATGATTTGTAACAGTCTTACATAAAAGGATGGACAACTATTGGTGCACAAATTGATATACTCCACATGAAATCACCAGACGTAGCGAAGCATGTTCATCTAGGTTTGTTGGTGGTGATGATAAACTTTTAACCCAATACACACAATTTCAGTTAAAACGGAATATCACTGAAATAGAGAGAAATGGATATTGATGTTGGTATATAGAGAAAGGACAGACACTATAGAGAAGGCAGTTTCAGGCCAGTACTGTCTAAGACAAACAGATAAAGCCCTTATATATGCCAGACAGTGTTTTGTTAGCCCATCTTGGCTGACGGAAAGACAGCATTAAGCAGTCACCT